>VZRO01004341.1:402489-407803 GCA_013397915.1 Daphoenositta chrysoptera
AGAGTTATGTCTACACTGATTTCCATCCCTTGCTACTAATTAACCTAATTGTATACAGGAAACAGTCTATTTAATACCTGCATTCTTTCTGTAATGCCAAGTAAAATGAAATCTAGTGTGAAATCTAGTTAGCATTTGCCTTTTTGAAGTCATTTTTGAGTTTCCAGTCCGGGTGACTGTGACCTCAAAACTGAAAGCTATAAAAATGGCCCCGATTTCGGCTCAATGGGAGTTTCTTGAAGATTCCCTGTTCACCTGGACTTGCACGTGTAGTAAATTGCCCATCTTGGTGTTTAGCAGTGTTTTCCCAGGAACCATCTATTTCTGGGTCACTCAGAGCCCTGCAAAGCACACATGTTCCTCCTCAGCAAAGGAGTCTCCTCCTTTCTGCTGGAAAGATCACACTTCGCCTGTTTCAGTGTACAGAGACTTATAAAAAATTTAAACAGCAATGGTAAAACCAGATACATTAAGGACAACAAGGAACAATGATTTTAAAATGTCACTAACAAAGGCATAGGATGGTAACGGGTAGTGTGAGGAACTCAAATTGTAAAATGGAGGGAAAAAAATTGGATGCACCATATTTTAAAGGACCTTTCAATCCTGCTGAACAACACTGGAGTTGATCCTGCCTGCTCCAACATGCAGACTGGGGAGTTGTTACTATACAGCATGATTTCTGAAAAGAATATTCACTAAAATGGATTATTTTTCATGTAGTTGATGAGGAAATGTTCCCCTGGATGTTGAAAGGTTGAGCCAAGCCCTGTGGTCCTGCTTTCTCTGCAGGTCTCCGAGTGCATCCCTGATGTCCCAAAGACAGAGTTGGATTTTTACAGGAGATTGGTTCAACTCCTTGAAGAGGACCCAGGTCAGGTGACTGGGTCACTCTCTTGGGGACAGGCCAGCTGCATGAGCTTGGCAGTCTTTAACAGCAAAATCCTGAAGAAAGGGACCTAATTTAGTGCTAAATTTGCTTCATTTAATACCAAATGATGATATCAAGAACAAAGCCAGTAAAAACAAAGGACAAGAAGAAAATAAAATAACATTTTAATACTGACTGTGCATCAGTACTGACAGCATAGATACTAAACAAAGGTTGGAAGTGCTGGTTTGATTTATTTGGTAGTATTAAAGCTCAGTGGAAGCACCAGAGGAATAGGACATTGATATCATTAGTTATAATCTATTTGGAAAGAAGGAGAAGCATTGTTTTCATCCCTGCTGGGGCTTGTCAGGCAGCTTGGCTGTTGGAAATTGGGCTTGATGGCAGAAATACAGGCTTATGGGCTTGAAGTACTGGGTGTATGTGGGTGTCCATCCCTGTGGCTAAGTGGCCACAGTGGGGATCCAAGATTTGGTTTAAGGAGCCTGAAAGGTGTCCCTGGATCCCTCTGTAAAACTACTCCACAAGGAGTGGGAGAGAATTTTTCTCATTTGCTCTTTTCCTTCCATTTCCTGTATTTCATACTTATTTTGGTCAATAAAGCAATGTTCATTTATGCTTTATGCCATTCTCCAGAAAACACATTTCTTTGTGCAGCCTTTCCAAAAACAACAGAAATAATCTGACTTAACTATAAAAGATTTTTTTTTTTTCTTCTGCCTTTCCTACTAAGCTCCTCTGCAAAACAGCTAGAAATTTTCATTTTCAAAACATTAGTACAGCAAATTGCCATCTTTCTGTGCACGGCATTCTCTATGTACTCATCATCTGAATGATTCCGGATCACTCTCCGGCAGCGTGAATCACAGCACGCCCTCATGCCTGCCTCTTTTTCAATTATATCTAAGAGGAAGACTGCTGGAGACCCATTTTTTCATCTTGCACAGGACCCCAAAAGTGCCAGATCTCATTTCAATATAATATTATGACAGTATGATAAAATGGATGTTAACAGGACACTGACTAATATGATCCGTAGAGAAATGATAGAACAATACAATATTGGGCAGATTGTATTACTAATGTGCGTTTTATGGACACAAAATTGCCTTTATAAACAGGGTTCTAAGATTTAATCCTTACATCCTATGATCCTACTTAGTGTTCTAAGACATTCTGCAGCACTACTGAAATTTTTTGCCTTCTTAAATGAAATATACATTTTTATTTTAGCACAGAGCTGCCTATATCACTCCCAATTTACTAATGAAACTTGGCATTCAAATGACTCATCAGCACGTACTGCAAGGCATAAAAATAGATTAATGTGGCATACGTTTCTTTACCCATAAAAACACACCTTCATATAATCTCGGCACTGTCTTATTCAACAGAAAGTATGTCATTTCCTTCCCCTAGCAGGTCAAGTTAAAAATGAGCTAAATGTGTGAGAAAGCCATTACTGCACTAATGAAAAGCTCGATACCGTTTGAATTTTTCATCACGGGATATTTGTTCTGTAGCACACAGCACTAATATTTACTGTCACCGGTACAGTATGCACGGTAATTAAGTTACAGTCATCAACGGGGTGGATGTTAAGCAAAGATGTTTCTGTGTGAGCTTGAATCTCTTTCACACACATTTCATGGAATCATAGCATCACAGAATGCTTTTGGGGTGGAAAGGATCTTAAAGCTTGTCTTGTTCCACCCCTCCTGCCATGGGCAGGGACACCTTCCACCATCCCAGGGTGCTCCAAGCCCCGTCCTACCCGGCCTTGGACACTTCCAGGGATCCAGGGGCAGCCACAGCTTCTCTGGGCACCCTGTGCCAGGGCCTCCCCACCCTCACAGGGAAGAATTTCTTCCCAATATCTAACCTAACAGGAGACAGTGCTTGAAGTATTTGTAGGTTTGGTTGATGAAGAGGAGAGAAAAAGCATTAAAATGGATTTTGACATCTGATCTAAGCTCTGTATCAGCCTCACTATGTGCTCCTCACACCAGAAGGATGGTAAAAGCCACCTCAGGAACTTACTGGCTAAACAGTGACTGTGCAAGGGAAATCAGTACCACAGTGACTGCTTTTCTTCTAGAAGATGGACCAAGGTTGAAAAATTATGCACTTGCCAAAATCATTATCCTCTTTCAGATCATGGACAGTGACCTCACCTGCATCATCTGCGGTGGCAGGATGGTGCTGAGGGGTCTCTTGCTTGTTCACAGGGTGTCTGGCTACCTCCTTTTCTCTCTCATCTCTTTCCTTATTAATTTCAGAAGGATGTCGTGTGAAATTAATAAAATCATCATAGGAACAGATGGAATTCTGGCTATAGTAACAACATGATCTTCAAGAGCAGCAATAGCTTTTTCATCAAGCTCCAGTCTAAGGTTTTCAGGAGACTTCCTTCCATAAGCACAGTCTCTTTGGAAGGTACCAGAAAATCTGGAATGTTCCAAATTTCCCAAGTGATCCAACTTTGTCCTGCCAAACTGTCTATCCACTTTGACAGTATCCTTCCATGCCCCTTTTCCTCCCACAACCTGGTGACACCTGCCACATCTGGGCTTGTTTTGTGACAACCTGGCCACGGGTTCCTGGAGATAATTGTGAGACACATCTGCTACTGTTCAAGTGCACCTCTGATTTCACAACAGTGCAAGGTGTAGCTTTAAATAAGCAAATCTGAGGCACATTCAGAGCTGTCTAAACCTCAGGAACCTCTGGCATGTTTGTGATCAGATGAAGTTTTGACAAATCCCACAACTTCTTCACCATTAGGTGGGCGCAGAAAGTCCTGAACCTGACTGAGAGGCGTCTGTCCCCTGCACTTCTGGAGTCAGCCAGTCCAAAGGGAGCAGTTTCCGCCACCACAACGATTTGCCTCTCTGCCACATTATGCTTGGCAAGTGGCCTGAGACAGATGTACACTTGCTTCTTAATTGGACAGCTTTTTCCTTTCTATCCAGTGAGTTACCCTGGTTTCTTTCACTGGAGAGTGTCCATAGGAAAGGCAAGAAGCACAGCTTGTGACCCCTGCAGCCTTGCAAAGTGCACTTGAATTAAGGCAGAAAAAGGCATCCCAAGCTGATATGCAAGTGATGGATTCCTTCTGCACTTGGGCATGTTTGGGGTCAAATGTTCCAATTGTTCTATGAATGACTCCACAACCATACAGGTAAGAAAAGAATTTAAAAAAAAAAGTTTTTAATTCTTTAATTCACAGGGTAAAATCTAATTTGTGTAGAAATTATTTGGGATATTAAGCAACTAAAGCCTTATGTGAGTAAATAGGAATTTCTGCATCCTGGAGAGGTTTTTTAGTCCCTGAGAAGAGCCTTTAGACCCTTTGGACATGGATCTCCAGGTTCACCTCTCTTCACTACTTGTTCCAAAGCAATGTTTTCCTAGCAAGTATCTGCTGATGATCTTAGGGGTAAATGGCATTGCTTCAGAGGCGGAGACCTCTTTCTTGGCCTCTAACAAGACCACAGATTTCTCTAGCAGCATCTAGTTTCCACAGCAAAGACTCTATTTGTACAGGTAGACTATAAAAAACAAAATAAAAGTGTTGTTCTATAATGGGCCAGGTCATGTACATTGGCAGAAAATGGGAGAGGAAAATTACTTTAGGTGCTCTTTCCCTTCATAGAATAGAATCATAGGATGGTTTGGGTTGGAAGGGGTCTTAAAGATCATATTGTTCTAACACCCCATGCCTTAATTCATCCCATGTCCCTGTTTCCCCCTCCCATATTTGCCTAGCTTTATGAAAGCCATTTGGGATGAAAAACAGGTTTACTGAGGGCCTGTACTGTAGGAACAGCATTTCCAAAGAGGTCTCAATTATCTGAAACACAGGCTCTGTGTGAGGGAAAAAACATATCGTGGTGAAGAGAGTAAATAAAGAGGGTAAAATGCCTCTGGAGGGTGACCATTCCCTGGACCTAATCACTTGATATGGGCCAAACCAGAGGGTCTGGACACACACTCATGTTGAAGGTACCTAGAGGAGAAAAGACTCATTTGTCTCTTTTATCCATTCCTGAGGCATCTACTTGACAGAACAAGGCTGACTTAAATCAGGAAAAATATTAGCTTGCTGTGGCAGAGCTGCTCTGTTTCTTCTAGAATGTGAAAAAAGTGGCCCCTGTCCTCCCTCTCATTCTTTCTTTCACCGTGTCCAGCAATCTCAGACAATGAGTAACATCTTTTCCATCCATTCTTGTGCTGAGTCTGCCTAAGCCACTCAAAAGACCCACCTTTTTAATCTATTAGCTGGAGCTGATATACTCCATGACAAACTCTGGAGAAGCAGGGGGGCTTAGTCCCCGTGCCATCAGTGTCCTGACATCAGAAGTACACCCAGGTCAGGAGAACACAGGCCCAGAAAATGCACCAGGTCTCAATTCATCCTCT
>VZRO01004341.1:407927-445427 GCA_013397915.1 Daphoenositta chrysoptera
CCCCCCCTTTGTTTTGGGAAATGAGAAAAATATATAAAAGCAAGTTATTAATAAAACATCTATTATGCCCATGGGATAGAGGTCCTTCCGTATTGTTCAGATGGCATGTTTATTGTTGACATCTCTCTTTTCTCTGAGTATGCACAGAACCCTGAAATCCTTTTACATTTTTAATAAGATTATTTCTTTTTTTCAATCTAGTGCAAGAAAACCGCATCTGCAATATGCATAATACTCTCAAAAACTGCAGCATCAGAGGGAAAGCAGTGCCAATGTTTTTGGCTATGTGCACTTCAAAGAGACACGATGTGAAAAAGAACAGTACTAGAGGTCTCAGGAAGGTGCTCACATTTTGCTTCTTAGGCTGTGTTTGCTGAAGGTAGTTGCCTTATTTTTCAGTTCTCACATTGAGGTGGAGCACATCATAAACACAAGAGGGAATTTGATTTGTTTTCCAAACCAACAACGCTCCATAAATCTGGAATAACTGATGTTATTGTTTTGCTTTTTCTGAACTCAGTGTCTTTATGGAGCAAGGTGATCATTGGCTCTACGTTCCTGCAGCTCTGGGTGGTCTGGGGGTGTGTGGAATCTGTGATTCTGTGAAAACATGGGTTTCCACTGAAGAACAAGAGTCTGAACAGCATCACCCATGTTCTTGACCATCAGTGTGTGGGGATGCAGCCTCACACTGCAGCTGTGCTGAGGGGGCTGATTCACTGTGCAGGACCCTGGTCCACCTTTTAGTAATGCCATGAGGATTTTTCGCCTTTTCTTTTTTACCCCTTTTATATACTTTTTCTATATTCTTAGTGCTTCTAGCCCACATCCTTAGCCCTGATGTTTTGTTAAGCCAAGAGACCAAACACCTTGGCAGCCTCGCAGTGAGGGGTCAGAGAGCCCCAGACACCAAGGGCCTCTCCAGAACACATCCTGTACCCTGAGCTGGGCCCAGCCAGGGAAGGTTCCTCGGGGTGGGTTCACTGGAGCCTCTCCCTGGGGAATCTTTGCTGGATGTGCTCATTTGTGAGGCCCAGGATGTGATCCCCGAGTGCCCGTGGGTGTGCATTCCGTGTGCTCTGTGGGCACTGCCCCTGGCTGCGCTGCACCTGAGGGGCCTGCAATAAATACCCAGGGAAAAAACCCTTTTTCTCCTCTAACCATGTTTGGCTCTTAATTTTAAGACCAGGGAAAGGCATCAGTAGTACATTCCAAGTCTATGTCCCTGAGTTGACGTTTTACATTTGCAGTAGCAAAGGGCAGAAGCAGTCCCTAAAGACTGCAAGAGGCCCAGGAACTCAGATAAGAATGGTTCAGGCAGGTACCAGATAGCCAGGGTTACATGGGTTCTGTGAAGCTGCTGATGGAAATTTGGAGAGCTGCAAGGTGAAGTAGCCACAGGGGAGAAACCAGCAGCACTGGCATGTTTTCTGTATAGACAAAAATAGCATTTAATTCCCCAAATTCCCTTGTGAAGCTGGTCCATGCACTAAGGACAGTCCAGTTCTTCAGTGTAGAGGAGAAAACAGATACAAACAAACTGCTTGATTCTTTAAAGAGCTGTAAAGGATTCAATAATGAAAATATTAAGGATCCTTCTCCCTTGGATACTTGGAGCTTTGTTCTAAAAAGCAGAATAGATACAGAGAGCATCCAGTGAAAGAGCAAGTTATAAGAGGTGTGGCAGATCTTCCATTTGAGGGAAGGTTAAATTGATTAAGAGACAAATGAGAGGTGATGTGTTAGTGGTATATAGGAGAGTGAATTGCCAGGAGAGGTCAGTCAGATGATCCTATTTAGCCTTTCCCATAAATCAAGAGCAACCAGAGTGCTATACAATGGTACTAAAAGCTAATGAATTTAAAAGTGATACAAGTAAAATATTTTCTTACATGGTGCATAATTAACCTGGGAAATTCATCAGATACCATTAAGACAAAGAGCCTAGCAGGATTAAAAATGGATAATAGGTGACAGAAGCTATATAAAGATAGAAATGTATACAGGGTGTTCAGCCATTTATTTAAAACCATTTGCTGCCTGGGGCTGCAAAGAAACATCCTCTGTGGGAAAGCTTGACATAACACTGGATGTTTTGTACCTTTTTTACTGCAATGCATAGGCTGGAGCCTGAGCAATGGACTGGTCAAACTGGTCACTTTGATTTTCCAGAGCAGAGGCCACACCACCACCTACCCAAAACTGCAACCAAAAAATGTTCAAAAAGCTTCTGAGATGCTTCTTTGAAAGCTTCTGAGCTTTGAGACAATATAGAAATCACTGGTGGGGAGATACCACCAGTAAAGAATGAGAGGGAGGACATGCAGCCAAAAAACTAATGGATAAGAGCTGAGCACAGAAATTGCATTTTGACAAAGGCAGAGGAGAGAAGAACCGTGTGGAATTTGAGTCTGCATTTTATTAACTGAAGTGTGCTCTAAAATGATGGTGTTTTGTGGGTAACTACTTGGCACTCATTCTGAACTTGCAGTGTTTTATGGTCCCTCTTAAACTTGTTAAACAAAGCCTTCAACTTCTACTGAAGGTCACCCCAGGTATTTTGGAGGGCTGCTTTTCTGGGAGATGGTGCATTCCCAGTACCTTTGAAGTATTTCTGAGGGTTTAGGAGCAAATTGTAGAAAGTCACAAAACTTCACCGTGGACAAGAGTTTGGAAGACAAATTTCTTTCTGTTTCCTCTGAGGTTACCCTGCCGGTTGCAGGGCTGGGTGCTTGCAGAAACCTGAATACCTGATTATTATAGGTGAATTCAGGATATAGAATATAAAGTGTCTGTGAGGGTGGTGAGGTCCTGCCACAGTTTGCCCAGAGTGGTTGTGGACTCCACATTCCTGGAAGTGTTCAAGGCCAGGTTGGATGGGGCATGGAACTACCTGGGGTAGTGGAAGGTGTCCCATGGCAGGAGGTTGGAACGAGATGAGTTTTAAAGTCCCTTTCAACCAAAACCCTTCTAAGATTCTATTTAGAAAACAAGAAAAAAAAGAGAAAAAGGGTCTGAATAAAATGAGCACTAACACAGGAAGTTCTCTTTTAACATGAGGGGCTCTGTGCCTCAGTTTTCCACACATTGATGTGCAGTGGCATGGCATCCCCAACTGCCATGTCTTGAGTTTTAAATGCCTTTTTATGTTAAACATCAATATATGTTTTGTGTGAAAAGCTGAAGCGAGGGCTTGTGTTTTCTATCCAATGTGCAACCAAATCTTTGCAACAAGGCTCTCTAAAGAAAAATGGGCATTGATTCTCACAATGTTTCAGCTATGTTTGGAAGTATGAGGTTGTGGACTGTAAAAGTATCAAGGAGGATGTATGTGATGGAAGAAGACATTTGTTTGCTGTGATCACTCGTGGTGGATTGGCACAAGGATGAGATTGTTGCTTTAGCAGCATCTTGAAGCATTTCTTGAAGAGAAGGGTTTGGTTATGGTCTGACCTCTACAGGCCACTTGTTTGTCCCTTGATCTTTGGGGAAAGATGTTTTTTTTAAATCCAAAATGGGTGCTAGGAAAGGCTCCTATGTTCTGCAAAACAACAATAGCCCTGGGCTCTATTTATGCATCCTACAAAACCCAGGATGTGTGATTGAGACCCGTGCCTCTGATTGTGCTCAGCTTCCCTGTGTTCCATGTTTCCTTTCTGAAGCAGGAACGCCATGCAGGGGAACCTGCTGTGCCATGATAATATGTGCATCCCCCGAGGCTCTTCTGCCAGCCTCTTCTGAGAATTAGCCATGTAAAATCTATACACTGCCTGATTACAGTGGTGATTGTGGGCCCAACTTACTCCCCAGCGTTCTTCCCATCTCTACCCATGGTCTATATCCTATGTGGAAATTGATTAGCTGAACTTCTTGAGTGCTTTGGGCTGAATGGGAGCCTAAGGCTCTGTTGCAGCATGGGGCACTTGCAAAAAAAGGCTGAGTGTTACCTGCACTGTTCTGGCAGAGAATTAAAGAACTGCTAAAATGTATGTTGCTTGTAAAAATATATATCTATATGTAAAAAGAGGAACGAATATTTGTTCAGGGGAGTTTGTGTCTCCTCTTTTAGCTGTAGCTCAGCAAGTCAGTGAGTCTTATCATTTGTTCAGAAATCCAACTTTGCAGTGGAATTTATTGAGTTAAAAACTGGCAATATTTCTCAATGAAGCTTGCAATTCAGTACATTGGTCTTTTATCTTTATTTTAATGATAAAACTTTGTAGCTTGAAATGCCGTTTTTTGGTTCCATTACAGGTTTTTTTCTGACATCTCCTTTTACTAAATCAATCCCAGTTTTGTGCTCATGCTTCTCACACAAGTTTGAGTGGAAGATGCTCTTCATAGGGGAAGATGCAGATAAACAGTGATCCTTGGACATATTTGTCTCTGCTGCATTTTCAGCCTTCTTTTTTATGATGATTTACCATTAATAGCTCCTTGCTCAAAATATCTGTGGCCCTTCTCAAACTGGTGCTGGCTCCTGAAAAAGAAAGATCTTCTGCAAGTCTAATTTTGACTTGCTAAAAATTTAGCGAAGTTTGAGCAAAACTCCTGCCAAGTGATAGTGAATATTCTAATAAGTTACAATTGGAGGAGCAATGTGGTGGCAATACAGGCTCGGTGAATTGCAAAACTTGGACACTTTTGGGATTTAGAAATGTTTGTGTCCAGCAACAAGAGTCTGTCAGAGTCCTGGGCTGTGAGCTAGGTTAACAAACTACCTGAGCAGGAGGAGAAAGAAACTCTGCTGCAGCTAAGGCTTGAACATTTATTTTTATTTTCATTTTTCTTCCTCTCTTACCCTCTCTTATTCTTCTGTTTTCTGCTGATGGCAGGGGCTGAAGGGCTGGCTCTTTGACTAATGGTTGAGTCAGTAATTTTTCCCATTAAATTAATGTATGTATTAAGGGAGACAGGAAGAATTGGTCTCTTGGGGAAGGAAGCAGCTTGGTAGCAAGGCATGGTCATTCCTTTGTGTTGTCGGGATAAGAAAGGAAAGGCATCTGCTGTAGGCCCTGCCTGGATTTATACACTCCTCTGCTGAGAGCCACTTGTGTCCCCCCAAATTGTCTGCCCACGTCCAGGCTGCAATTTAACAGAGCATTTAGCAGAGCAGTCAGCACTTTTGTACAATGCTCATGTAAGGAACCCTTCAAAACCAAAGAAAGGCTCATGTGTCCAAAAGCTTCCTTGATTTTTTTTTCCCCCAAAACCAGTTGATCTTAAGAGAGATACGGTGAATTTCATAAGCCTTGTCTTATAAAAACAAGACAAGAGGAGTCTCCATGCTCCAAAGAAAGCCTGAAAGAAGATTAATTAATTAATTAAGAATCTTTTCTTCTGAGTGCAACAGGCTCCAAGTAACAAGTGAACTTTTCATTTCCAGTAATAGCAGAAATTACTTCAATAGCATGATTGTGAGCACCCGTGGGGCCATAATGTGAATGGTCTTTATTAAGGAATAGACTGAACTTCTGACTATCTTTCTTCCAGTCATTTCCACAGGCTATAAACAGCGCCTGGTTTGTTGCTATTAAAAGAGTCTACAGACGATGATGCTGAAAAGCATCACTGTTTAAGTACTCATGGCTTGACATTAACATGAAAAATATTTTCTTGAACATAAAGTGAATTTGGGTTCTCCAATACATTATAGTTTTGTTCAGAAGTGGTTGCGCTGAATATTTGTGATATGAGGGAGATTTTATTTGTTTTTGTGTTTTTCATTTTAATTACTGGTCTCTTCCTCTCTGTTTTGCTTGATTTTTCAGACATGTGTGAAGTCAGAAAAAATATCTCAGGGCTGGTTTTTGTGTTTTCTTGGTGTTATTTTCTGCCTATGTTAGTACCTGATGAAAGAGCCTGGTCTTAGTTAACGATCAGGCCTCATTATATATTTGTTCCCATAAATGCCCTCTCCAAGAAGTGACCTTTCCTTAACATGGAATTTTGCACAACAATGCTGAGTAAAAACTGAAGCAATCCATGATCTGCTGAGGTGATATTGAAGACATATCTCTCATGCACAGCAGACCTATGCATTAATCCTATGTTTTGGGGTCTTTAATTGCTTTAAATATTTGCTTCTGGATCTGTGTTTCACACATCTTATGTACATGGTTTATTTTTCATTTTATGAACAAATCGATAACCAGACAGACTCTTTACCACACTGGATTAGTTTTATTTATTCTCTTTGAACTTGATTAAAAAGCTGTCAAACATAAGTCTACATTTTATCAGCAGAATACTTTTACAAAACAGGGTAGGAGATGTGTATAGCTGGAAACATACATTTCAAAATGAAACAATATTTGATATATTCTAGACAGTTACCCTTTTGTTTATCCATGACAACTGAAACTAACCATCAAATGCATAAATTGATTCAAGTCTAGCCAAGTAATCCTAAGGGCATATGAAAAGGCTTTTTTTTAAAGTTCTTTCTAGATGAATTTAATGTAGTTCACCAATAAAGCATCCTCAGGAGCACAATACAAATGCTACAGAACATGAGATAGCTGGGGAAAGCGGGCAGATGTACAGTGTGATGAAGAATCAAAATGGATGTTACATTAAAATGAGCAGTCATGCAATGTCTTCATTTCATGTACTGCGTTTAAGTAAAAATGCCAAAGTTCCAATTCCATTTTTAATTTCTTTTAGGCACTGTTATGCAAATAGTGACATTCTCATTTTGTTTGTGTTTGTTTATTTTATTTGTTTAAAAGCATTAAATGCAATTTTTTTTTCAGCTCTTGGGGTAGAAAAATTGATTATTCATCATGTCTTTAATTTTCAACGTATATCAAAGAGAAAGGTAAATTATACTCAGATTAGCTACGAACGATCTCATACCACTGCTTTAATTCATTGCTTTTAATATACATATTTTAATCTATTTTCCACAAACCTCTTCAATTATTATCTGTCTTTCTGTGCCATTGCATATGTTGGTAAACAGCATTTTCTATGGTCTAGGGCCATATGCTGTATGCTCAGCTTGCAGAAAAAGTGACACTTGGAGTGCTAGCATAATGAAACTCTCAAAGGGTTAATGCAGAATACATATAGGCAAATGTTGACAATATTTTTTATTCCAATGTTTGAAAATTAGACACAAAATCATCATTAAGTTTGCACAAAATGAGGCATCTGTCACTTGAAAGAAAAAGAAATATTTCAGAAATATGTTTACAGAAATGTAAAAATATTAGACATCAAGACAGATGTGAACGTTTTCAATAACAGGCCCTGTCTGTCAGTCTTCCTCCGAGCCGAAGATCTTGCTGTACTCACTCAGCATAAGTTCAACTATCTGATTTTGGTACAGCATGTGGACTGCCATGTTCCCTGTCTCCTTTTCAGGTCTAAGGAGTGTTGGTCCAAACACAATTCCTAAGCTTTGTGTTGACATAAGATTCACGGATTCTTTGGCTGCTATCCTGTTGACAAAAGGAAAGAACTGGTTAAAAAAGAAGGGTGTCAGAGGAGTCACTGTTGCTCTTGAAGCACATGAAGGCACTTTTTAACTGTTTCTCCTGATAGGGGTGTTTGTTTGGTTAACTTATCAGAAAGAAAGAAAACGGGGAGGCAAGAGAAATTTCTGCTAATGTGACAAACAAGGGAAGGAGGGTTTTTGTAGTGCCAGGGAGAAGATTCCCTGCTTCCCTTAACATGGTCTCCAGCACTGAAAGAGTTGTGAAAACCAAAAAAATGCCCCTTAATATAGAGCTCATATGAAACACATTCCTTCTGCTAATTTAAATCCAATAAAGTGAGTATGGTCTGAAATGGATTGTGACATTTATGTAACTAAAGACTTTTGCATGCCTTATCCTGACACAAAGTTTCTTGAAAGACACAGAGACCACATACCTTAATGAGATGACTTAGAAAATAATGGTAAGGATTATAACCTTTGATATCTTTATTACCCACAAAATTACAAGAGAAGGACTATTAGTATTAAAAGTTGATCTTGTGTCTGTATTAAGACTTAATATTCCTGTGGAAAGGGCATTAAGGATGGAGAAGTCTGGTCTAAGAACAGTACAGGTTTAATGGATGGAGTTTAGGTAGGAAGTTTGGCATAAATCTCTGCAGTGGTGAGTACAGACTAAGTAGAAATCCATTTCCCTCAACCCTCCAGAATGTATTATGTATCCTATGGTTGGAAAGAGTAGTAAATGAAGATACATATTTTATAAATAAATTGCATAGCTCTACCAAGGAATGCAAACTAAATACAACTTTATTATGTAAATGTTTGAATTTATGGATGCTTCCTTAACCTGCTAGTTTTAACTAAAGTATTCCAAGTGGATTGTTGAAGCCAAGTTCTGCTTTTCCCCCTCCTCTGCCACTGTCACTCATTTACCTTTGTAAAATCCAGACAACAATTTAAAAGCCATCAGAGCTGTCTCTGTTTTCCCATACCTGTTGCTAAATTTACAGCAAACCACACTATAAGGGAAAGAAACTTTGGGAGACCTAATGGCTTCAGGCACTTAAAAAAGCGTTTCTTTCATGTTAGTGTGTGGGTCACAAAGCAAAAAGCATCTCTTGTGGATTTGTGCCAATCTTGTCGTTTACCACATTCCTGGAGCATCAACACTCGTGGTTTTTTTCCCATATATAAATAGGAAGAATTACTTCGTTCTGCCTCATGCTAGTAACCGTGGTGTCCATTGCACAAAACACTCTCCATATGGCACTAATCAGATTGGCTTAACTATTAGTTTCTTAAAATATAGCATCTTCATTAAATTTTTAAAAAATTAATTATCTTTCCTCTGTGGTAATATTAATATATCATCTCTTCTCTTAGGAGTTCAGAAAGTCTCAAAAGTTAGTAGTAGTTTTGTTGCCAAGCGACTGTGTGGGCTTCTGATGGATGTCACACATCTTTATCACAATTAAAAATGTTACAGAGGTGACGAGATTGTTTTGCTTGATGCCACTTATGCAGAGGCATGTACAGCAAGATTGGGACCCCTCCAGGAGAGAGACTTGATTTATGTTGAGCTTGTTATGTGGTACAAGTTGGAAACTTCATAAAGTATTTGCAGATGACATCAACAAGAGTAGAGATGCGTGTTCACTGGAGAGGAAATTCAGCAGCTTTGTCTTGGCTAACTTTAGAGATGATCAATTGTGCAGCATCAGCCATGGCTTTGCAATAGGAGGGTGTTGATAACGGGCAGCATTGATGGAGCTGGAGGAGAAGCCCCTTGCAGGGAGAAGGAGGTAATGGACCATGGATGAGCAGAATCAGGGTGAAGAAATGCAGCAAGAGAGCTCAGTTTACTGAAGGGACGGGGGGGACTGCCTTCCATTGTCTGTAAAATGCAGAGCAAGGTGTTGAGATCCCATGTTCCTGATGTAGATGCTGAAAATGGAAGATGCATGGCCAACCCCTCTGCCCTTGCTTGCCGTCTTTCTGAAGGAGAATAATTTCCCTGGAGAAATAATTTATCCTGGAGATTCCATCCTTCTCATGACATCCTGGCGAAGTCCAGACATGCTAACACTTCCCAGCAATCAGGAGGTGGGAGTATGACATGAGGGAATGGAGGATGTGTGTTGTGTGTTGGTGATGGAGAGGACCTGACCGTGGTTCATCACTGTGTAACGTGGCACTAAGAACACTTGTGTAAATTTGGGGGTCTTGAGTTTAATGCTAGAATCAGCAGTATTGTATTGAGAAAATATCTTGAATCCTTGATATATTCATGCAGTTTCACTTGTTTTCACCAAAAAAACCCATAAACCAAGCAAACTTGGAAACATGGGAAGTCTGAATAGTTAAATAATGTGCGGTAAAACAGAGCTACTGGAGAGGTAGAAGGAAGGAATTCAATCCACCCTGAATAGAATAATTATAAGTTTTGGACTTTAGGTCTTTTTGGATTACAAATATTTACCAAAGAAATTCTATAACTGATATTTTTATCATCTGTCCACAAAAGAAGAAGTCAAAGCAAATCAAAATCAAATATGCACACTTAATGCTATTGCTATAGCTACTAAGTAAAATTGAGTTGTTAAAAGAGAAAATCCTGAAAAAGTGGGCAAGAATTCTTTTTTTGGCAAGAAAAAGAGCAGAAAGAGTGATACACCATTTTCAACATAAAGAGTGAAAGGAAATGCCAGAGGTACTTTTTGTCAAGCCCAAATGAAAACAGCAATGATCCACCAATTTAAGGTTATTTTAGAAATAATCTATGATCTGGTGCCACAGATGTTGGAACCATATCAAGAAATTTCTGGGTGCTATGCTGCACAAGATTTTTTTTTTCTCCAAAATAACTGAGCTTCAGGAATGTCTTCAGTCCTTAAAGATCACGAGTCAGGGGATATGCAGAAAATACAGTTCTCATTATTAATAGTAATGAAATTATGGTGTATTAAAACAACAGAAGTGTCTGATAGGAGGGCTGTAGTGTCAATGGCAGATATATAAGGAAAAATACTTGGAATTTATGCTTTGGTTGTTGCCAAGGCAACTGCAAGCTGAAAAACATGTGACGGGGACTAGGGCAAGTCTACAGCTAAGAGGGTCATTGTATGGTGAGTTGGCTCTCTAGTTCCATTAAACCTACACTTTTCAAACTCTCTAAATAAAATCATTATTAATTTTGACATTTGGAAAGCACTCTGGATTATTGCTCCAAACACCGTAGGTGTTAGGAAATGTTCTTCATCCATTTTTACTTCTTAGTAACTGATGAAGAGGAGAAAGGGTTTCTACAGTGACTCTGACTCCTCAATATCTTAATATTCCTACTGCACATAAAAAATTGGAGAATTCAATGTGTTTAGGGAGGAAATCCCCATTGGAAAGGACGCTGTTTTACTGTAGGCTGGAGAGTGTTGGAGGGTAGAGCCAGCTGCTTTGAGAACTGCTCACTTTTGCTTTCTTATCCTTTTCCAGCCTAGGAGGATTTAATTTTGCTCAATGTCAAAGGCATTTCTACCCTTAGCAGAACTGGTTTTAGCCATGCCTGATATTCTTTCACTTTTTAAAATTATATTTAAGGATAACCTCAATAGGACAATCCTGATACTCTTCCATGAACTGATAATATAGACTATGCCTAAAGGGAAACACATCACAAAATGAGGGGGTCAGATGAGCAAGAAGGGGTAACTTGGTATGAAGTTATGTGCCAGAATGGCAGGTGTGGGAAATGCCATCCCCTGAGTTCAGTGGAGGACCAAGGGATAAAAGTGGCTTTTGATCGTATCAGAATCCTGTCCTCTAGTAATGCACAATATTTGTGTTCACTAGGGAAGTCTCTGCCACTAGAGACAGAAACCAAGACCTCCACTGAGGCCAAAAGAGATTAAAGATAAATAGGAATAAAGAGAACTCCCCCAAAGGGATTAAAAAGGCTGTATTTCTGGCATCTCTCCTCTTGGTATAGGAACTAAACTTACAGAATTAGCAGCCAGCTCCTCTCTGAGTGGGGTATTCCATGACAGCCCGTTTGGGTGGGTTCTGTACCTTTGCTGGACTGTGCTGGTGAGCACTGTCACAGCCAGAGCTGCTCATCCCGATGGATGAAGGGATGGATTTGAAATGTAAGTTCCTGTGAACTGCCTTAATAGGTCAAAGTGTGTTCATCCCATTGATTCACTTTGCCAATAATTATCCTCAAATTAGCCAATATCTCTTTCCTATCTATACTCAGGCATATGCAAATGTAATGTTGTAGCTTAAGGACTTGGCCCTGGGAAGGGCTCAGCTGCCTTCAGCTCTCCCCAACAATAATTCTGTTAACAGGCCTCTTCACTGCACTGGTACAGGCCAGTTTTTATGCAGCAGCTTTCTGACTTTTGGTATTGCAGAGCTCCCAATCAATTTGAACGTGTTAAAATTTGTCTCTTATGATGAACAGCTTCCAGCTCAACATTTTACACTCCTCTCCTTCCCAAATGCTCGTTCACAGGAGTTAAAAAATAACAGGTATTACATACTTCGCTTTAGTGACAAGACATTTGGGAAGGAATCATCCAACCTTGAAATAAAATCTTTATTGAAAGCAATTCTACATCCATGCCAGTCAGATACATTGTGTGATCAGAGGAGGTGTCCCAGGGGAAAGCTCAGTGCTGTAGACAGGGTTGATTACTTGGACCTCCTGTCAGTTCTTAACTCATTGACAGTGGCTGAGACATTCAGTACAACTTTGTTTTCTTTATTTGGAAGTAAAGTTAATATACTTACCTTAACTGTGCCAAATGTACTGGAAAATAACCTGATAATAAAACGTACCGTCCTAGGAAGTGATAATGTCTGTGTGTGTATAAGCACATTTTCGCAGGGCTTTTGCAGATGGGTTTTTCGGTGTTAGGAAGGAGCCACAGCTACAACATGATGCACAGATAACCTAAACTATCAGGTTTTTTCTCAACATGTTTCCTTTTCGTTTAAGGCCTGTTACACACTTTCCTGAGATACAGCATATCACAGCAACGTCATTTTCTGTCGTCAATTTATTTCAGTTCAGCTGGGGTCGTTGTTTTTTGGGAAGAACTTGAGTGGATTTTGGTACGAAAAAGACAAGTGAACTGCAGCTTTGAGAGCCCTCTTAAATCATAAACAAAAATAGGGGTCCTATAAAAAATCTAAACCTTGCAGAGATATCCATATCCAGCTGGATACACCAGCTTAGGAGAGAAACCAAAATACACCCATCGTGGAGGAAGAGTGCAGGGCCTGTGCATTACTTACCTGCATCTTGGGGAACTTATGGAGGTAACTGGTGGTAAGTGAGCCACTCATGCCTCAAATTCTAGTTGTGTAAACTGTTCAATTCCTTGCACTGCTACACAGATAAGTTTAAAATTTAGCCTTAAATTCAGATTCTTGATATTTTATGAATGCAGACTACTCCTCATTATTATCTATGTCCTGACTTTATGGGTGATTTGCTCAGGTTCATTGCAGTGGTATTCACCAGCTGATGAAGCCAAGCAAATGCAAACATCATCAGTGGAGTCCTCAGCTGGTGAGATCTGTGCACTGTGATGGGAACAGGGAGCTTGGTGTGTAAGGAACTGTGACCTGAGGCCTCTGCTTGTAGAGGAGCTCCAAAACACTACAATGCCTCCCCTTTTTCAAATCTGCCATGTGGTTTTGCTCTGCAACAAATAAGCACAATTCAGGGGTCACAGTGCACTAATACAGTTTTAAGCTACTTGTATCTGGCTGTGTAAAACATGAAGGTATTTTAAATCCCTGTTTGTTCCATAGGTAGAATTTGAAACAATAGCTAGGCTGGTAATAGAGAAACCAGGTCATGGCGTATGATATGTTACAAGAGGGGTCAGAAATAGTTCAGACATACTTAAGAGCTTGCTGAAAATAGCCTCGATGGCTCCTGGCCTACAGAAACTCCATAGGCTTCCTGTGCTCTGCAGCTGTGGGTTCGTGTTACAGCTCTTTGGGAAAAATCCCTTCTCTTCAGTCACTCTGGGATACAAGAACGAGCACTTGGTGCTGCCTTCCTCCACAGACTAGCCTTCAAATGTGAGCATTGGGTGGCTATATTTAGTACCTGGACAGCTGACAGGGACCCGGTGGAGAATGGGCTTCCTCAGGGGATCCCCCGCATATCTCACAGCACGAGCCCTTCCCTGGATGAACTGCCTTGGAGCCTGGCCCTAAATGAAAATAATAACTAAACTAACTCCGAACATTGCTTCACAGTTGGCTGAATAGACTGTGAAAAGCTGAAGAAAGGCATTTATTCTGGCTTAGCCTGGTTTAATAAGAGAACAGTTAAAAATAAAGTCTCCTCAGCACTTTTTTAACTTTGCTCCCCGTGAAATGACCCTGCAGAAGGGCACGTGGGCTCTTGCCTTTGCACACACCTCACCTTACAGAGTGCCTGTCTTGTGGAGAAAGACTTTATCTTCTGGGTGGCTGAGGACAGCATGTAAAATCACATTCTGATATCTAAAGATACTGCAGCCTCTACAGGGGCTTCGTTCAGGAAAGTGCTTAGGAGAAGTCCCGCTTGTTCTGCACAAGGGGAGGTGTTCCTGCTCCACTGAGGAGCTCTGAGAGGGGTGAGAGTTTATCTGCACCTCAGCCTTGGGATTGTTTGTTTTTCTGGACATCTCCCGAGTCATAAAAGCTCCAAAGGCAGGAGGGGCACACTGGTGCATGGACAGCAAGGGCAGGAGATCATCACCGCATTGTGGCTCTGCCAAAGACCCTGGTGTGGGCAAAGGCTCAGGTCCCGCTCCCCCAAACCAAATTGTATGGGTTCAAAGAGAGGGATTCAGAATCTTTCCACAAAATCTTCCCTATTACAAAAATTCCAGGTCTCCCTTTTGGAAAACTGATCCAACTGGGTGACCTCATAGGTTCTTCCATTTACTCACAGCCTACTGACAGCAGTGGGAGACTACACAGAATAATACATGTTCTGATAGAGGTATACCACCTTTATGCCTTAAATGTATTTTTGGTGGTGGGGTAACTTCTGCTGTGCTTGATTTTTTTTTTTTTTTAAATTTATTTTTAATTGTATTTCCGATACATTTTTTTTTCTCCAGAACAACTAGCTTATTATAAAGACCAACCTGTCATAGTCCTGGATTTGTATGCTTTTGTGGCCTGTGTGGTTCAGAAGGCAACAGATAGTTTTAAGTAAATAAAGCTTTAACTTTTTAAATTGCTGAAATATTTTTGTTCAAGAATGCCCGAAGCTACATTTTCTTGTAACATGAAAAATAAAACGCAGTTAGTAACAATCTCGCTTAAATCATGAATTGTAAATATAGAACCTTTATCATCAGCACAGCACATCCAAAAATGTCTTTGTAAAATAAATCAAATTATATGAGTTAATTGATTCCAGGCAACATCAGCAACTGCAGGTGGAAACTGAATAACAGGATGTTTATTAATGAGGGACTATTAATCAAAATTGACAATATCAATTCCTGTTTCTTTTATTTGAATTCTACCTGCAAAATCCATGAACATACTCACTGGATTTTAAAATAAAAATGTAAAAGTAAAGAAAATGCTGACACTTGGGATTTTAGCTTTAGATGTAGGGCTATTTGTTTAAACAGCGAAAGGATATCCTAAATCCAATTTGACAGGCAATGCCAAAGATGCCAGTGGTAATTAATTAGCACTTAATTTAGACCACAGAACAACAGGATATGGAATTGGTGCTCAGTGCCATTTCCCCTTAGGCTTCATCTCATGAGGGTCAGGAGTATGGCTGTTGCATTGAAGGTCAGTAAATAAATTGGGGGAACACATTGACACTGGACTTTTCATGATAGATATCCTTCACCCTTATTGCTGCCTCTGGCTATGGCTGATGAGAAAAGGACTGCAATTGTTCTGTGAAGAATGCTCTGGTGCCCAGGCTCGAGTGGAGCAAGGTGGTGCCTGAGCTCATGAGTCCAAGTCACTGTGCTGGCAGAGAAATGCCCCAACTCTGCACCTGGGCTGGAAATAAAATCCTCACTGTAGCACAGAAAGCTTGAGGAACTCTGACGGGCGAGAAAATTCACTTAAAAGCAGCCCTTAAGTTTGCTAGATTTGCGAGCTTAGCTTTAGATTAAGCATAATTAAAATCAAGGGAAGATTTTAAAGTGAGGTTAGAAACTAGGTCAGCAAGGGAAAAAACACATTTCCTTATTATCCTCTTGTCTTTGTCTTAATAATATTTGGTACTCCTCCATAGAGCTAAAGGCTCTTAATAAAGGTGGATTAATGTTATTAACAGCATTGTTTTCTGATGGGGACACCGAGACTTTGATGTGCTTAATGATGGACAAACAGAAAGTGAGAGAAGCCACTCTGAGCAGCACACCCAAAGTAGAGGGGATATGGAAAGCACACGGGAGACCCTTCTTCCCAGAGGCACATCAACTGCATTCTTTGGTTCAGATTTACTGGAATGAAAGGTAGAAAGATGGTGAGACTCTGTATTATAATTTAATCCTCCTGCTCCCAGTAAAATTAGTGCATCTGTCAGACACTTCTATGCTCTCTCTTCCAGTAATCTCTGGGAGGAGAGAGGAGGGCCTTGGGTGGAAGGTGTCAGCACTGCCACTGGTGTCAGTGATGCTACAGCTTTCTGAAATCACTTCTCACAAACTGTACACTACTATGGCTAAGTAGCCCAGTTCCCTGTGTCCCACAGGGTGCTGAACAGTGGGAGCTTCAGCATTCACAGCAGGGTGGCTCTTGTTGCACATCCCAGCTGTACTCCACTAGCACAGTTTTATCCCCTTGGTCCCCTGAAGCGCTGTCTGCACTGCTGCATCATGAAAACACTGAATTAGACAGCAGTCTCTGCTGAGCAAATGTATTTTGGAAGCCCCAGGTTAAGAGTTATTTTAACTTTCACTTCATCACACCCTTTGCAGCATCTCTCTCTGGGCAGCGAGTGAAATTTTGATTGCTCTGAAAGCCACTGACAGAAATCCCAGCAACTGGAAGCCACGACGGAGTCAGAATTTCACCTCATATGAGCTTAACTTTTCTCATTTTGGATGATATCTACTTTTACTAAGTGGAATTACTGCTTTTTACTATGTTCAACCTATAACCTCTTGCAGCCTTCAATTACAGCCTTTTTGTGCTATAATCCAGTTGACAGCAAATAACTCAGCCCTGGATATGACAGGTTTACTTTGTGACTTAGAGCCCAGAAGGGGCAATTGACTGGAATTTCAGCCTGGGATGTTGAGCTATAGAAAACCTGCTCAGAAATTCATCTTTGCTTGTGAGTCTAGAGCCGCCCATGAAAAACACAGTTTCACTAACAACAGTTAGTGTTTTGTCCAGTATCATGAATTAAT
Source organism: Daphoenositta chrysoptera (assembly GCA_013397915.1). Taxonomy (NCBI): domain Eukaryota; kingdom Metazoa; phylum Chordata; class Aves; order Passeriformes; genus Daphoenositta; species Daphoenositta chrysoptera. Next base: position 424,773 of record VZRO01004341.1, read on the forward strand.
TAGTCAGTTCTGTGAGAAAACCAGTAACTTTTGACTTAGAAATCAGACAATGTGGCAAAGAATTCCACAAAAGTAAAGTAAAGGAACAAACTCTCCTCAAAGTTTTCCTTTTCTGTGAATTTTTATATCATAGAATCACTGAATCATTTAGTTTAGAGAAGATCTTTAGGAGTGTCAAATCAAACAATTGTAATTACTTCATAAATTGTTTAGTTTCAAGTCTTTTTTAAATAATGAAAAATATTCAAATGTTGGCCTATTACTGTCCCCAAAATATCATCTCCATTTTTTGTATCCTGTATTATCACCACCTTGTTGTTTAAAATGAAAGTCTTTTTGCAGCAATCTACCCAACAGAGATGATTTTATATGGGATCTGACCTCAACCAGGATTCCTTCTCTTCCAGGTTCAATTCTGAGCTCTCCACAAGCTGTGATTGCAATATATATGCACTGCATTTGTATCAGATATGAAAGATGCTTTAACATGCCTCCCAGCACCACGATTGTTTCAGCCCTGATACTGAGCACAAGTAGGATGAATGCAGCTCTTAAATGCACTAGTGAGTATGTGCCACAAGTCTTTGATTTCTTTAAAGTTATTTACATTTTACTTGCCCTTGAGCAATGAATTTACTATGTCAGCATTGTCTTTTCTACTTACACTTTGTCTGTCTTGTCCACTCACCTTAGCTTGATGTTTATTTTTTTGTGCACGTGTTCAGTCCGCTGCACTAAACGCAGGGACTGCCTGGAGTGGAGGATTTTCCATATATTGTGTCTTTCTAAGAAGCACCCTTTGTAGTACTGCAAGTTCTGCAATATTTCCTGGCTTTAAACTAGCTTTGAATTTTCTCATTATTTCCTTTAAAATCCCTTTTAAATGCCTGTTCACACATGTACTGGTCTCAGATGACTCTGGTCTAACTGCCTTAGATACTTTACAAAGTCTTTATTCTCTACACAGTCAGCCCTACCTCTCTCAGTAGCTGTGTTTCTTTCATCTTTGAAGCTTCAAGTGACCAGATTTGCCGATATCTGCTTCTGTCTGACCCCGATCAAAACCCACAGTTAAAAAAACTGGTGAGAAAACATACATGACTCTCTTAGACCTCCTAACACAAACCATGTTTGACAGAGATCGAAGGATTTAGGAACAACAGGGACAAATCTTGCTGTTGATCTCAAGGCCTAGTTATCAGTCGTACGACAACTCACACAGTAAGCAGCTTCCAGGACACTTCCCTGTAGGTGCTGCCCCTCCAGCATAAAATGTTTAACCTGAAGTGAATGTTTGTAAATGGATTTACAGGCTTAGAAAGTGCCTCTTTAGCAAGCACATATTGTAGTTTCAGGGCGCAGAGCTGGATAAATGTAATTTGAGAAGTAACGGAAAGCTCCTACTATGTAACCTGGAAAGGTTAAGCAGCTCCTCACCACAGTGTCCAGGTGAGATCCAAAATGTGTTCAACAAGACCTGAAATTTGCCCTGGGATAGAAATCTCAGGGTTGCCTCTGAGTCCAGAGCAGCTGCAGTGACTTCCATGGGGTAGATGTTCTGAAGGAATGAAAACTCCTTGTTCCCATGACACTTTTATGGGACTCTTATCCAGACATGGAAACAATCTGGGTTGTCTGAGGGGGTTAAAGTTGCCTGCTACTACTGCTGCCACAGCCCTGTGGAAATCCTCTCTGGACTGAGAGTCTGAACAAGGCAAACTGATGTTCCCAGTGAACTTTACTTGCTGGAAAGCTTCCATATGCCATAGGGCTGTCCCATATGCCCTATGCTGATAGTGTGTGGTGACTGCTGATGGTGTTTGGTGAAGGCCTGCACTTGGCAGTGTGGATGGCAGCGATCTGGGAGGTGAGAACAGTTTCCAGATGGATGAAGTGCTATCCTGAGGTGGCCTGGGGAGCCTGACTCTAGTGCTGACACAGACAACATGGTGCAAAAAGTTTGTGCTTTTACCATGAAGGTACTAGGAGAGTTACAGGAGGACCTCTAAAAATTACAGAACTTTTCTGAATTCCTTTTTCTTGGCTTATCTGCATGGCAAGGGGTCTTCTTTTGGAAGACCACAGCAAAGCTCTGGAGAGGATGTGGCAGTGCTGTCTAATGTCAGGGCTGAGGTGGGTGTAGAACCTTCAGCTTAGAGGAGGTAACTGGTTGCATCTTGTGGACCAGGGGAGGAGGCAAATTGGCTGGAGAAAGCTGCTTCACAGATTTATGATTTTACATAGCACCATAATGCGTAATGTACGAAAAGATAAATATTTTCCATTCAGCAACATCTTGCTGTATTTTCATCTAACTCTATAATTTTAATTATAAAGTGAACATAACCTGTATCAAATTATGATTTTGTTAACATATTGAATGAGGACAAGAAAAATAAATACCAGATTTTATACTGTACAGGCACATGAAGGTATAGTAAAAAAATCTGGTTTCCTTGACCACATTGTCATAATATGCATATATAGCTGCTTATTGAATCCAGGCTGTGTAGACAACAGAAAGAACACTGGCTCCATACCATCACAATGCATGCCCACAACAAAGAGGAGGAAAGAACAGGCTCTTTCATTGTGTGTTTCTAAGTATTACCAACATAAGGGCTAAAAACTACCTCTGTCTGAAGTGTATCTATACACCCATGCATAAGTTATTAACTGGGCTCCCTCAGCACAGTTGCTGAAAATATTAATATATTCAAATTATATTCTAGCTACTGCAAAAACAGTAGATCAGACAAATGTATTAAAATCTCTTCAGACAAAAGGAGTCATGTTATTTATAAAGTTTCTCCCCCCCAACCCCCCTGCACTTACTGGAACACAAACCTTCATTGTATAGGGTACACGAGAATGCAAGATGATCCTTAGATGTCAAAATGTGGCTTGAAGTTTGAATGTAATCATAAAACAGTGACTCCAACGCTCGCCATAAACAAATTGTCACTGGCATTATGTAACTTGGACTATTCACAGAGTATAAAAGACGGGAAGAATAAAAGGTGGCTGCCAAACTCTATGGGCCAAATCCGAAGGTTGTGCCAAATTGCGCCAGCGGGCTGGGAACTGCAAACCCAGCGTGGAATTCGGATTTACACTCCTCGGTTCTTGGGCTGCTTAGAGTGAGATTAAGGCTATTTTTTATTCAGTTTGTCAGTAAGGCGGCAAAGCAGCAACCAGTGGCTTCTGCAGCCCCCCTGTTGCTCTTAGTGGGAGATGGGAAAGTGGGATAAAAGTTTCAAAATTGCCACAGGACCCGTTTTTGCATAGAGTGGCTTTCTGGGCTGCAAGCAGGCAGAGTCTCTGCACCAGAAATGCAGCCTGGAAAAGGAAATATCGCTCTCAAAACTGGTGGTCTTAAATTTTTCATGGTAATGTTTGTAGGGTGCTGCCTCTTTGGGCTTAGACCCTGCCCTCCGCCAGGACTCCTCCGGAAAACTGATTAATGAGGGAAGACCATTCATCAAGGCAGAAGGTCTTGTTTGTGAGCAACAACCAATCACTCACGGATACCTTCCTTCACTCCAGGCTTTAGGAGTAAAGTATGTCTGATAATACGTGCACTGCACAGATTTAAGTTGCAGCTAATGGTTTTGTTAATGCCTCTTATCAGGGACAACAACCAAACTAGATGGTTGCCCACTCCCCCTTTCCCCCACCCTTTCTTTAAAAAGTAAAATGACATTTTTCCCCAGCCTGAAATAATTGCTGAAGCAGAGATACTGGTTTAACTCATTATGAATTATTAGTGGAAAAGTGGGTCTCAGAAGTATGTTACATCTGAAATATTTTTCGTCACTTGAACATGTGCCGTCCAGAACTGGCCCTGTTCTGCCAGGCACTGGGAACAAACACTTCGCATTCACAGATGCTCCTAATTTGGTGTGGTTTGGAGTGTAATTTAGATCAAACGTATCCATGTAAATGAGTCAGGGTTTCTTAATTAGGTGCCTCTAAAGAAAAAACTTGGACCACATCAGTAGGTGTGGGTGTGGTGCCCACAGTACTGGAATCTTTCTATAGATGAAGCTGAGTTTTGTTCAGGCATACTGTAGGTTTTTCTTTCCTTTTTTTTTTCTTTTTTTTTTTTTTCTAAAGCACAATAATAAATCTGCAGATGGCATAGACATAAAGACGCTACTTCAGAGGAGCTGTCTAAAACACTGTCTCTTTGGCAAATGCCTTAAAGTAGGTCATTCTGCTGTGATTTAGGTCTATATTTCATTGCCAGCTTTTTGTTCCCATTACAAGTAGGGTGCATTCCAGTCCACAGATTTGCTCTTGATTTTTTTTTTTATTTTCAGATTGGTTTTGATTTACGAGAATTTGTAGATCTTCGTAAGAAAATGGCCAATACCCTTTCAGAAGTAGTAATCATGCACTTGACAACAAAAAGAGAAGTATGAAGGTGATAACCTGTAAATATTAGAATGTAAAGTACCACTCTCTGGAAGGAAAAATTGTATTGATTCTCTTAACATGGTGATTGAAATTATTGTTGCATCTTTCGCAGTGTGTGAAAAAGGATTTGATCTAATGTCATTCCAGAATCCTCACAGAGCAGGGCCATCCACGGCCCTAGTTGTTCAGGTATTTGCTTTTGCTTTTTATATATTTGCCACTGAAAACATGTATTTTATAGCTTATTAAAAAAAAAAAAAAAAATCAGGGTCTATTTTCCCATCAAAGTGCTGAGGGATTTACATGCCAAACTCTCACTAGCCTTAATGAATTACCTGCATAAATTCCCTTTCAATCAATAGTAGAATAGATCCTATTGTGTTATATTAATTATTTTGCACTGAGAGCTGACATTTTGGCCTTAAAGCCTTTTTTTTCTTTTTGGTTGTTTTGTTTTTTAAGTTCCAATGAATATCTGAGAAACTTCAAGCAAATTATTTATATGACAACCTTAATTCTGAGAAAAATCACATATCTTTAGGCTCAAAAATGAAAAACATTGCAATTTACCCTTTGATGACCTGGTCGTGGACATTTGTGTGTTAGGGCCCAATCTCCCCAAACAGCAAAGGAAAAAAAAATGGAAAGTGCCATTGTAATGAATTCAGCATTCCTAATTTTGGCCAACAAAAAACCATTTGCGCTGGAAAGAACACTAACCCCAAGCAATATTAAGAGGTTACAAAATCACATAAATTAACTCCGCCGGTGATATTTTGCTGAAGCTGATGCAAGTGCAAACCAGAAGCAGGATTCTCACGTGGTCCTGATTAACTGAAGAGTCCTTAGCAGTAACCAGCCCTCCCTGGGATGTGCTGGCCAGATGCACACGTACACCCACAGCACATGGAGGAGCCTTCAAAGGCTTGGGGGGCTCGGCTGGGGGATTGGGGAGCAAGGAAAGAGTGGAAGTGAGAAGTGTTGGCTGCGTCGTGGTGGGAAAGTGCCTTATCCTCTCCATTCCTCACTTTCTTTATCTACACAACTAGGATAATAAAACTTACTGACCTGAAAAGGAAGTTAGGAGATTTAATTAATGTTTGAAAAGCTTTTTTGAGATGGTTTGATATTGAGTAATGTGGGATGAACAATAGGAGCTCTTGGAGACAGGGCCTCTATCTATCAGGATTTGTGTACTGCACTCAGCACAATGGTGCCGTGCAGCCACAGAGTCAACTGTGTCATAAATATTTAAATTAAAACTATGTTAATTATTTTTATCATTCTGTTATTTGCTGATACACCAGTTCAGTACTTGGTAGCATTGAAGAGTACTGAGTGCAATTATTTGCCTGACGGTTATGAAAATCAGGGTTTATATTTTTAAATACAGTGGTGGAAATAGGAAGTAGATGGAAGCAAGGGGTGAAAATGTGGCTTTAATTACTCATCGTTCTTCTCGTTAAAAGCACTAAGCTGTAAGGTATTCTTTGGGGAAGAACTAAACTTCGTAAACTTTCTTATTCCTCATAAAGCAGCATTTGGCATGACTGCAAAACCCTCAGAAGCAGGTCATCCCCACCCCAGAAAGCACAAAATCAAAATGCACAAAGGTGCTTCTGAGAGACTGGAATTTTTTTTGCCTTTAACCCAAAATCTACTATTACTCCTGTCCTGTGCACACTTGTGCCTGCTGCACATTTTCTTGTGTCCACTTATTTCCAAAGGGTGAATTTAGTAGACTGTCGTGTGCTTAACAGAGAGAAAAAGAGTTTCATTCTTCTCCTTCCCCTAAAATGAGCCCCGGGAAGTTGTGGTAAATGGGATGAGTGTTGGCATTGTTCCAGCTCCTTTGTAAAACTCTTCCATAGCTGGAACTGAGAAAAGCACGTGCGCAAAAGCACATCTCAATATATATTTGCCCTTTTCAGGTTAAGAGATGATTAAATCATTTGACATAAATCTTAAAATGCCAGTCAGGGATACCTGAGTCTTTTATGTAACAGGTCAGTCCACCTACTTACTCCTCTGGTGCAAGAGGATGTTTCTCCTCCTCACATCTCCAGTAGCTGCTCCCAAAGCTTATAGGAGCACAGCTAACCTTCTCCCTGCTGCTGTCCCATGGCTGAAAACCAAAAGCTGCTCATGAGTTGTCTGATTATAAAGAAAGGTCTTGATTCAGGAAATAATTTCAACAAATAGTCTTTCTTGTACCTTCATTTAAGGGCTTCTGCACCTTCCTGAATCTGGGCATATTTCCTGAGGGAAAACTTAGGTGCCCGTTCCACATTTTGGGTTGTAGGTCTTCCACAGGTCCACTGAGGTTACCCAATTAGAATTTTTTTTGTATAGTCCTTCCATTCTGGCAATTGTTTTTAGTTTTCAGTAGCTTTTACCTTTATTATTTTTTTTTTTTTCTTAACAGAAAACTTGCACAGTTCTTAGTGTAATCTGTTATTTTGCTGTGTGAGAAAAGGGTTCTCCTGAGCCTACATTTAATACGTGAGCCTGCCCAAAAACTGCTGATATGACACGTAGTTTAGCAAGTGAAAATCACATATGTTTGCTACATCTTTCCTCCACCAACTTTGGAGAAAAAAAAAAAAAGTTTTCAGACATCCCCTGCTTAGCACTACTACATGCTGTACTTTAACTTCATTTTCTGATTTACCCTCAGAATTCTGGGTACTGCTGCTGGACTTGTCATCACGTTGTCATTGTGTCCTGGTGTGCAGGCTACTGTGGGCTGCTGGCTGTGCATGGCTTTGCTCGTTTTCTTTTTTTCTTAGTTTTTAATAGGTAGAAACAAGTCTGTTTAGATGTATATAGTTTGCAAAAAACTTTGATTTTCAGAATGTATCTGCCACAGGTTGTGAGGTTTGAGGTGGGGGGAATGTTCCTCCCCCCCGTTTGTCAAGGTTGGATGTTCTTTCCTGTTCACAGACTTATGAACGTGAGGAAAGTTTGGTTTTTTTGTCAAAACAGCTGAAGATGAATACCTACGACTTTTGTTATCTACTATATTAATATTGGTGCGTTTGTCTTAGATAAATAGTTCTACTCTTGATGAGGAGCATATTTCCAGTGAAATCAATGTAAATAATTAGTAGTAAAAATGAAAAATTTGGGTGAAGGAGAAAGGCAATCAGGAAGAAAATCATCATTCTCCCTCTGAAAGGGCAGGAAGCCTGGATGGCATCTGAAAATTCCTTGCCATGCTATGTAGAGTATGGAAAAAATGGTGCAAAATAAATGGAGTTTCTTGGATTCAAAGGTGAATTAAAAGGAATCAGCTCCTGCCCGGACAAGGCAGCCAGATAGGGCACATTAACAGATCCACGTGATAAACCAAGAGGCAACTGCAGAGCTCCCCAGACAACTTGCCTGAAGTGCCTGCCAAGCAGGCAGATGCTGCTGCTGGAAGAATATCTTCCACAGTTGGGCATCTGGGTTCCGCGCTTTCCACGTAAGGGAGAGGGATGGGAGCGTCGGGCTGGCCCCTGCCTTCCCGTTTAATTATTTCAACATCCCTTTTATAGTTTTGTAAATAACACACATTATCCGGCCTTTGTGCAGGGAAATCAGGAGCAAGAGAGGGGTTTTTATCTCTAATACAGGGTGTCCACACAGATGGGTACAGCCAGACTGCCCTGTGCCCCAGCCTGGTCAGATGTGACACAGCTCAGGTCTGGGAGTCGCAGAGCTGCCTTGTGGTGGCACGGAGCTCAACCTAATAAGCAGAGCAGGCTGAGATTCATTAATTTAACATTAATAAGCACAGCTTATTAGCTCAGGCACAGTGCTGTATAATGCAGGCACACGGCTTCTGGAGCAGAGCGGCGTCTGCCCTCGCCAGCTCGGAGCACAGTGCTGAGGACCCAGCCAGGGTGTTCCTCCTCCCTGCTGCATTTTGCATAGGGGAGAAAAGAGGAGTTCTGTGGTCACTGGAGATGTGTCTGTGCAAACAAAAAGTCCCCTCCAGGTTTTCAAGATTGTATTGCTTGCTTATGCTGAGACTTCAAGTCATTCAAACTTCTTGTGCCTCGGTTTCCCAATGGGTGTGTAACAGCTACCTCAAGGTGCTGTGGTGAAAACAGGTCATAAAATACTATTAAGAGTGAAATTCTCCCACCGCCTCACTTGTATTACAATTCTTTGAGCGAATTACTGGGTACAAATAATGGTTTCTCAGATAGGGCTTTGTTGTGCTCAGTTCATGTTTGTGCAGAGAGTCAAGACAAGGTTTCAGCATCATTTGATGTCCTGTGTGCACCAGAAAAATGGAACCAGAAAGGTGTATCAATTTTATCTGGTACCTGTGATTAACTCACTTTATTTGGGAGTAAAAGTCACATGCGAGTAAGGAAGAGGAAAGAGAGGAGACCTGTGGAACTGGTGTATGGCACAGAAATATATGGGCTGTACAGAGCCAGAAAATATTCTCTAAACACGTTCAAGTAGAAGAGGCTGTTTTCTGTAGCCCTTTATTTGGGAAAATCCCTCCTTAGGTTGGGTTTTGTTTCTTTCCTGTGTAAAGCCTTTTTGTTTGGTTTGCTTATCTTTGGGAAGAAGCATGAGTAGCCTAATAGTAGTTGTGCTCAATTATTTCCAGCATGAGTCCTAATAGAACAATTCCTTATGGAATTAGACTGACAAGAGCTATGCAATATGTCTGTTCAGCCCCATATTGTGTCGATTCTGATTTTAAGTAGAAGAGATTTCATGAAAAGATGAACGGAGACATCGGTGGGTTGTGGTTTTTCCTATCAAATACAAAAAACTTAAAAGAACAGGTACTGCAGCCCCAAGCTTTGCTTTTAATCCACCTCCTGTGGGCTTCATACACTGCACTATGACTTCTTGCAGCTTCAGAGAGCTTGGTTTAAGAGAGATATATGGCACGGGTGTTAATCCCTGCTGCCAGCCCTTTCTTGCAGACTCTCTCATCACTTGCTTTGTCTGGGTTTCTAAGGAGGACCCTTCTGAAGTGCATTTCTCATTGTTATTTCTGCTTGATCTGGACCTACTCCTGCAGACTGGATTGCTGCAGAATGGCTTGGGATGAGGCAGAGGTTGGATTCTCGTGCTGAGTGTCGGTGAGACAGATGGTCTCACGTGCTGTATAGAAGTCACAGGCTTAAACAGCCCCATGGTCCAGGTCTGTATAGCCCTGTTCTGTCTGTCTGACAGGAAATAAAGGAGTAGGAGAAGGGTAGGAGAAAGAGGGGAATGCCATGGAAACAGCTTAGCTGCAATCCATCATCTTCTCCCCATCAGAACCCCGTTAAAACCAGTCCAACACTGGGCAAGAACAGCCATCTCTACCAGCAAATATAGAAACTGCAGTAATATGCCTCAAATAAAGCCAGTTTAGTTATTTTTCCAACTAATCAGAAACTTTTGAAACTCCTGTGATTCGTCCTGAGAAAGGCCTGTGATCAAAGGGAGTGATGCAAGTCTGTGCTGAGGGACATTGGCACCCCTCTCCTGAAGACTGTCCCCAAAATTAATATAAATTCTATGTTTTGTAACCTCTGCATACAGGTAGTGTTTCCTGGATTGATTCAAACAAATGCACATTGTCTATATTTGCAGAATGTAAGCATCACAACATAACAAAAAATGTAAGTACACTACTTCATTCTTATTTATGGAACCATGAGGTCATTCAGACTGACCCCTGCCTTTAACATCATCAAGTTCAAGAGAACACACATGTTTTCTTTGTTTGGGGCATTTTGGGATGCTTTCAATATCTATTCTACTTTTGCTTCCATGTCAATGGAGCAAAGCTTATGGAACAGCCCTATCTTTTCCTGAGGATGTGTTCGAGGCAGAGAAGAGGATTGACCTTCTTCAGAGAGCCTCAGACAATTGCTTCCCTAATGCTTAAACCCCCAAATGGCTCCACCACCACATCTTCCTGCCTTCCATCACTCTGTGCCACTGTGTCGCCTTGGTGTACCTCTGCATTATGAACTATTGGTATTTTATTTCCCATATTTTAGTGGTTTTATTTTTTTCCTTTTATTTTCCTTTCTCCAAATAACCACCAGTGTGGATCCAGTTTTGCCAGTTATTCTACACATCCACAGCAGGAAACAATTGCTGTCCCAAATAGATTATGCTCTAAAAAGCCAAGGCAGACAAAGGAAGTATTATCATCATTTTGTAAACAAGGAACCAAGGCACAGGGAGATTAAATGATTTACCCAAGGTCACCCAGAACACCCGGTCAAAGCCAAGAACTGAACCCACGTCTCCTGAGTCTCAATCAAATGATTTAACTATGAGATCAAAGACTTATTGTGCATACCTGATATCTCGCCCCTAAGACATGGCAACAAAACTTTTTCAGGTTAAGATCAATGCCACACAGAGTGCAGTAAATTTTGTATATGGCATATCTGTGCTGACAGCGTGTACCCACTTCTTGCACTCAGGTTCTTCCCAGGAAATAATTTCCCTTATTATTCTTCCATTGACAGTAATAAATTATCATCCTTCTCTAGATAACCCGCTGAAGGAGAGAATGTGTGCACACAGTACATCAAATGAACACACAGAAAACTGTTTTTCTGCAAGGCCAAACTCAGTCATTTTATGGACTGCTTAAAATCCTTCCATGCTTAATGAAATGGGGACATTCCCACAACTGTATGGACTTCATTTTGCCATTTCAGCTGGAAGCTGCAAAACAAGATAAAGGATCTACATCTCTTACATGCACATGCCAAGAAATGATCACTATAAAGGCATCATTCATTATAAGCTCAGAGTGGTCTTTGATTTTGAGCCTTTATCACTCCCTCACTGGGGTCAGTATATCATTCCTGGGATGAAATACTCCTCTGTGCCTTGATGGGGCCCAGATCCTGATGTCCCTTCAGTTTTAGGGGTAATTTGGCTGAAAAGTGACTGTAGAAAATGGCACGGGTAGTGCCAACAGAAGGAGGATCACGGGACCCTGCTGTTCACATATCCCTATCCTGAGGTCTCCCTGGTCACCCTGCAGGTCAAACAGCTGCAGTGGGTGCCTGAGTGAGCCATGGGAGCTATGTACACTTTTACTGTTAATGCCATGAAGCACAAGAAGAAAAACTGTGAACGTGAGACTCTGGGTTGATTTTTTTGGGTTGGTATCTCTTGCAAACCCAGCTCAATGAGTGTGGAAACCACAGGGGAACGATACGGGGGAGCCTCACAGGGTAATTTTCCTGCCTCTGTGGTATCTCAGCAACATTAGGAGAGCAAAGATGCACTTCCAAATCTCTCCTCAGCGTTTCTTAGGTGTTCTGTGTTGTCACAAGCTCCTTGTGAGGGATAACAGCACATGCTGTGTTTTCTTGAGTGAGGTTATTTCTGACCTCGACATAGCACAGGATAAGCACAGGTGATTGAACAACAGGAATCTCAATGGTGAAAGCAGGAGCATCCAAAAGGCCATTCCTGGAGAAATTCAATCAAACTGGGTGAATGCAATCTGGAACATGTTGTATTTACCCAGTTCAATCTACCTGTAACATGTTAACTCCAACGTTTTTGGCTGCATTGAATTGTCCTGCTTTCTACTTGAGGAAAAATTTGGGATTTTGCTTGGACATCCTGACTTCTTGTGCAGGAATAGGATATACATAGATACCATAAATCATGCTTAGCTTTTCCAAAGAATGTAATTATCTTTGGTATTTTGGATGACACTTCCAATAGGATTAGGACACCACATACCAATTCCTTTAAAAATTATTCATCAGTCAGTACCGTGGTTCTACTTACTTCTGTAGATGTTCAAAAAGGATCTTCATCGTGTCATAGTTGGGTCTAGGGAGCTTCTTTACCAGGCTCCTTATGGATTTGATACGAGTGGCGTGGTCCTGGATTTCTGAGGGAAAAACAAAAGAGAAAATAACCACTTGAGTGCCAAATTAGGACATTGCTTTGCACAGTGCTGTAGCTGGCACCTTACAAGAAAAGTCATCATGAATATGTGGTTAAAACCAGAATATTCCATACCTTCTTCCACCTTAACAGAGAACAAGAGCAGTTTACAAAGATTAAAAATTCTCTGTTAATCTTAAGAAAGCATTTTCTGTTTCACAGAAAAGTATTTTTTTACTTTTAATTTATTTTATTAGACTGCTCGACCATCTTCCTTAGATAAAATACCTCCAAGAAGTAAGAGACCCACATCTTAAATGGAATCCTCTTTTGGACTTCTGTTTTTCCAAAGGTGCAGCTTCTGCAATGGATGCACTTCCCAGGTAATCCTTGTTGTCTTTTATTTCTCATCATAATTAAGTCCAGTATATTCATGAATCGCTGTCCTTAACACCTCATCACGTTTGGAAATACAAATTATTTGCTATTATTTTTAGTAGTCCTTCCTGATGAACAATTATTTTGAGAAACTATTCCACTGTAGCTATTTTCTCATACCTGTAACATCTCACAACTGGAAATTCTGCAGGAAAAAAAAATTGTGTTTCAAACTTACAAGTAGTAAAGAATTAGTAAAAAAGAATGCAGCAGTAAGGGCTTTAATCTCTCCTTTGAGGTGATAAGAACATTTCTGTCCTTTCTGTTAAGGTATACCTTCCTGTTTTACCATGATTCATAGTTTTGTGGGAAAGGTTTGGCTGATATTTTCATCGATTTGTCTAAGATGTTGCAACTAAAGCAAAGTCATGTACAACTGTGCTTTCATTTAGGAACAGATTAGATAAGGTACCAGTAGGTCTGACGTAGGGAAAACATCTTGCATGTTACATGCCCTAGATAACCTGAGAACACTTTTCTGATCTTATCATCTATGATTTAATTATCACCTATCATTCTTCGTATATGTTCCTCTTTAATATTCATATTACTCTAGCACTCGGAGATCTCAATCAGGATTAAATCCCAGTTGCAGTAGGTGCTGTATAAGCATACGTGGTGATTAGTGACTTGATTTAAAGGTTTCACCAAAAAAAAATTTCAAGCTAAAATTTTCCTGCAATCAACCTTAATTTAAAAATTAAAATTACTAGGATAATATTCTTCCTCAGCACATATTGCTAATTCCTGTTGAGTTTAATACTTCATACCTACAGATATAGATGTTTATATTGAAATAGTTTTTAATTTTAACAAACGTATATAGACATGGAAGACAAAGAGCTCAAAGGAGGCAGTGCATAGGTATTAGTTTCCAGTAAAAAAACCCCAAACTTTCTTATGGGCTTATTCTATAGGAAGTCAAGCAATTGCCAGTAGTGATAATGAAGTTAAACACAAATGAAGAGCAGACTTTCTGTGTATTTCTCTCTTGTTCTGGTTTGACCTACAAAACTCCTTAACTTCTGAACAGCACAACCTCCCCCAGTCTTGCAGTGCAGTCATCCCTTGATGTTTTCTGCCACAAGTCATTACTACTGTTCATTTTTGTTCTGTGGGTGAACTGTCCAGTGGAAATAGGTCTGAAGCTACAAATGAAAATGATATGAAATTTGCAGAAGTTGATTTATTATAGGAAGGGGGTGCAAATTCTCTGGGCTTTTTATTTGTGCCTCTTGGTGTGTGTAAATAAAATTACAGAATCATTTAGTTTGGAAAAGTCCTCCAAGCTCATCGAGTCCAGCCTTTAACACAGCACTGCCAAGTCCAGGACTAAACCATGTCCTCAAGTGCCACATCCACATGGCTTTTAAATCCCTCCAGGGATGGTGACTCAGCCACTGCTCTGGGCAGCCTGTTCCAATGCTTAGCAATTCCTTTAATGAAGAATTTTTTCTTAATACTCAACTTAAACCTCTCCTGGCACGACTTGAGGCCATTTCCGTTCAATCTGTGACTTGTTACCTGGGAGAAGAGACTGACCTCTACCTTGCTACAGCCTCCTGTCAGCTCGTTGCAGAGAGGGACTGAGGCCCCTCCTGAGTCTCCTTTTCTCCAGGCTAAACACATCCAGCTCCCTCAGCTGCTCCTCACCAGACCTGTGCTCCAGACCCTTCCCCAGCTCCACTGCCCTTCTCTGGACACGCTGTGACATGACAAGACATGCTATGATCTCACTAGATTGGTTATATTTATATTGTGGCTGCCTTGCCTCTACTGCAACTTCACAAAGATTCTCGAGTAGTTTGATTTTTAATTCTGGTTTGGGTTGTTTGTTTTTTTTTTCCTGAGAATTCAATGGGCTTGGGTGGAACTGAGATACTGAGGCAGGAACAGGTCAGTGGAAGGAAGGGCTCACTCTTTGTCTGTTGCAGAGTATTTACAAGGAAGTGGTGTACAGTAAAATTTTACCGTGTTCTCTTGAGGGAAGTGTCTCTACTCTGTGTTGATTAACACAGATACCAGACAGGGAACCACATCCCTACACCCTCTGCTGCTTGCAGAAGCTGCAATTCTTTGTGAGGTGTATTTGTAAAAGCAACAAAATAACCCCCCCTCCCCATATTTATTTACAGAAAAGTTAATCATTGAGAGAATGGCAAGGGTAGAAAGCTTTGTTTTAGGGCTTGCTATACCAAAGTCATCAGTATTGGAACATAGGGGATATTTAGGTAGGCAATAAAGCACTAAAACCGTACAAATTTTGCATAAAATTATGTCGTGCATCGGTCTATTTGTTAATTGTTAGTCTATTGTAAAAGAAGAAAAAACAGGCAACATGTGGTAACTTTAGTCAGCATTTCTGAACTGGGAATGATAAACACCTCTGCCTGGCTCTGGCATTTATCAGTACTGAGATATTATTACCACATAGAGTCACAGCATGGTTACTGTTATCATCAAAAAAAAAGAGCCAGCTAATCTTAATGGTTTGTAAAGCCGTTACCTGCACTGGTCTGACATTTATCATGATCATTTTACCACATGAGTCCTACATTGCAAAGGTATTTTATCTGGAAGGGACATCACTATGAATTATTATTTGCAGCTAGGTAGAAAATTGTATGTTGTAGATACCTTTTCTCATTATAAATCACAGTCACATTTCACCATTTCCCACACAAAGCTGCTGAGCCCAGGCTTTTTGCCATAACACTTAGTCTTGCTCCCTTTTATAGTTCCACGAAAATATTGGGTACTCTTTCATTAAAATGGTTGATATCGGTGGGTTTTTTTAAATGCTCTATACACGCTTGATTTTTCTCTAGTATAAAAGAATTTGTTTTTCCACTTGAGAAGCTGAAGAGGATAAACTGTTCATTTTTTTTATTAAAGCTTACTCTCGCTTCAGTTTTTGTGGCTGGGCTTGTCTTTACTCTTGACCTTGTTGATGGAATATTTAACAGATCAGATGCAAGATCTTATGTTTCATTTGCAATACCTATGTATTTGCTTTATTTCTGTAAAGTCTTCAGTTCCACATTCCTAGAAATTTTTCTCTTTCAGATGACTGAGTAGAAAGATTTTTTAATTAATTTTTTTTTTTAGGTTTTTCCTTTTACCATGCTTAAGTGGAGGGAGGAAATCCTTAAACATGGGTTTTTACAAATAGGTGGGGAAAAGTTATTCCCCTTCCCTGTGCTGTATCATGAAGCTCAGCAGTGCAGAGTGAAAAGAAAGGAAAACACTCTGAACAGCTGTTAAATTCTCCAGCTAAGTCTAGAAAAGGAAGCAGAGCAGTTGTGATGAAAAGAAACAATATTGGTTTTAATTATATTATTTTTTTTTTTTTAATTTGGTGAAAATCTGAGGGAAAAAAAAAAACATTTTGGAAAGTTAGACCCTATTTTCCCCATGAAAATTTTGGAAGGGAAAGTACATATATCAAATAAAGAACGAGGGGAGAGTTAATCCCTTTTGCATTTTTGGGGGGAAATTTTGGGAGAAGTAGGGGATAATTTCAGCAGATCAGGATACTCTGAAGGGAATCACAGATGGTTTTGCCGTGTAAAAGAATCATAGAAAATATATTTAGAATTTGGGTTACTATCTTTAAAAATAGGGCTGGCTCCCTTTAACAGAGAAAAACCGTGGAGATGGTCTCTTGTTTATATCTAAATGAAGAATGCATTGAAAAAAAACCCTCTTACTATTATATAAGCCCTTTTGTAAATGAGCTTTGGATAAACATTTGAGCACAGAAGAAAACATGACGTGTCTCTAACATTAACAGTGGCTGGGTGAAAATGAATGAAGAAAGTAACCTTTAGCACTCGTGTCCATAAAGAATACTTAAGCGAATCCCACTGAATCTTTCTTTTAATCATTAATTTTAAATGGACATAGATGTTTACAACAAGCCACTTTGTTTCAGAACAGGAAGTCCAGGGTTTATCTCCAATAACTCACGTTGGCTAGGAAGGGATGGATGTCTCTAACCTGACATGCATTCATTATTTTGTAAGGTACTGGGGTCTGACCCGTGACCCTCCTCAGACCTGCTGCATTATTCATGTCCGATTTACTTTGTATAGTTTTACTATAGCACCCATTTCCCTTTTTCCAGGCATTTCGGTGGCTTGTGCATGTTTAATGTTAAATGGCATTTATGCCTCACATTAATGCCTAATTTTATCACAAGCCATGGTTTCTTTTCATGCTTTCGAGCCTCACGGCTGAACTGTTGAAAAAAACCCCAGTGATTTATGATCCTGCATAAAATATCAAACTATTGATCTGCCACCTTTTGTTGTTGTTGGCTTTTTAGGCATGGTTTTCCCTGATTTTCTTACAGGCTCTTCTCACCTTGTTCTGTTTTTTTGGATAAGATTTCTGCTGTGGTTAAAACGTCACACACTGTTGCTACAGCAAAATCTGCCTGCCAAGAGTTTTTCCAACAATTCACAACTGATTCGGCTGCCGAGAGAAAGACGGGTCTTGTCTGGGGCTTCTTTTTTTTTTCTTTCTTATTTTTTGGGTTGTTTATTTCATTCCTTTTATATATTTTTTTTTAATCGGAACGGGGTGGTTTAGGTGGATTTTCGAGTGCTAATGAAATTGTGAGACTTATGGCGCTGGCTACAGCCAGCCGGAGTGTGGGCAGACGCTCTGTGAGCTTCCCCACTGTGCTGCTGTGCAAGCATCCCCGCTGTTATGTTTGCTATAGTTTTAATGTCTGTGAAAAATTCCTGATGCAACTAAATTATGTTCTGCCCTCTTGTTTGTATAAATAAACACCCGACTTAGCCAATTCATCTTGCTCTTGCCCATTTTAGAAGCTTGCTCTGTCACACAATGCTTAACCCCAGTCCTTGATAGCTTTGGTGTTATCAGGGAATGAAAACTTGCTTAAAAGAGAGTAGTACTCTGTGGGCTTAATTTTTTTTTTTTTCCCAGACATATCAGCTGCCCAAAACTCTGCTTTCATTTGGTAAGTCTTCATATTCTGGAAGTCATGCTGGCTAAGATACACAGGTTTTAATGTATTAATATATAAATCACTTATTCATACCACTTTTAATGTCAGGATATTTTAATGTTACTGCATGCAACATAAAAGTCCCAATTTTAATCACTTGCAGTACACTGTGGCAATCCTCTATTGCAGATATATTGTAAAATATTTTCTTGGTTTTAAAAAAAAAATCTATAAGAAGTGTTGAAACTAACTAATATTAGCTATAAAGAAAATAAGCAATTTGTGATCCGAATTGATTTACTTTTTATTCATGCCTCAGAATTAGTTGCTGCAAAAGAAAATGAGAATTTTGTGAAACCGCTCTATCTGGGCAATTGATAAATTCATCCTATGTGATATAAAGTGGAATTTGCAATGAATATTCATATAACTTTTGTGATCCACTAGAAAGACCCAAGACAATGAGTTTGCAACCCACTCCCATTTAACAAAAATATGTGTGGAATTAATGGGAAAAAAACAGCACTTAGAAAAGTTAAACTTTAATGTATCAAACTCCAGGTGCCAGAGTTTGAGGGAAATAACCAATAATAGTCATTTTTTACATATTTGATGGGACTGATTATGCAATGTGCAACTCTAAATGGCTTATAGCACATTGTAGCATGGTTCCATCCCATTGGCTACAGTAGGGTGCAGGCAGATGGATGACAGTGACAAGGAGAGAAGTGCTTTTGCTTAGCCGTGCGTTAAGATGCCATCCAGAAGCTCTGTGCACTGCAGACACTTCATTAGGATGCCAGGATAATGGTAAACTACCACTCAGAGTGACACCCCATTTCCTGCTTACTGAGCTCTCCAACCTCGGCAGATGTCAACAATCTCACAGTGCTACAGAGCAGACCTAACTTTCCAGGCACTTTGACTCCAATTTTTTTCCCTTAACAGTGCCATACATTACATGCAATATGTAACAGCAAGTACCAAACAGAAAACAAAATTTGCTGCCCTAATTATAACAAAGCAGCATCTGACTTAGGTACTGCATGCCCAGCGTACATACAACCAGTTAGGCAGCAGCGGAGAGGAATGAACCTTGTCCGTCGATTTTGGGGGTTAATTAGACTTAGGACTTTGCTAAAGGATAGTCTGATCCAGACTGAAATGATTGTGTTTCACCTCTAACTTCCAACATGCAAAGGAAAAATGTGCTGAGCTCTTTTCCTGGTTTTTCATACACTGGGAGAGCCTTGTGCGGGGTTTTCTGTGCAGAAAGAGCAGACTTGAGCATCTGGACGGGGTGATATTTTCTCTGCAAATGCACAACTCGAGGCCGTAATGCACCTCCCCAACAGCAGTTAAAGCCAGCAGAGAGGCTGTGCTGCGATGCTTGACCTGCACTCCTTTCCAAACACAAATAGTTGCTCACACTTCCAAAATAATGTCTTCAAAGGTGGAAGCAGCATACATCCATTAAATTTCTAATTGAATTGAATTTCTTCTTCAATCACGTATTGGTATGTGATTAAACATGTCTTTAAAATCAAGAATCTTGTTTATTCTATACATAGATATTTTCCTCCCTCTTATTTTTGGCCAAAGAGGTGACTTCAGAGTGGTGCTCTGCCCTACAACAGCAGTGGACCATCACTACTTATTTTGTTGGGTGAAGTGGTGGAAACACAGCAGGACATCACTGCCAGCTCCTGAAATCCCTGCTCTCCTCTCCTCCACAGCCTCCCCTTGCCCTGCTGCAGATGGGCTTCCATTGGCATCCCTCTGGTCCTCACCCATGATCTCCAGACTTCCATGTCATTGAGGTCCTGAGGATGGACAGTGATTTGGGAAAGAGCAAACCTGCAGCAGGGTGGAAGGATGCACAGGGCTGAGGTGACGAAGCATGTCTCAGACTTCCCCTTACATTAAAATTAGGATGCTGAATAGGAGCTGTCCCAGAACAATCACAAAGTTGGGGCCGTATCACATTTATTCAGCTGCTGCCTGTTTTCTCCAGGCAAAATTCCCACCAAAGATGTCAAATGCACTCTGACTTTCCTCCCTGCACCCTTGGCATTGCCATCAGGAGGGATCAGGCCCCTTGTCTGTATGCCAGGAGAGATCCCAGGAAGAGCAAAAAATTGGTAATATCTTTTAGGTGTTTAAACTGTAAATTTCTATGATTAAAAAGGGACTTTTAAAATATGCTGGAAATAATTTTTGCATATTCATTCTGGTATTTTTGCTGTGCTCTGCCTAACCTTTAGTATATTAACCTCCAGCAAGAGAAGGATGCAAGGAAGTTCATTTCTCAGCTGACCCATATGAAGGGGTTAAAAGGATTCAATATTTTTAGTAATCAAAGAAAAACACACATTTTACTTTTTCTTTTTTTTTTTTTCTTGTAACATTAAAAAAAAAAGTAAACAGCATCTCCCCAAGGGAGATTTAGATTTGAAGACTGTTCATTATATCATTTGAATAAGACTAGACCTGGCCTTTTGACTTTGAACCACTACCAAATTTCAGGCTGTGAGGAAATTGTTCTACATTTCCTGACAAATTGAGTTAAGCAGACATTAAGTGGGCTTTAAGAAAACAAATGGCCATCTTTATCACAGGTGGACACTGATGGCTTAATGGGGCCTGGGCTGATTGTATCACTTCTAATGGCTTGACGGGAAGCATTAGGGTTTTTGCATAAAGAACTGGCATTGCGAACCCTGCTAACACAGACCTGTCAAGCGTTCTGTATCCCTTTGTGCATGGAAGCAGATGTTTGTATGTATACTATGAACTGGCATTAGAGCAAGCGACAGATGCCTGTATGAATGCCAGGTTTGTGAATTTTTACAGCAGGAGCATGTTCTGAGGAAGTGCAGCCCTGCCCTCTATCATAGGTAATTCCCAGTGGAACTTGCTAAATCCCAGCTATGTTTTCATTA
>VZRO01004341.1:448512-458561 GCA_013397915.1 Daphoenositta chrysoptera
CGAAGCAGATTTTTGATTATATGAAGGACTATATTTTCCCCTTTTTTTTTTTTTTTTTTTTTTTTTTAACCTACAATAAGATGAAAAATCTCCTTATTTGCTAAGGTTACAGTGTTGGTTTAATTTTCATAGGAGCAGTGGAATATTTTGAAGTGAGTAACATTTACCAAGTCATTAGTTTTATGCAAACGAGGGAGGAAGATGAAAGAAAAAAAATTATCAATTATTTATAGATTGTTAAAATGTATCGTCGTGCAGTGCTACTGTATAGAAATGACAATTAGCCAAACTTACCTTCTATAATTAATAATGCATATATTATGCTCTTTGGGCAACTAATCACCAGTCCTACAAATGTGTCTGACACCAGGAAGGTACCTAGGCACAGGCACGGGTTAAAGCAGGGAGGCAGAGCGCTGTTCCCCCGTTAGGAATGGCCAGCTGGAGCAGCCTCTCAGCTATTTCAGCGCTCCTTAAACTCGCGCCGCGCTTCCAGTTGACAAAATGGTGGTGGGGTCTACCCAAGCGCTTGACAACCTGATTGGCACATGTGAAATTAAAATCCAAAGGCTCCTAACGGGAAAGGTCTCCCAAACTGGCGGTTTGACTGATACACTGAAAGCAACCCACCGCATTTATCACCCTCTGCCTCGGCTCGAAGGCTGGGGGAAGACGGCGACAGCAGTGCTCCTTCTGTCCACGCTACTGGCCAGGCAGGCGCGGATCAGCAGGCCACGCTGCGCAACCTGTTTCCCCGGCGGTACAGATTTGGAAGCGGCAGAGATAGCAGGGAAAGCTCGCGAGGGGCAGCCGCTCCGTTCGCACCTCTCACAACAACAGGCAGGGCTGCCACGCTCTCGGAGCGAGGAGCCGCGCGGGCGAGAGGCGGCCCCGGCGCGGTGTGAGGCCATGGGGCCTTCGCCGCGGCCCGCCGGCACGGGGCCCAGTGCTCCGGGGCGCTCGGGCAGGTGGCTGCTTCCCCCAACCTGCTCTTCTCCTCTGTGCCCTAGGAGGGACTCTTAAGCGTCGTTTTTCCCTTGAAATTGGGGGTTTCTTTCCCTTCGAAAGGTGTTTTTTTTTTTGTTTTTTTTGTTTTTTTTCTTTTTTAGCTTTTTTTTTTCCCCTTTGGAAATTTGATCTCGTGATGCGGCTGTTAGTGCCAGGTCTCTCCCCGCAGTGTCACTCACTGCCATCCCTTTTTTTGTGGGCTCCTAAGAGCATCCTTATGGCAGTTGTGGTGGGATTCAGGCACTTAGATGCTGGCAGCTCACCGCGGCTGGGAGTTACCCTGAGGTATCCACTTATCCTCCGACCACGCCAAGACGTCAGGAGCTTCTGGGACACTTCGTGCCGAGTCTCAGGTGCTCTAGGGCATATTAAATGGCACATTAGATGCATCAGAGTTTAGTAAATAGATTTACCTGATGCAGATGAGTGTTTATTTATTTGGAGGTTGTATCTGCAGGCTTGCAGCCCACCACACCCCCTTTTGCTCACAGGGGTGGGTCACACTCCATCCCTGACATTGTCTCTAGGGTAAGGGGCATGAGGAATTTGGGTGTTCATAGGCAATGTTGTCCCAGCACATCCTGACAATAATCCCTTGTTATGGAAATATTTTGATCTACAGCTACAGATCTTACAATCTATAGGGTACAGCTGCTCCCGTGACTGGTGGCTCCTTGGATGGGAACCAGTGCCATGCTGAAAAGCCCAGGTAAATCATCATTTTGTGCTCACTTCGCTCTGTCCCAGTGATTTCACTGCATGATTTTCAAAGGAAGATCCCCTCTGCAAAACTAAATGGTTCCCACCTTGTGTTAAGCCCTGATAAGGATTTGTTAGAAGCTTTGATCACTGTCTACCTGTTAACACACAGAATACTAAAGAGCCCTCCACACTCACAGGGGGCAGTGCAGAATTATTATTATTTTTTTATTTGTGATAAGTATACTATCTGTAATAATTTATCGACATTCTTGAATTTATAAATATCAAGGCTTTGCCAAATATTTTAACTATCCCTCCATGGCAAATTGTCTTTAAATACTGGCAGTTTTTTTCTTTTTAGCATTTACTTGTGGACCAGAAACACTTGCAGTCTATTGCCCCTGGCCTTCTGTGAGAATGTTAGTTAGCAATGCTCATAAAAACTCAATTCATCAATGTGAACATAATTTGCTATGAACAGAAAGCTCACAAAAGGGTGAATTTGTCAGATAGACAGGTGGCCTGAGATCTCTCCCTGATACTGAACGATATGAATAATAGATTCTGGTAAATGTATGCCAAGACTTGAGCTGTAAACACAGCTGCCTCCATTCCCTTCCAGAATAACAGCTTCGAGAACGAAAGCACAGGAACCACAGTTCCACCTGAGGACTAAGCCTGTGCATGTACACACACACACAAACACACACACACACACTCACACACACACACACACACACAAATGCAATGTACTTGCAGGCTCACAAAGAAAACAACCCCAGAAAAAGGACAGAGCCCTTTCCAGCTCCTTTCGCAGACCCTTGCTCTGAGTGGATTTTAACATGTGTGGAGAGCAGAAGGAGGGAATAATAGAAAACATTTAAAATATATTTTAAAATATCTGCAGTCACAGAAATAAATCTTTCTCTGATCCAAAGGCAAAAAAAAAAAAAAAACCAAAAAAAAACCCCAACAAACAACCAAACCCCAAGCCCTCAGCTGGCTTTTGTAGGTAAAGGATCCAGACGTAAGATGGGGGAAAAAGCATCGTAATGTCACAGCTGAATATGTATAAAACAAAATTATAGGGCTTTTTTCCTATGATACTACTTCCAAAAATTAGTTAGCTGTAATGATCCTTTCTAGACATGCACAATGTTGGAGATTTTTTGTTGCAGGTTATTGGTATTTATTTCTACCATGTTCAGTTTTCACTGGGTTTTTAGGCATAAATCATTAATTACTGCCCATGGACTGGGATAAAAATATATTATATGTGCAAAAATGACCTTTCAGCTTTTGTAATGAACAGCTTTCTGCTGGATGTTTGCCCAACATA
This sequence comes from Daphoenositta chrysoptera, assembly GCA_013397915.1. Classification (NCBI taxonomy): domain Eukaryota; kingdom Metazoa; phylum Chordata; class Aves; order Passeriformes; genus Daphoenositta; species Daphoenositta chrysoptera. The sequence goes on from VZRO01004341.1 coordinate 451,562, forward strand.
ACTTCAGAGCAGGCTGAAGGCTGTTCCAGGCAATCCCAATGACCAATGGTACAAAAGGGTCGCTGTAATGTTTGGAAACCAGTGGGAAGGACCTAATCCCAGGTCAGGCCTCTCTGGCAGCATCACATAGGTGGGAGGAAAAGAACCACAGGGCAGTGACTTTATGTCACTAAAAATCCCCAAACAAGTCTTAAAATGGGCTCATTTGGGGCCAGCCACGTTCATTTTGAGAGCATTTGAATCAGTTGACTTTAAAGGGCAGAAATGGAATGTATTGCAGGAGACATTGACTGCCTGAATTGCTTGTTTTGGGCTATCAAACCCTTTTATTTTTGCAGTTCTAGCTGAGGGCTCTCTGCTCTAGTCTTTTCATGGTCAGGGTTTAATATATTTTCCCTTATAGGTATAAAACAAAGGACTTTTCCCACACTAGCACGCCTTATTTTAGGGATCAGGCAGGCTCTTTATTTGATCCCTCTCTGGCAGTGTTATAGCCCAGGAAATGAACTGGGAATTGTATCATCTGAAGTTCATACATGTTTGTTAATATTTGTTATTTAGGGAGGATGCTTCTCTGTAATGACTTGGCGAAGGTGAGAGACATGCACGCAGAACCAGCACATCCTAAAGCTCCCAAAATGTGACCGCATATGAGATATTAAAGGCAAAATGGAAGTTCTGAACAAATGAAATCACTGTCAGAATAATAAAAGAGAAATGAGCTATGATCTAATCTGTTTTCTAGCAGTGTCACAGAGGAGCTATAATAAAAGCTATTTGCAAAGTTCAGAATCATTTCCCGTGCAAAGCCATTCACACACTCTGCGACTCTGGACAAATGGAGGGGGTCTTGGCTCTGCCAAACAAATGGTGTGTGGATGGTTTACTATTAGTTTTAACTTTGTGCACCTAAATTTCTCAGTTGGCTGCAATTTAGGCTCCCTCTTTCTCTGAGATGGCAGATGAACTTAGGCACCTGGCTTTCTCCCTCTATATTTGGTGCCTCATCTTCACACCTTTCCAATTACAAGCTGCAAGTGTAAAGGACAAACAGAAAATGGAAAAAGCCATATCACTGGATGCTTATTTAACCTGGTTTTGCACCATGCATGCCTTTAAATGAGAGCACAGCAAAAGATGTGCTGTGTCCTCATTGAAAATGCTCAGCCTGCTCTTCTCCTTGGAGTGAAATGCCACTTCCCATGTCCCTCTATTTCTGTGGCATCCTCTGTGCAAGCAGTGTGTGAGGAAGAGACAGACAAAAAGGGTGCAAGGAAGGATGAAGTCAGTCTATAAATGCCTGTTTCTCCCCTGATCTTCACAATGAAGTGATAAAATATGGATGGTGGTGTACCCAGAGCCTTGCACAGAGCTAACAAAGGCCCTGCTCCGTGTGCTCCTCCCTTTAAAGCAAATAAAACAATTAGTGACAGTTTCCTCATGGTACTTGTTTGCATTTTAAAGGTGCATAAGTTGGACAGCTGGAAATGGAACTGAACCAAAGAGAACATGGAGCAGAACAGAGCTGACCTTGGTCTAGGCTGTGGGAAAAAGTAAGAACAGGTGGAAAAGGAAAATCCTTCACCGATTTCTGCAAAAGTGGAATAACAGCAACAAAGCTCTATATAGAAGTTTCTAATTTCAATTCAGTGCATTTTGTTGCAAGTACATTAAGGCATGGCAGAGGGAGGAAAAGAAAGAGAAAACACTATTTCTCTAATATGACAGCCAGCATTTCAAACAAACTGCAGTGGAGATTTAAGAGCTGCATGGACCTCCTGTATATCTGCAAAAACTCCCTGTTGGTCAAAGGGACTGGTGACCCCGAGATCTGCTCACATGGAAAGAAATGAATGAATGAACATCAGTGGGAAGGGCAGCAATAATAGCAAACTGGGATCTCCCTGGCTTCCTGGCAGTATGGCTGGGAGGTTTCTGAACGTTTTGGAGTGTGTGCTTATACGTTATGTCCTGTCCAGAATGGTGTCTGCTGAAAATGAGGTCTGATATGGTCATTCAACATGAAGACCCGGTGATGAATTAATAAATCATCTCCTGGATTTCATGGGCTGGGTGCTGTCCTCCCCCAGAGGGATCCCTTCAGAAGAAGCCTGCCGGTGTTGCTTAACAAAAGATCTGCAAAAATTCACCAAGGGTTAGTGTATACAACCCTCAGCAAGTCTCAAAACACAAAAGCGAGCAAATCTCTTATTTGTACCCAAATACCTTGGTTGTCTTTGCACAAGTCTCTCTTCAATTCTCCCAATTCCCTTTGCACCCATCTTCCTTGTCTCCCTTTCTCCTTTGCTTGTCAGTCTTTATTTTTTCCTTATATATATCTTATGCTCCAAAGCAAAAACAAACAAACAAAAAAGTAAATCACAAAGTGAAGGCCTTACTAAGTAGCAATTAATTTATTACCTGGAATATAGGTAAGGTAAAGAATCTTAATTTTTTTGTGTTTTACTGGACATGGGAATTACTATACATAGTGATAAAATAATTCTCCTGCTGGCTGCAAAAGCACCACCAAGCAGTCAGTGTGAGTCACCAGCAAAAGCCACAGAAGTCAAATAAACATATGATGCATTGCTTCTATGTGGGAAAGCCTAATGTGTGGAGAAGACAAATATTGAGGTCTCTGTCTGGTGGAAGACAGCATTGCTGTATCAATGGAGATGACTGAGTAACTGCTTATGGTGAACTGAAAAGTGGACCTGACCCAAGAATTAAACTTCACAGGGTAATTTTGGTGATCTGAGATGTGCTGAAGATGAAAAATAAATGGACATTTTAAAAATAGGATGTGTAATTCAACACTGCCACCCACCCTATTATAATGGCATTATTATTTGGCTATGCATCAAAAAATCATAATATAATATATTATATACTACATAGTACACAAGGTATTACATATATAATTATATATATATAAAATAATCAAAATACAGATAACTTCCACGGCATTTTTTCAAGGTTCCAGTTTCTAGGTGACTTCTAATAGAGCTCAAGGTCAGGCTGTTGGAAAATATATGAGACTATTTATGCAACCAAACAGGCCTAATCTGAAAAAAGAAAGTTGATTGGTGCGGCTTAAATTTGATATTATTGAAACAGAAATTGAGATTACAGAAGTTACAATAAAGGTAGGTGGCTCCACGAGTCAGACGTGACCTTTAAGCCACAGGCGGAGCCCTAGATCGAGACAAGTCTCACTGTCACACTGATTCTTCTGAATTTATGACTTGGAGTCAGCTCAGTGGACCTCAGCTTTTTGTCCATAGACCCACAAGATGGACATGCCACAATACCCACAAACATCTATTAGAGTGTTAATAAAAGCCATTTTTAAAAAAAAATAGGTGAAAATACAGCCATATTTTTAATTGGGAACAGGAAATCCTAGGAAATTCAAAATTGCACAGTGTGCTGGGCATCTACTGCAAAACAACACACAAATTCAAAACCTGGTATGGTGAATGAATTAAAGAGTAAAAACAAGGCCAAGCTCCCTGCCAAGGATATATAACCACCCTCCTGGAAAACAGGCTTTGATTGCATCTGGAGCAGAGGCAGTCTGGGGCTCCAGGGGAGCGCGGGGCAGGGGCTCGCTCTGGACAGGCTGCAGCTCCTCCTAACACGCCATGGAGCCTCAGTGCAGCCTCCCAGCCTCTGGGCAAAGCACTCCTGCACTACTCCTGCAGCATAAACCCTTCGAGGGGACGCCTCCCATACCTCCCGACGCAGGAAAATTCATCACAGGCACCCAGCTGGGGTGAGAGAGTCCGGGGTCACAAACCAGAAAAGAGCTGCCTCTCCCAGGTCACAGTCCCTAAAATGACTCCTGCGATATTTGGAGGTTTGAGAGGACCTTACCCTTGTCTGAATGCTTTTTATCTTCTTTGTTTTTAATGGAAAATTTATAGGTGTTATGTACATGCATTCACAGACACACACACACATATTATGGTAGCTGACAAGACTGAAAGAGTACAAATGGAAACTTTTTTCTCCACTAAGTATTCAGTTTAATTCCTTATGTACATACAAAAAAAAACCCCAAAAAACAAAAAACAAAAACAAACAAAAAAAAAACAAACCAAAAACCCACTCCTCCTTCCCCCACCAATAACCAGCGGTTTGGCATTTTGGAAGAAAAATTTCCAAGTACCCCAAGCTGCTTTCTATGTTTAGTGGAGAAGCCTGAGTGCACCACTAAGTCTCTAACTCCACTTGAACTCTTGCACTAAACATAGAGATGGCCCTTTCTTCTCTAAAACATTCTGGGCTACAAGCTGGATGTGTCAGCAATATAGCAGATGGGGAAAATGTATACAAGTATATTAATTTTGTGGCCCAGATTTATGCAGAACACATATTTGCACAGATTTCGTATAGGATTTAAAAATCTTGCTTTAACCCTTACTAGATAAATGTGAAGCTTGGAAAGAGCAAAAATGTTTGTAGAGTGGGGGAATGGGACAGAGAGGGCTGCTGCTGTCACTGCTTGCTTCGGTATCCAATTTACAAAAATAATCTATGTGCCTCAGTTTACTTGCTCTGAAATTTTTATATTAATGTGATCAGTCTCACAATGACTTTGCAAAGTTTAATTAGCTCATAATTAATTAGCTTCTTAAAGCTTCCTGGTTGAAAGCACAGCTGGGTGAATCAAGCTAAAAAAAAGAATTTTTTTACTTTTCCAGGTAGATCTACTGATGTGTCTGCATGGTCACAAATATTCAGGTGAACCTTTTTATTCCCTTGAAATCTCCCCCAAAAAAAGGCCTGTGCATAGCAGGGTGGAGAAGTATTTCTGAGAACATTCATACCAGATGTGTGCTCACGACCCATCCTGAAAAAGCTCTTTTCATTATCTGCACAATGATTTGTCAACGAGTTATAACTGTTCATGAGTTATTTGCCAAAGAAAAAAAATGAATTCCCTGATGGCTTTACAGGATGGTCTATACACACTTTTGCAAGTGCTTTAATCATACTTCAGAAGTGAATGCAGCCGAGTTGGTAGTGAGTTTGGAGACATATCTATGTCTAGGAAGGGGTGACTCAGTTAATTTTTACTGTGGTTTGTGGAGAAACACTAATGAGGGCTGCAAATTTTTTTTTCTCCTGAGGCTTCCTGGGCAAAGAGACTTGTAAGTATCACTGTAATGCTATTACAAAGTAAGCACTTGTAACACTGAGCATTGTATGTAAATACCAAGTACTACAAAGCTTCCTGAAGTGCTCTACAACCTCAGGCATCTTCTGTGTTAAAATTGAGGCAACTTTCAGATTAGCACCTGGTTTATCTTTATTTCTTCTAATGGAATTTGTTCCTGCTCATAACAGAGGGGTAGGAACAAGATCTTTAATGTTCTTTCCAACTCAAACCATTCTGTGATTCTATCGTTCTATGATTTCTGAATTTTACCCAGAAAAACTTCATATTGGGTCATGCTCTGCATAGGTAACACAGGCACAAATAATTCGGCTAGACTGCTCCTAACCGTTTATTTTGTGCAAAAATTTTTCATTATGTCATTATATATGTGTCCACTCTATGTACATTTTTTATTCAAACCAACACAGCCAGAGAAGGATAAAGACTGTAAATTATCTTTTACATTTAACTCATCCCCAGAACATCCTGGGACTAAATGACTGATACACAGTGGAAGTGACAGACAGGAAAACCCTGTTAACCTTCAGGTCCAGAAGATAAGCTAAAACATTTTCAAAGAATTTGTCGTGCCTGGCATCACAAAAGTGGCTCAGTTCATTAGGTGGATAATTTCCAGTGAATTTTAAAATCAAATTCCATGTTCATAATGCACAAAAGGAGACCAGGCTAAGCCATACATTACAATATTTCTGCAGTAAATTTGATAGGTTTAAGCAAAAAAAAAATATTTGTATTGACTGAAAAGCTGCATTTCTGTAGTACCTTATTCAATAACTCAGGAGAACATACAGTGTGATATCTGCAGGGTAGCTTTTTTTTTTCCCTCCAGATGTCTCTTTTTCCTTCCAGAAGTTGCAGAGCATTGGACAAGCAGTAACAGATGATGAACACATGCATAACTACAAATGGGCAAGCTGATTGTTTTCAGAATTGGTATAAACATTTGCTCTTGGATTGAGATTTAGCCCATAGCAAATCTTTACATTCTCGTTATAAACCTCTGACAAAAAGAGCTTCTAATGAAAATGCTGACAGTGTGAAAACGTGGTTATGGTCAGGAAAACAAATGGATAAAAAGTGGCATTTTGTAGTTCCATATGTATACTTCATCAGGGAAGTCTTTGCTAAGTTTACATTTCAAAGCTAAAGCTTGATGATAACTGCTTCTCCTACCCTTTCTATTTAAGGCCCTCAAACCTACTTCTATTACTGCTATCTCCTGCACTAAAATTGGAAAAATAAAACCACCAGGGGCTGGGATATGAACTTTCCTGAGAGCTCAGTTAGAGAGCCAGCAGCTGGATTTTTAGCATCTCTTTTATTTTTGATTGTATAGATAATAGTAGAGCCTAATCAGGACACGGACTCGTTTGCAGTAGGGTGTTACAGACTGAAAAAAAGGGGAGAAAAGCAGACATGGAGAGGAGAACTGCACTGTGTGTGTCTGCAGGGGGGCATGGAAACTGGGGTGTGCGTGGCTAGAGCAGCCCCAGACACACCGTGCCTACAGCTCGCTGGCCGTTCCACGGCCACGGGGCAGCACAAGAGGAGAGGAAGATGTTCATAAAATCTATTTTATCCTTATTCATCACGGCACAAGCAAAGTGCAGATTAGCAGGTGGTAACAGCACAAAAATGTGGGTTTACAAACAGAGTATTTGAATATTTTTTGGGACAAAACACTGAATTGGGTGCTGTCTGGCAGAGCACTCAAGTCTTTCTTCAACACCACCAGGGCTTCCTAGGCTTGCTTTAAACTAGCAACTATGGAATATAAGAGAAGAAAGCCTAAGACAGAAAAAAAAAAAAAAA
>VZRO01004341.1:462439-509221 GCA_013397915.1 Daphoenositta chrysoptera
AAAAAGAAAAAGGAAAAGGAAAAAAGAGAAAAGGAGGAGCAGAAAAAAGGAAGAAGAGAAAAAGGAAAAGAAAAAGAAAGAAAAAGAAAAAGAAAAAAGAAAAAAGAAAAGGAAAGAGAGAGTAAGAGAAAGAATAAAAAGGAAAAGGGGAAGGGAGGAGAAGGAGGAGGATGAAGAGGAGAAGGAGGAGGAGGAAAGAAAAAAACAAAAGAGGAAAAGAGAAAGGAGAAGAAAGAGAGAAAAAAGAAAATGGAAACAAAAAGAAAAAGGAAAAAAAAAGAAAAGAAAAAGGAAGAGAAGAAAAAGAAAGAAGTCGCAGGTTGTGCACTCACTTTATTTGCCCTCTTTGTGAGTAGGCACCCCATGGATGTACCAGGCCAATTTCCTCCCTGTCCCTCTACTTTCAGTGGCACCTGCAGGAGTTTTGGGAGAAGATGAACCATGCAAACCCTGTTGGGGTTTAGTCCTGGCTACCTCACTCCTTCTCTGTGTGTGCATCTCTTTCCCTTTACAGGACATGGGAGCAGTGCCAGCTTGGAAAATATTCCCCTTGCTCCTGGGGCTCTCCTGATAACGAGCTACAAACACCAGGTGTTTTGCATGAGCTCTTCAGCCCTCAGTCACATTTTGGAGTCCTAAAACATTTGTGAGTCCTTTCTGGTTGCTCCAGTTCTTCTGTTTTGTATGAGTGAAGAATGCACAGTTTGATTTTCTGACCACCTAAGCACACCTCAGTGAAGAGGTTTTGTGCTGGATTGCAGGTTTTTTGTTCCCAGTGTTAACACTATCACTCCAAAGTGTTTAACAGTGACTGAGTGGCCGTGAGCTGTTGGTGAGTGAGGTGGCGCTCCTGATCTCAACGAGATTTTCAGTGTGATGTACTACCTTCCCAGGCAATGAAAGCCTTAGTGCTGGGGCCAAAATGTACCAGCAGCCACAAGGGTTAACAAGCTCATGAATTTTACGTAGAAGGGAGTCAAACGGAGCAGTTTGATTCTCCAGGAAACAAGAAAAATTGCATTTTATTTTAAAACTGTGGGCAATTCAAATTCCATACCTGTACTATCAGCAGAAGGCAGTGGATTGAACAAATATTCCTGCATCCCAAGAAGCATCCTTAAAAGTAAAATTCATGCCTGATGAGTTCCTGTGGCCTCAGGGCCACACACTCCCTGACACCCGTTTAGGAGGAGGATGTGCAGCACTACTCAGTGTTCCCATTCCCACACTATTTCTTACTTTTCTTGACTTCCCTTTTAGCTGTTATCTGGTACAGCTGGTGGAGTACAGCTGCTGAGGATGCTTTTCCGCAGCCACATTACCCAGTTTTCCAGCCCTGCTTTTTCACAATTTGTGTCCCTCAAGAGACATTATAAATCCTATTAACTTTGAACTCTGGCCCAGCCTTGGTAAGAACACCAGCCTACCCTCACATTGAGACATCAATACTTTCCCAAAGTACTTCAGTTTGCAATTACATTTCCTCTGGCAGGCACAGACCTGCTCCAAACAGCGAAATCGGGCGTCCAGGCCTGTGTGAAGCGATGCCATGGGGTGATGCTTCCAGGGAAGGGGAGCTTGGACTTCTACCCTGGCAAATTTGGGCCTGATTTGAACTTGTGTCTCAACTTTTCTCTCATGTTCTGTGAAATTCAGTGAGCATTCTGTAGATAATGCTACTGTTATTATTTTCATTGCATTGATGTATTTTTTATGCCCTTTAGTATATTTCTGTTATTGTGGTAAACTGTGAAGTTGCTTTTGTGACCATTTGTGACTTGATTCTGCACCTGCCTACTTTGTGGAATTTTTAGAACTTTTAATTCTTCTTTTTCTATGCCAAAAAATTTCTAGAACATTTCCAGAAAAAATGAGCTGCTGTAACTCCTTTCTGATTGATTACTGCTCAGTGATAAAGGTACAGAAAAAATAGGGTCCATATGACTTAATTTTTCATCTACCAGATTCTCACCCAAAGGTTTTTCATAGTCCTAAGTGTGAAGGCAAAGTTTATGCACTTTCCCCTAACTCAGTTGCTTGAAACAATTAGAATGCATACAAATACTCCATAAAGTTAGTACCTACTCTGAATACCACAGCTGTAGTAGTCTAGGTCTTCAAATAGTGTACCAAGTCCTCAACCAGCTATGTGATAAGGACCAGAGAGCAACTCAGTTGTTACCTTTTTTTCACCTAGACATTATCATGCTAATCTTTGCTGCTTCAGATCACACCTGTCACCACACAGAGATGTGGTGCTACTCTTATTAGGAAAGGTAGAAACTTCTGGGTAGTAGGAAGGTGTAGGGAGGGAGGGAGACAGCACAGCACTGTGGGTGATGAATTTCAGCATCCTCTTCTCTTGTTCTTGGAGGTTCTTCTCCCTCCCTTCCCGGTCTTCTCTTCCCACTTTCTCTGCCTCACTTCTTCCATTTTTTGCACCTCTGAAATTGTGTAACTGGGGCATTATAGGCTGCTTATCCTCCTGTTATTACTTTCCCCAAGTGGAAGCTTCACTCACAAGCCTGATGAAACATTTTTCCCCTCGAACCCAGAGTGCCAATTCTCACTTTGTCAAGAGCTCCAGATAACCCTCAGGAGAAGTTCCTCTCCCCCTGCCTCCCCCAAACACTCCAGGTTACAGGGATCTTGTCACAGTCACTAAAGAGCTCCTCCTCTCTCTTATTCCCAACCCTTTCCTGCCCAGTGTTGTTGCTCGGATTTCTCACTTTCACCACTCTCTCCTCGATTTTCTCCATGGGTTTCCCTTATGTTAACCCAGATACAGACTCTCAAATTGGCTTTATTCTTCCTTCTGCCCTTTCTTTCATGGAATCACATGATCACTTAGCTTGGAAAAGACCTTTAAGATCATCCAGTCCAACCATCTCCCCAGCACTGCCAAGTCCAGCTCTAACACATGTCCCCAAGTGCCACATCTACACCACTTTTAAATCCCTCCAGGGATGGGGACTCCATCATCTCCCTGGGCAGCTGTGACAGTTCTTTACCCCTACAAAAAGAGTCTCTTAACCACAGATGAAATTTAAATTACACAAGTACACTAGTTTACATGCCCCAAAATTAAGTGGAAGAGGAACAAACTGAAACCCCAGTCTTTCTCCATTTGCAAGCATTTGATTCCATCCTCTGAGAACCAGCAATCGGTGTAAAGCTAACAGAGTTTCTCTGTTAGCCTCTGTGATTAATCTGGTTATTAGTCACAAATATAAACTACTGTTTTCCAAGTTGAAGTGAGGCAGATGACATTTTCACCAAGCATCCAGTGACTACTCCACCTTCCCATAAACATTAATGCTCTGAATAGCTGCATCCCATGGCAGGTAAGAACCCAGAAAAAAACTTTTAGCCATGTTAGTGCTCATGCAATCAAGGACAAGTCAGAGTTTAGACATAAAACTCTTGTAAGTGCTGCTTGCAAGCCCTGGCTTAAAGCATGGTGTTGGACCTACCACGTACATCAAAGTTCTTGAAAAGGGTTCTCTCTATGTAGATTGCTGCAGATTTGTATCCAATAATTTATTGTGGGAGCATTAAACCATTCATATCACAAACACCTGTGCAAGCCAGTTGGCCTAGTCAATTCTTGTTTAACATTTAATTATGAATATAATTAGCATGAGTTAAGAGACAGGCCAGGCATTCGCAATAAAATTTCTGCTATGCTAAAAAAATTATAACTATAATAACAAAAAAGTCCAAGCTGGGGGAGAATATGTCCCTCCTACGCAAACTTTTGCATGACAGAAAAATCCAAGTCTAGATTCTTTTAAAACTCTCTAATTTCCTTTGATGATAATTGGAAAGCCTCCACCATATTTATAAGAGCAAATTAAACAGTTTTTCTGTCCCTGTAATATTAAGACAATTTTAATCACTGGTGTAGCCCTTTCAGTGAGGTTCTGCAGGGTCTCCTCTCTTCCTCAAAAGGTAAATGTTATTCATTAAATACAATTTAAATATTCTTTCATTTGATGGCGTCACCAGAACACTGTGTTAAGTAAAGTTTACAAAGGGGAAAATCCTGTTGACATGTTGTTTCAATGTACATTTAAGAGTTTTATGATGTATTCTTTTTTAGCAGAATTGTGTGCTGTCCAAAGAAAAGGATTAGTAAATATCACAACATATCTTGTTTTAAAGCCAGAGGGTCTTGTTTAGAAAAATAAAACCCAAAAGCAATCCAGAATTAGGCTGCCTATGGACAGGTGTTACCTGAGCATACTTCACAGGGAAAAGCCCTGCAGAGGAGGTAAATTTTCATGTGTAGATTTTGTTTTCATTTCCCTTCCAACAACTTAATCAAAACTTTCCAAGGAAAATAAAAGAAAGAAGAAATTTCTTAGCTATTAATTTCTTTCCTTTTTTTTTTTTTTTTTAATACCATTTCTTAATTTCTTAGGTTGGGCTACTTTACACCTCAAAAGAAAAAATCTATTCAAAGACATGACCTCCAATTTCTCTATTTTTCCCCCCTAAAACAGTTGCTTCCAGACCTGAAGAGATCTATTTAAAAATTCTGTTGAGCAGAAACAGTTTGCAACTGTGAAGAAAAGGTCATTGAGAAAGAACTGGGAGGTTACCAGGACATATTGTTCCTTGACACCTCCTGGGAACAAAAAGCCTGGAGTGAACCTCTTTGGTTACCAGCTTGCTGCTATTGCAAATAAAACAGACTCCCTTTACATCTTCAGTGGAGATACTCTCTATTATTGGCTTGAATTTAAGGGAAGACTGTTAGAATATGGTATCTATAATGTTGGAAATGTTACAGCTTAAATATATTTAAATATGTTTTAGTTATATTTTATTTTACTTATTTGTTTCAGTCAGGATGATCATGTACCCTTTTAATCTGTCTTTTGTTAACACTCACAGATTAGAAACCTTCTCTTGGAGCCTCCGTGTCTCCTGTATCACCTAACCTCTCTTCTAAAATGTGAGGGCTTTTACCTTCTCTGCCAATATCAGTTAATCATTCTTGAATCAGATATTCACACAACTTTCCAGATAAGGTTTCAAGAGTATTTCAAAAATGGATTTAATACTATTCAAACCCCACTGAAAATACCCAGTACCACATTCTGAATTAGCTGCTATTATTTTTAGTGCTATTGTGTTTTGGAGAATGTATATACCACACACATATTCATACATTTGCATGGGTGGTGATCCCTGAGATTATGCTACTCATAAAACCATTCCTGTTTTTTTAAGATTTTTTTTAAAACCTTGCACCTTGACTTTTGATTACTTCTTGTTTCTACACAGTTGGTTTTTTTTCTGTTCACATTTGTTTATGGATCTCTACTGTCTTCTGATATTTAAATTTGGCCAAAAAAGTGTATTAATTATGATGTATCATGTGAAATATATTGTGGTGACCTTGGATTTGTTTATAAATCACCATGTTCACATGAAATTGAGGCTTTCTGATGCCATGCCAAGCCCCAAAACTTCCTTGGACAAGTATATGGAGGATAGAGAAACGATTTCAATAGGAGGCTCGCCAACTGTGAATCTGAAGGCAGTTTGATTAGGACTCGAAGCCCACAGATTGAGATTATGACAGAAATTTGCATAATGCCAGAGACTGATAAGATTTGGTTTCTCAGGAACCTATTACGTGATGATGTTAAGAGACTGTCATGGATTTCTTACAGTGCAATATGCTGACTTGTCTTTCCAAGACGAGTTGGCCTTGAGCCTTGTTCTTTGTAAGGCTCGAGTGAGGTTTCTTTAGATGTCTTTTGAAAATCTCTTTAGACATCTTTTGTAACTTTCCACCAAGATGATACAAGGATGTTATGACTGTCAGAATAAATGAATGTATTTACTTCCTTTCTGTTTCCCAGCTACTATTTACATAACACTGCATAGTAGTTCAGAGCAGGTCCTTCCTACATTATATTTTCACCCAATGCAGCTCAGTTCTTTGGTCATGATTATGTATCGATGACTTGATTTGTTTATTGCCTCCTGACACAGGTTTTTTTTTATTTTATTTTTTAAAATTTTTGCCTGATTTTGGTCCAGACAGCTTCTGTGCAAACTCCTCAAAAGTTACATTATTCAGTGCAAAATTTGCTCTGGTCTGCTGAAGACCGAAGCGTGATCATTGCCCAGATAGATGTGAGTTTCTGCAACATGTTGTCTCAAGTCACACAGGCAGAGGGTTCTTGGGGGCCCTTTGTGAAGCAGAACAAGAGCCAAAGCTCAGAGAAAACCTTTTTACTAATGCCAGCAGTGCTGGAGATGAAGATAACTGACCAGCACGGAGAGGACTGACAACTACTGATAGCACCGGTAGCTTTGAGGGTTAAAAAAGTCTATTTTTCCCATGGGAGAAGAGTTTATTGCTTTACTAGGCTGCAATCATAGATTTTGTCAGACCAGACCAGTAAAGACCAGTGTCACAGACGAGCAAAACTGTAAAAAAATTTTTATCTAATAACTTTTGCTAACCAAAAAAGTTACAAAACTCTATAGTGTGTAAGATGCTAAATAACCATCTTCAGTTTCCGTATAGTAGGGTAACACATAACATTGCAGGATTGATAGGAATGACACTGAGAATTCTGCTTAGCATGCACCAGGAGACCTTAATTGATATATCGAAAGGATATGTGTGAAATCATTTGAAAAAAGTGTTAATGGTCTATCAGAGCAATCAAAGAAAAAAAAAAATCCAGAATTTGAAATAACAAAAATTAAATGAGTATCTAATGTGGACCTTAGTGGTGTCTAGGCACTTAAATAGTGAAAATCTTGATTCAGCTGCCATCTATCCCTGAAGGTGCATAGGCTAATTAGGTACTACAGTTGTGACCTTTGAGGATCTTTAGGTGCCTATGGCTCTGCTTCTCCCCATGCGAAGAAATGCTTCCTTTCCTGTCAGGGATGAAAATCCTGAGCTCCAGAGATGGGGGATTGCTTTGTCTAAGTGGCTGGGGGGCTTGATCCTTGGGGGGATTGCCAGGACTGCAGCCACATATGCTGACTGCATCTGGTGCCCTACAAATCAGAGAATCCTAGAATGATTTGTGTTGGAAGGGACCTTAAAGTTCACCTTGTTCCAACCCCTGCCATGGGCAGGGACACCTTCCACTAGACCAGGTTGCTCCAAGCTCTGTCCACAGAGCACCTCTTGGGGTGGGACATCTAAAACTTTTCTGGCACCCCGTGCCAGGGTCTCATCCTCACAGGGAACATTTTCTCTCCATTTTTTGTAACTGCCCTTCAGGAATGTGTCCCTTCTGCAGAGACCTGGTGACAGATGTGCATCCCATGTTTTCTGTTCCCCACACTGAGACCTGAGACATATCAGGCTGTGGATTCCACTTGAAAACCTGCAAGTCAGATTTTCAACACTACTTTTTTTTTATTAATCTCATTCTGCTGTTCATCTGCCTCAAGTGGGAAACCCACAGCAGTAAGAGAGATGTTCATTCAGAAAATTGTCTGCAGGAGAATCGTAATTCTGGCAGAAGGATTTTTATTTAGAGTATATATATATATATATATAAAAATACACACACATCTGCCTCTGTGTGTGCATTTTAAACAATAAATCTCCTATTTATCTACAGTGCTTATGCAGCACCTATTAAATTCATATTAGAGATAAGGAACTGAAATGAAGGCATAATCACTAGACCTCATTGAAAAAATCTTTCCAACATAGTAATCTTTCCAACCTGTTGCAGAGAAAATCAAAGACCTGAACTCAAGCCTCCCAAACCAGAGACAGATGTTGCAGCTTTGGGAACTGGGTGGAATTTTCCTTTGTGGAATATCAGTGAGGTTTTTTCTTAACTGAAGTTGGACAGATGCACTGTCTATACAGATGCACAGTCTTTACAGCTTGCTCCAGCTGAAAAGATCTGGAAGGACTAGTGGATATTTAAATATTTCCTGTGCTGTGGATATCAGCCATCAGTGCACAGAGACTGTAGTAGACAAATTTCTTTTTCTCCATACCTTTTCCTGAGACATTTCAAGAAAACTAGTTCAATCAAAATAAAGATTTGGAATCAGCTAACACATTTATCTGTTAACATTTCTAAACAGATTTTAGGGGTAGATTTCAGTGGCTGAAGTCCTGGCAAAAGTTTGTATGGCCATGAGGGTTGAATTCTGTAAATAAGGTGATTAAGTGTTTCAGTTATTGGCACTTCTACCACCTTACTCACATGAAGCACAATTTTACTTGCAGACAATCTGTTGAACTACGTCTGTTGATCTTCCAGAAAATCAATAGAACTATTTGTGGTACTGAGTAATTTAAGTGTGGCTGAACCTGACTTCATAGCAGCATTTGGGCACACTTTGGAAGTGCATATTTCATCCAAAATAACACAAAATGCCTTGCCAGTAATACCAGACAAAGTCGTTGGAAAAAAAAAAACAAAACAAAACACCTTACATTCCAAATCCTGAGGAAAAAAAATTAGTATTGGGCCAGAGGTCTTGTGGCCTTCTCTTTATCAATTATAAGTTGTCTGATATAAGCTGTAGGGACAGTTATTACCCAGCTTCATCCTGGCAAGCAGAATTCCGAGATTCTGTAACACTCTGAATTATTTTCTAATATTCTGGTCATATCTAAATTGTTCTAATATTATGGCTGTATCTAAAGTTATTATAGGGGAAATTGAAGGTGGACAGCAAGTGCTTTGCCTACTACATTGTACTGCAAAGTTGTGCTCCCATGCACATAATTAAAATGGCGGCAGCATCCAGGAAAATTGATACAAAGCTTGCTGTGGATTTTTTTCCACTTAGTCTTGACAATAACATCAGCATAAGGAGTCCATCACTCCTCTTGGGTTTTAATTCCTCCTGAAAACTCCTGCTAAGTGACTAAGTCCCCATAAATGTTACTGGGAACTTGCTGCTGTTACAGGTAGGTTTTTAGACCCTTTCATCTTAACCAGTGCAAGGCTCTGACTCAGGGGTCTTGAGTGCTGGACCACGGATATCATCACCATGGCAATCTAGGAATCAAGTTGCTTTCTTCCTGGCATTTTTCTAACTGTAATGCACACCCATCCCTGCACTCTAATAATTCTAATTTTTGAAGAACAGATACTACAGTCTCTTTTTCACAACAAACTGGAGAAGAGAGGAAATTTTCTAGCTGCTCGGTACTGACCAGGCAAATTAATTAGCACAAGTAGCCAAGGAATCATCTGCAATGGAAATGATACTGAAGAAAAGAGATTTTTTACTTTGCCTCAGTACTATTATCATACAGAAGAGCTCCAAAACCACTGAAAACACCTAATTGTTGTTTATAGACGTTTTTTAAGTAGAGTTGGTAAGAATACGGATTTGTAGATCCTACGGCAGTAAAGGCCAAATAAAGAAAAGATTGATTGGAAATTGTAGCTTACTTTAGACAGTTGGATTAGGTAGAAATCACCCTCATGTGCAGTAAAGCAAGCAACAAGAATTAGGGGTTTGAAATAGTGTGAAGCACATCTTAGAGTGCTAGCATTTCCTTCCTAGGAATAAACTGTCTTAAAATCCCTCTATAAATGACTGTTCATTAGCCTATCAATGTGTATAATGGCTCTCAAAATCATAATAAGAATTAATAATAGTTCAAATAGCAGAAAGGGACATTAATTTCTCACTCATGAATATTAATGCTTTAGTAGACAGTCTTTTCCCGACATGCTTTCAAACTTAATTCGCAGGTCTACAACCGGTTACCTGGTACTTTTACTACCAAAAGCATCCCCATCGGGCAACCAAAAGATGCCAAATCACCCTGACTTGGGCACTAGCAGAGAGAATCAGGGCAGAAGACAATAGGAGTGAGATTATGGTGTCCTGATAACTTTTTTCAGAATCCAATAGTGTTTGCACAGCCAAAACCTGCCCCAAAGGGCAATAAAAGTAGGGATAGCAGGGAGGATGACTGTTTTGGCCCCAGAGGACCAGTATGATGGTGGGTTATAATGGCAGAGGATAGATCACAGAATCACAGGATAGTTGGGGTTGGAAGGGACATCTGGAGATCCTCCAGTCCATCCCCCCTGCCAAAGTGGGGTCCCCTGGAGCAGGTGACACAGGAGTCTCCAGAAGGGAATCTCCATGAACTCCCTGGGCAGCTCTTCCAGTGCTCTGCCCCCCTTGATGTAAAGTTCTTCCTAAATATGAAATATTGGACTGCAGAATAGCTGCATAGGAGGTGTGGTTGACCTGCCAGGCTATGCCCCATGAGCTGGCTGGGAATCCCTCATCTGCTCCTTTCCAAGAGGGCAGAGCAGGTGGACAGAAAACCACCTGAAGGGCATGTTCAGGTGCTGGTGCTTCAACAAGCGTCTTATCCCGAGGCACACCAGAAGCTGAACAATAAGAAATTCTTTATTGTTTTTCCCTCTTAGCACTGCAGACGCTGTGCAACAGGAACTTAAGCTTGAGAGATGATGTTCCCCACCTGGTTTCCTTGGGAAGGAGAAGAAAGTGAGCTTCCAGGAGTAAATGTCAGGTAATGCATTTCTTTACATCACGCATTTAACTGCACTGCACTTCCAAATAACTGAGCAGGGAAGGATCTTGTGAGATGTATTTAACCTCATTATATCTGATGCTGGGTCTTGAAAAGCTTTAGTTGAACTAAAGACTCTTATGAATATAAAATCAAAGTGAGCTGTACATTAAGGGTTTCGTATTCCCCGACAGCTGCGCATGTGCACACCCAGCTCTCATTAACAGCAATGGCAAATATGTGTGCCCATCACTCAGAAATCAGACCTCTGAGTACTTTGTTGGGTTTGTTTTTTTCCTAGAGATTTTCTCTATTGGATCTTTAATTAATCTCCTACTCGGCTTTTTCCCTTTAAGCTATCCCTCTCCCTCCCCTCCCTTTCCAACGGGAGCAAACCCCCAAATCACTGGGTTTTTTTGTCAAGTTTTTCCAAGCCGATACAGTTTTACAAAATGCACCTGCATATATTAACTACAGGGAGGGTTTGCAGCACATAAACCACAGAGACGTGGAACAGAATAAATGCCTGGGACTTTGAAAATACTTTTGCTGCCTGCCAACTTTAAACAAAAAAATAATAATCAAGCAAAGGTAGATATGAAAATGAGAACATGAATGTTTTTGCATTCTTTTTGTGATCACTGCAAGGCAAGAGTCTGCAACCTTGTGGAACAAAACACACGCATTTCATTCTGATTAACATAAAGACAGCCCCTTCTAACGTGATTCACAATTATTAGTCTCTCTCTTGTGTTTGGGGATATATGGATTATCAGCCTAGCATATTTTGAATACATACACATTTTAATTCCTTTCATACACCATTTTAGGCACTACAGTCAAATTGCAGAGACAAAATTTAGAGAACAAAAATTTGATATTTTTTCTCTCCTTCTCTACAGTTAAATAACTAAATGCTGTAGGGGATAAAAGGCAGTCAAAAACAATAAAAAGACAGGATCACGGATAATGGAAGGTAAGTCAGATTTGAGATGCCCTTGCTCTTCTATTTTTAAGTTTATTATTATTTTTATATAACAGGCTATTTGACTAGCTGCTACTGTATGTGATGTACTTACTTATCGCCTCCACAAACTGTTCAAAGAAGCAGTATGGGAACAGCGGCTCAGGCAGCTCTCTGAAAAACATCTTGAGTGCTCCGGTGACAACGTGGATGTCCTCCCACTGGCTGTCGTCCAAATTCAGCTTCTCTTCTGGGAAAACACGAGGAGAAATGGAACAACTGGTTTTAATGAAACAATTACAAGACACTAATTATTATGTTAATGTTTGCCTACTATCATCAGCAACCGTTAACAGCCTTCTGCACCTAGAGGTTTGGTGCTGTGCATGTTTTTTTTTTTTTTTTGTAGGAAGAGAACATTTTCAATGGAATACCATCTGTAGGAATGCAGCTAACAAAAAAACAAGAGACACAAAGAGACAGTACCATTGACACAGTATGTCAGATACATTTATTCCCATAATGCATCAGTATGAAAATTAGCATCACAGCTCAACATGATTCAAAGCTATTTGGTTTTGAGGCCGAGGGGCTAAGAGTTGCCAACGATGGACGGCTCAAGGGACCGGCCTAAAGGCCTTGCTGAGCCAACAGGAGACATATGCTAAACATGGCAATAGAAAATGAGTTATTGCTTTACATGTGTTAGCCTTGCTATGTACAAGGGAATAATGGGGAACGCTTTTCTCCTTTTTTTTTGCCTGAATGTAATGTCAGCAAGGAATAGAGGACTGTGAGAGAAAGGATATTAATTCCTTCTTACTGCTTCAAAAATATTTTGTTTGGTTTTCATCTCTGGGAGGAAGATTTGCCCAGCAACAATATTAGACAGACCCCTGTTGGCCTACCTAGGCTATGCAAAGCTGTCAAAAATGATAACGCACTAAAGACAAACCACAAGTGCCTCCAAAACTGTTTTGCAAACAAAAAAAAAATGTTTTCTTTTGAAGCTTGACTGAGCTAAGGAATTTAAATATAAAAGAAACTAAATGCTAAAATAGAGTTTCTAATAAAAATAAAACAAGATTGGGTGATTATTCTATTTTTCTTTGAGTTTGTTTTTGTGGTTTTTTTTTCTTTTTAATTCTAAGAGAGTGATACTGTTAGAACATAATAAACAGTGAGATCATAATCCATATAAAACTCGAAGAAAGAGCAAATCCTTATTAGTCCACCAAATTAAAATGACACAAAATGACACACACTTTCTCCAAGTTCTGTTACTCCAAAAATGGAGTTTGATTTTTTTTCTCCATGTGCTATGATTTTCTCTTTTAGAAAATTTCAGTCTGAATGCAAATCGGGGGCCAACCATGAAAACTGCTGAACAAATTTAATTTGAAGCAACATAGTCCTGAAATGTTTTACTAAATGTCACTGAAATTTCATGTGTAGCAATTCAGCTGGCTTCAAGAGCAGCTTCTTTACTGAACTGTTGCTAAACAGAATGGTAAAATCATTGGAGACACATGGACACCCACAGCCCCGGATCCCAGTACTGTAACGGCTTTCTCTACTTTTGGGCAGAAAATCTTATTCAAAATGGAGCCGTTTTGCAACTTTTATTTAATAAATGGTATTAAATGCTTTCAAAATTTCTGGATTTGGGGCATTTATACAAATAAAGAACGGACCCAGTTCCTTAACTTGGAGTAATGTGAGACAAAGCTGGAACAAAGGCAGACTTGTGCATTTCATTTAGATGTCTTGCTTGCTTCTTTGGTTTCAAGCCTCTTTTTTTCCCCCTTCCTTTCTTTTTTTCCCATTCAATTACCTCAATCATAAAAGTAATGATTTGATCTCAAATGAGTTACCAGAGGGGATCTTCTTTAGACTCTGAGATCATATTTGATTGATCGTATTTCAACAATTAGCCTTTTATTTTGCCACACACTATTGAACTAGATCGACAGCATCTTAGCAGGCCAGCTTTAAACAGTCAACTGTTAACAATAGCATCAAAAAGAGAGACCTGATGGGGTTTACTGTCACTTTAAAGAACAGGGTGGGTTTTCACATTGTTGAAATCTGTCAGATATTTTGAAATGTCCCTCTCACTATGGTGCCACACCCCCTGCGTGCCCTTATAATAAAATTGGTTTTACTCCTGATTAAATCATTTTCTCCCTACCCACTACCATACTTCTCATAATGGACCTGTGTGCTCTACAGCTGGTGTTCTTCCCATGGTACCAATTCTTACTTTATCTTTTAAGCACTTTGCTGCTAAGATCTCATGCAGAGTGCTTATGTTTTGTTAAGAGCTTCATTCTTAGAGAAATAGCTTAACACATGTTCTAAAAATGTTGTACAACTTATTGCTTAAAACACATTTAGAAAATGTATAAGTACTGTAGCTTTGGCACAGAACTTTAAGTAGAAACCTTAAAAAAAAAAAAAAAGAAACACAACTTGTTTTTGCCATGCATTTGTCTTAAATGTCTAAAGTGGAATGCTTGACTTCTAAGGCTTTATAGAGACTTATCTTACCAGATTTTTGCACCATTTCCAGCTCTTCAAGGAAACGTGTTAGGAATGTATCATCGTGAAAGCAAAGGGTGTCAATTTTCCCTCTAGCAATAAGAGAGTTTTTAAAAATGTTTGCTAGAAGGAACAAATGCCAAGTCAAAAAAAAAAAAAAAAGACAAAAAAAAAAAAAAAAAAAAAAAAAAGGAAAAAAAAAGGGAAAAAAAAAGGGAAAAGAAAATAGAAGTCCATTCAGTCTAAGACTCTCGTTTGGTTCCCACTGGTTGGAATCTCTCACATGCCATGGCGATAGGGCCATAAACAAACACACACACACATTTCAGGCTGGGTTTAAGGGTAGGACCTGGCTTTTTGGCTTTACTCAGACATATTTCTTATTGGGGTGTTTTGCTTACATAAAGATTAAGTCCCAAATCTGGTATTTAAACTTGACAGTCAAGGACTGCTTTCAGTCAGAAGATACTGTATCTGGGAAGATGCTCAAAATCTCACAGTCCTAAAAATTTGCTTTAACTTGTCAGTAGCATTTGATTAGTTCAACCATCACTGCCAGTTGATATCATATATCTTAGATACAGACACAAATATGCCCAGAAAATCCCATAAAATTTATGCTAATACTCAGGCTGAAAATATAAAGACCACATTAAGGGAAAAAAAATAGTGTGGGCACTTGTCAAGGTTATTAGTTAAAAAAAAAAATCGATATACAATACATTTGTGAAGGGAACGTGTGCTTTACTGTGTTATTATTTAGTCTTTTCAACAATTCACATTTTTAATGGTATTTGTAATGTCTGCAGTAGAACCAAGCTGAAGTTCAGCTTTGGTTTAAGGGTGCCATTCTGAGGTTCAAAAAGGAAGAAGGTAATCTATGGAAAGATCAGCTAAAGACAGGGAAAAAAAAAATATATGAAAACCAACCAAAGCTATAGAGAGAACTGAGACTTGAAAGAAAATGGATGTGGTTCCTCTAACCACATGCCCTGGCTGGTATGTAGACTAATCTCTAGGAGCAAAATGCAGTCATTTGCGAGCGCTGCTCCGTCACTTGTCTTTTCAGATAACTCATAGCTTGTATTTTCCTACCTCTAAGCTGTCTCTTGTCCATGCTGCCATCACATGCCAGAGCACCACCTTCAGAAGTCCTACCCTGCTTTGAGCATTCCTCATTCCTGCAGCTCATGGATTACCCCAAATCACGTGGGAAGCAAATCCTGCAAACCCAGCTGGCGACGCCTGCTCTGCTGTGGAGGTTGTGCCCTCAAAAAGCTTTCTAAAGCCTTTGGTGGGACAGGGTCTTTTTGGGTCTCACACTGTGATCTGTTTGCTGGCTTTGCTGCCTTTTCCATCATTTCCCTGGTGGTGGCTGCACACAGCAGCAGTGGGATGAAAATTCGGGTATGTCAAGCCCCAGCTCCAGTGTGGGAAGCCTCAGAGCACTGGAGTTTTTATCCCAGTGGCCAGTGTGTATGCTGAGGGAGATCTCCCCTGGGGAAAGTCCTCCGTGGCACTGTTAACTAATCCTTACAATCTCCCTCACAACAAAATCATTGCCGAAGAGCTGGTGTGCACAAAGCATTCCCAGTTGGCTTAAACCATGAGAAGTTTTTTGCACTCACTCATCCCAACAGGCATTTTACTACTGAAAGATCCAAAACAGAGTCCTGTGGTTGAAAGAGGAAAAGAAAATCCCTCCTGCAAACACTAGGAAAAGACCAACTGACCAGTGTCATTATGCTTCTTTCTCCAGCTTGAAGAACCTCTGTATGAAATTTGAAGACAACTCTTTCTCCTTTTATTTTTAATATTTATATTCATCAAAAATATTTTTCTGATCATTCATACCCTTCAGTTGGAAAAAAGGGAAAGAACAGACTCAAGCAGAAGTTCTCCACTTGCACCAGCACAATTCTTCATCACAAAATCCCTTTGTGAGGGCTGTTCTCATGACTGACAGCACCGATATCATGTTGTACACTGAAAGGTGTGTGTGTGTTCCATTGCTGTACCTGCATTTTACAAGCCACAGCTTCTCTGATCACCAGTGCAGAGACAGATGTCCAGAGACATGACAGCAATGGGATGCTGTGAGGTGGTGAAGGCTCTTTCTCACTCTGTGACAAGGAGCTCAATCCCTTGGTGAAACAGCACATGATGCTGCTTCCTTGTCCTGAGGTAAATCCTGCCCTGACATTGCAGTTTATATACACCCTCCAACGTGCATAAACCCCCTGGAACTTCTATGAAGTAGCACAACAAAAGCCTCAACTATTGTGAAGCAATAATTCCCTCATTCAGGCAGATTTTTGTGAGTTCTCCCTCTCTCCCTTGCTAGCTTTGGGAGTTCCATTGTCCTGGCCTGAACTCAATGCATGGTCCTTCACCTCCAAGAGTGTTTAAACAAATCAAGGAAAATGTCAGCTAAGCAAATCATTACATTTTGTCTGCAATGGATTTCTAAACAGCCTCATCTGAATCCATCCAATGCTAGCACTGATGAATTATCAAGGATGTAGTCAGCAAAAGAAAGCTTGCGTGCTTTTCTCCTCCTCTGCTGGAGGAACCTGGCATGCCCCTTTAACAGAAAATTAAATCTGTGATGTTACAGTGCCTGAACATGTGTTTATTATTGGAGTGCCCATTTCCATGATGTCCAAGCACAAATTACTGAGCAACTTAAGCTAAAATGCAGAACATTTCTGTGTGCACCCAGAATGCTGCTTTTTCCGGTCCTCCGAAATGACAGTTCTCTGACCTGGGGGCTCGCTGGAACAACCAAGTACTCCTAACTTAAACCCCAGCCTGTGCCAGAAAAAGAAAAGATTTCTGTACTTGGACACACTGGGTCGTATTCATCCTCATATAATTCCACAAAGTCCAAAGAGTAAGAGAGGGATGAACTGTCTCATTGTTTCTGTGAAAAAGATCCAGTACACTTGAGGAGTTCAGGGGTGGTACATCACGAAGGCACGCAGAGGAGTTCAAAGGTTTGGAAAAGTGGTCAGACAGTGACGCCACAGCCCCAGGAAAATTTCTAAGCTATCAGTTGCTCTTTGGAACTGAAAATATAAAAATATGCAGTGGTACTAAAAGGACAATACTTTTGGCAGCCAGAAACAGGTATCATCACCAAGATGCTCATATGTTATTCACTGCCAATACTTGCTACGGGCTTCAATGATAGATATTAGGTTTGACTTAGCATATTCTATCGTCGCGATCTGAAGCAATAATTACTGTGATGGGATTATAATTACAAGTACTTTTAAAATTCATTAAATTTAGCTGAATCAAGTATTCCGTATGGGAAACAGAACGATTTTAAAGAGAGAATATTTCCCCTCAAAATGCAGCTGAAAGCTCCCTAAGAATAAATAGACCACCTGTTTACAGATCAACATACTTCTGCCAGACTCGCTCGGAGGTGACTTGTAAACAAAGAGTAGGAGCAGGCAGACACAGCCCGAGCATCGAGACCTGCAGGGCCTGATCACTCCTCCTTTTGGGGCCAGAGAAATGGTCAGGTACTGCCAAGGGTTTAAAAAAAAGGGACAAGGAAACAGCACAGAGGAATTCCCACCCAGCTCTTACCCTCCCACAGAGCACCAAGGCTGCCCGAACACCACAAAGGGGCTTGGCAGACTTTCTGCAACTCACAGAAATTAAATGTCTGTGCTGAGGGGAAATTACATTTGTCTTACAGTGCTAAGATTCTGTCCTCTATGTAATTCTCTGTACTTATTGCACAGTACCTTCAGCTTCTTCCTCATAGTTAAAGCACAATTTAACTAATTTTTTCTGTTTATTCTTCCCTCTTTATTTTGAACTGGACTAATGACCACAGAACAAAAATACCAAATACTTGCCTAGACCAGTAACTTATTCTTCAGGATACGTTTTACTGTTTTAAGGGAAAAGTCCATTCTGAATTCTGCTTTTGACTTGATTGATCTTCCTCTCTTTGTTGTGTGTTGTGTATACATACATTAATCAAGGTAAATATCTGCCTTCCAACTTCAAATCTGTTATTAACATTTTTTTATTGTGTAATTGCTCTCCAGTAAGCTTCTCTGCAATCTAATTTTAGAGGTTTTATCTTTTTTTTTCTTCCCCATTTACAGTCAGATCTTTTATCAGAATTATGTGTATCAGTGTCCGCAAATCTACATTTTAAATAAATTGAAAGCTCTCAAGATCTAATACAGAGAGGAATTGGACAATGACTCTCTGTCCCATTTTCATACTTCAAAAATATGTTCATATTCATATCTTTTTAATTGTGCTACTAACTCAGAGTGCTTTAGGATTCTGTCATATAGCTGTTCTGTTCTTTCCCTTCTTGCTGTTTCTAACACTGCTTCTATTTCCATTCTTGTCAAAAGCCTTTTCATAGTCCAAAAATCTGTACACAATGTTTTGTAATATTTGGCAGACTTATCTGAAACCTAATTCACTGCCTTCTTGTGATTCATGGGTCATAAATTATTTCATATGTAATGTACCCCAAAGGGTAAAAAATTCTCTGTCTTAAATTTCAACCAGATACTTTAAGGGAGGGAAAAAAAAAAAAAAAAAAGAAAAAAAGGGAAAAGAGTATTTTTGAGACACTCTGCAAAGATCTGACCTCAATATATTGTCTAGAGTGTTGTCTTCCACAAATGGCATCTCAGTATCCTTTAGTAAATATGAGATTTCAACATGTTACAAGCAAAAACACTCTGCTTTAGTGTGGGCTTGCTATGGACAACTTTAAAGGAAAGGAGAAATACAAAATATGAAGCACTGGATCAGACGAGTGATGCATTAAATCAGTCCTGTCTCCAGTGATTGTTAAACTGAAAGGGTCTGCACAAAAACAATTCAAAAAACAAGAATACCACCCAATCCTGACTTGTTGCACACAGCCAAATATATTATTGTGACTGACCCCAGTAACAATGAGCTTGTGCCTCAGTGAGTGAGTTTCAATAATCAAAGGAAATAATTAACAAAACAATAAAGATCATTATAACTTCCTTTATGTAAATGACTTCCAAATGTAAATAGATCAAAGCTCAAGCTAAAATTAAGCAATTCCCCTAGTCCTCCTACAATACTAGAAAGGAACAAACATATATGGTTTGCTTACAGCTACAAGGATTATCAATAAATATTAGTTTGTCGTTTTATTGGGAAAATAGAAATCTAAACCATTCTCAGAGTGTTACTCATATATTCCTCACATCTGTAAGCCCATTACTTGGATGGGAGTACTTCCAAGGGTACAGGTTACCCACATGTGTAAATCTCTGTTCTCACACCTTGTTTTTTCAGGATGTCCAGAGAACAAATTTTACATTTTTACTTTTTAATGAATAGGCTCTTTGAAGGAGAGCATCTGAAAGAAGTATTCTTACATGAAGTCAGGTGCACACAAGCCCTGTAGATGTCAAGGACAAAACATTTTATTTTGTATAGAATTTATCTTTTGGTTCACTAAAGTCAAAACACTTCTGTTCATCAGAACTTTTAGAAAGGACTGTTTCATAATATGAATCCATTTGGATTATCTGACCAAAGATAAGACTTCAATGGACTTACTATATCATTCACCACTGTACCAGTGCCACAAAAGGGAATTACAATTAATTGGATTATGTTGGTCTCCACCCGCTGATTGTAGAAGAGAAAGTCTGAAACTGTAACTATTTCAAACGGACCATATCTCTCATCAACCATGGGATTTGGGCTTTAATTTACCAATAAAGCTTAATTTCTTCTCTATATTCTCTTCTGGTTAGGAAGAGGTCATTTAAACACTTTATTCAAGTTATTCAAAAAGAAAGGACACTTTTGTTAAATACTTTCAAACTAGCACTTTAATACTTGCACCTTGCCTTTAAAAATTGCTTATTTTTTTCTATGAACAATAAAGTGAGTTGCCTTGAAAAACCCAAGACAGAGGACCCAGGACTACTTTTGGGTCATAAGAATAATTCAGGCTGGTTCAGTTCATGAAAATTTGGCCGAAATTGTTACCTTACACAACAATTTGTTATCAGTTATATAGTGGACAGAGAATATCGCTTCACCTCATGGACAGACATGAGGTACTGAGAGTTTTCCACAGCAAAGCACCACGTTAGATGTAGGTTTGTCTGTATGGAAAGTTACACCACGAAAGGCAAAGGTACGAACATAAATTTGATATCAATTTAAATTATAAATTCTGTTAGCTTGGAAATAGCCACGTTTTGCAATGCAGGTAACTTAAACTATGTTAATTAATGTGACTTACATGCTGAACTCCAACAATAATACCATTCTTATTTTATATGTCTTTAAGTGTGTACATATATATGTATACATATGTATGTATGTAGATGTATCCAAATATGTTTATACATTATATTTTTGCTGATGGCTCTGCTTCAAAGCTGTCAGCATTTTTCTTCACTACCCTTACTGGAAGGTTATTTCAGTGCCTAATTCCTTCTAGTTGCCAGACTAAATTATTCAACTTTATATACTTTTAAAATAATTAATAATATCAGTAATGCTCACTTTGATTTTTTTATATTTTGTCAAACTTTTGCATTTGGTTTAAGGAATAAAAAGTCCTCAGTCAACTTACTTCAAAACCATGTTGCTTAATTCACATTTGCATTACTTTTTGCTAATATCTGAAGCTCTAATTCCGTTCCCTGGATATTAGCTGGGACTAGCTATGCTGTTAAAGATAGGAATGCTTCTAAGTGCTTACTGTATCAGGGCATATGAGATGATAATTGTATGTGTTTAAAACAAAACTTTAAACAGGAGGGGATTATATAAGTTGCTAAAACAAATATATCTTCAAGTGCACTGAAGGACTTTCAAATGTTAACGAAATGTCCTTTGATAATAATAGTGCTAATAATAACATGAATTTTCAAATATTTTTATGCGTTTTGGAATCACATGTTACCCTGAATATGGAAGATTCTCACTAAGTGCACTTTTCTCATACAAATTCATCAGCTTTGGGGTTCCATCCACTCTGAAGCCACACCAGCGTATCATGTCCTGATCCAGGCGTGGGTTATCCTGCACGTTTCAGCTTCTCTTGCACAGAGCTGGCTTACAAAGATTGACATTTTTGTGACAGCAAAAATAACTTTCATTCGAGGAACAAGATGCTTTAGCAGATGTGGAAGCCCAGAGTGTCTGATCAAACCTCTGTTCATGAAATCCATGGAATCACATGACTGGTGGGATACAGAGCTGCGTACACAGCAACGTTTCAGACGTTGCCCAGAGCTTTTTGATCAAAAGGTTGGAATTTTGGGGCCAGTGCGGGCTTGACATAATATCTCCATCCACCCTGCCACGTGCAATTCCACGTGCAGTTCCATACCTTCTCCCACTGAGCCTCAGGAGATGCACAAACAGCCCAGGGCACACGTAAACATGCCTGGCAGTGCCTGTGGTTCCTCCTTGGCAGGGAAGGGGTGCGATGAAATTCGGGTGACTCGCCTCACGATGTTTTCCATTTCCCACACAGCCTCACGTGCAAGGAGGAGACAGCAGCGTCTCCTGCATCCACCAAATCCTTGCTCACCTCACACCTTTCCCTCTGCCTCACGTGCGCATCCAAGTTCTGCATTTTCATTTGCTCTGTGGTAGAACCCAGAGCAGATTTGGCACATTGCCCATTGATTTGTGCCTCTCCTTTCTCTTTTCCTGGGTTTATCTGGATGTGTATCCTAATTGTAATGCTTCCAGTTCCTCTCATTCCACCTCAGCTTACAGGCGTATATTACAGGAGGGCAAGAGTATGCTTCGAAACAATTTTAGAACTTTATAGTACATGGATTTTTCCTGTTCTACAAATTAGTCTTGTGAATGGACTTGTAATAACAAGAGGATTTCAACATAAAATAAGAGATTTTCATGTCTTTGGTTCCTTGAGACGCATTCAGGTCCCTCCCGTGAGAAATATATTAAAATATTGATTAGATTAGAGCAACATTTCAAATAAATGGAGATTTATACTTCCTTTTGGAGACAGAATCTTATAAAAAAGTTTCAAGGCATCACACAACAAAGCAGTTGACAAGAAAGATAGCATCTGCTTTCCTGGCTATTCAAGCTGAAGTTTTTCATTCTAAATGCAAGCAATGTTTCCAAAGTTAACATAATTAACTCACGACAATCCTGAAACATCATAATATAAGATACAGATGG
Organism: Daphoenositta chrysoptera; assembly: GCA_013397915.1. Classification (NCBI taxonomy): domain Eukaryota; kingdom Metazoa; phylum Chordata; class Aves; order Passeriformes; genus Daphoenositta; species Daphoenositta chrysoptera. The sequence goes on from VZRO01004341.1 coordinate 484,678, forward strand.
AAATTCAAAGCTTTAAAAATGTCATATAACTGCAAGAGGATTACCATTTTTTAACAGCATGAATCTGAATACTAATTAAAACAGGTGGTTTTATTTCAAACACTTTTGCCCACTGTGGCATTACCGGGGGGGTTATTTGTGTATTAATCTATTAGGAAGCCTATATTGCTTGAAAATTGTGATATGCGATAATAATGAATTTAAGAGATAAAGGAATGACACTCTGTCCTGCTTCCTGAAACAATAAAAGACCAGTAGTTCAATTAGTTAGTAATTTCCGCGTGACTATTTGACAGACTCTACTAATTGTTAAGCTCCCACTAACTATTGCTTTACATAATTAATTATATTCAAACGTGAACAACAAAGACATGTGGGCCAGTTGCCCTTTTGACAATGTTTTTCGCAAACTGATTTGCTTACCAAAAATATTTTTAGAAAGAAAAGATACTAATCTGAAGTGGAAATACACATCAAAAAACGTTAAAACAGCTCTGCATTTTACCATGGTTATGAGAAAGAAATTTGGATTGTTTAACATATCATTTATGCTGCATGCATAATAGCTGAAGTCTTCTAGCAGAGATCTTTCATATTAATTTAGCATTGCATAAAATTCATAGTAACAGGTCCAAGGGTCAAGCATCATTCATCATTAGTTGAAGTGACATTTGCAACCCTTCATATAGCAGCTGCTTGAAAGGGGAAAAAAGGTATTCTTTGGGAGAATGGGGGGTAGCACACAATCCCCGCTCTATCCGCGGAAGGGAAAACAAGGTGCCACTATGTCAGCGTGGTAATGTGCTTAAATTTGGTGATGTCATTCTTCCCTAACCCCCACGAGTCACAAGGCACAAGGCAGCTGCATTCCTGAACTTCGGAGTTCGGGTGGAGATAAGTAATAACTAGATGTAAATGAATTACATTACTGTGGTTGTGAACATAGCTCTGTGCATCTAAATTATGATTTATATCAGGATCCTATCTTGTTTTTGAGAGTTTTCTACTTGTTAACAAGGCAGCCCTTGTTCTCATGGCATCCTCCAGGCATAATAGTTTCTGGGAAGCCAAATAAGATCACTTTTGAAACTGCAAGACAGCATTCCAAGACTTTGCAGCAGAACACATTGGCCAAATTAGGACTTCTGAAGACTGTTAACTAACAAATAAAATCTTTTTTTTTTTCTTTCTTTGTGGCATGTCTTCACTACTATAAAACATTAAGATCAGAACTGAAAATGTGAGCAATTAAAATGAAAATGTAATCATCTGCAAGAAAAGATAAATTTGTATTAAATGGCTAATACTTCACAGTCCTTTTGATATTACAAGTACTTTTTAAGAAAATATATATTTTATGTCACAGTAATTTTTATTATGTGAAACATGTGATCTCTTTGGAATTATGCACATTTATAAACCACAGTCATTAAAACAGCATGCGACACAAAGTAGCTTGATTTTGAAGCTTTGCTAATATTTGGTGATTTTCCTCAACTTTATACCTGAAATATATTTAATTTATTCATGTCGCTAATTATCCACTAGTATTTAAAGCACTGGGTTGACTACTAACTCAGACTACTGCTTCTTCCTTAACAAGTTTAATGATTTTTACAAGTGAAACCAATGTTTTTTAAAGAGTCACTTAGAAGCACATGAAAAATGTTCAAGGACATTGCTTATTACACACTGCAATTCTATGAGCTGCTATAAATTAAACTCCCAGTCAAAACACTTCTACCAGTGAGAATTCACTCTTCTCTACTCTCCACAAGCCTTAGGGAGGAGAGGGTGCACTGGTCTGGAGTCAAAATAAGGTGCAAAATAAGGATTTAGTGGTGATATTTCGTTATAGCCAATATCAGCACTGGCCCTTCCCATTGCACAGCAGCTGTGAGCCTCAGACCGAGACCCAAAACGGTTTTCAGACCAGGTTGCTCATATATTATGTTATTTAAAATACAAGGTGGTGAAAAATACCCTCCCAAATCAGACCAAAAAGCATTTCCACATAGGACCAGTGCTGCCAGTCCATTACTGCCATGTCCTCTCCCTCTCCCCTGGGTTTTAATCACCGTGCAGCCATTAAACACGTATGCAAAGATGTTATAGATACCAGCCAGGCAGAATGGCTGTAAAAGGAATAGAACAGCAGAGGCAAGATGACTGGCAGATAGGGTTGCCACATCCCCCTTAAAGAGACTGCTCCTTTTCCACACCTTATGTCTCTTGTACCATAAAAATATGCATAGATGTATGTGGGAGCATCATAGCAGATTTCTTGGGATGCGTGCCATGCATCTGAGCTCCGAAGCTGGCTCAACGTTGTCACCATTAAGTCGCAGTGTACACAGCAACACTTCAATCTAATTTCAATTAGGGAAAAGTTACACAGAAACTTCTCTGAGAGTACACATGACCCTACACATAAATACCAATTAAATTCAGTATCATCAGTGTCTTTGCAGTGAACATTGATATCACCAGCGAGAGAAAGGAATTTAAAATGAGGCAACGCTTGATGACATTACCTCCATCTACAAACTCTGCCTGTGTTAACTAGTACGTCAACGATTAGTAAAACAGTGGGATTCATCTGTGAAGAAATGGGGTGAAAAGTAGAAATGACATGAAATTTTCATTGCAGGCAGTTTTTATGTGACATAAGGTAGAATATTGCATTGCTATGCAACAAAATGCTACCTGGTAAATGAATAAAAGCTTAATCTGCTGAGAAGCTACAGACACCAGCAGTGTTGGCAGTTGCAGCTGAGATAACAGGAGAACTAACTAAACTAAAACTACTTCCCACACCAAGGACATACAATCTCAAAACAGTTGTTTACATGCTTAACTATCCCTGCATCCTGAACATAGACAAATCTGTAGTGAAGGGGACTTTCTGTGTTGTTAAGATCAGTGAGATTGTGCCTGTTTGTATGTGGATCCTCAGGATACACAGGCACTGCATTTAGACTTGAGCCATTTCCTTTTGTTTGCCCATCTTTTATTTAGAAACAATGGGACAAAAAGTGCAGCAAGTTAGGGCTTAACTTCTTGACAACCACTTTTCCATTCCAAAGCTAGGAGACTTTCCTAACATGCAGATTACTTGAGGGAGATAAAAATGTGCCCGTTAAGCCCTTTCCACAAAGCCAACACCTCCCAAACCTGCAAGACCAGGAGGAAAAGTCCTCCTAAAAGTATTAAGGCTCCTTGCACACCATTGCTCATTGGTGACTGGGGAGACTTTACAGTCTTTCAAAACTTCTTTCAATCACAAGATGCCTTAAATGGACAGAAGGTCTTAAAATGTGCTCTCCATTTCCCCAGTTGAGAAAGATACATTGAAGGGGGAGGGAGGGGGATTCAGGCCACAATACAAAAAGCATTAATGCAAAGAACAGTGGGGTCTCTCCCTAATTTGACTTTCTCTACAGGTGGTCTGCAGCTGCATCCAAACAGGTTACACTACCGCCTTCCCATGGGCATTACAACAAAGTCGGATCTGTATTCACAAGAATACATTGCTGGCATGGGCTGATTCAGGTCTAAAAATAAGAAAAAAGCATTTTTCAGTATAGCCTGAGGTAACTCTCTGCGCCAGCAGAAGACAGTAGCACTCTTGTTTCAGTGGCTGTGCGTGATGATAAAGGATATCAGAAACCTACTTCATGTGACTCACCGAGGTCCACAGCCAGATTCCAATTGATTCATTTTATTTGTATTAGTTTGTTCTCCATCGACCACACAACAGGCTAGACCAAATCAATAAGCAATATTCTGTTTTCTATTGACTCGGGGGGTAATTCGCACTGGGCCCTGCGCCTGCTGTATCTGATTTTATAGTTCTGTATATCATCATGGAAACGGCGGGGCTCAGAGACCACTGGGAGCAGGCAGAAATGGGAAAAAAATTGCAACGGCAAGGTGAGATATTGGCTTTTAAACTGTTGCACCAGGCAGAGGAGAGGTCTGTGCTGTGGGTGCAGAGGGTATTTCACCTTGTGCCTAAGGAGTTCTAAAGTGAGGAATGTGCAAATGTGCATTTGGCAGTGTGAGAAATGATGTAGGGATGAGATGAACATGTAACTGTTGTGCCACACTTCCAGCCCTAGGACAAGGCTGCGAGGTGGAAACAGCAGCAGCTGCACCCTGGTTGGGTTTGCAGAGACAGAGCTGTAACCCATCAGTTTGGCACTGCCAAAATCCCTGCTGCTGACACCAGAACAAGCAGTTGAACCTGTGTAAGTGTGAAATGGCTTTGGTGGGGTTTTCTTAAGTAGATAGTGCACGTCTGCTTACATGGATTCCTGTACAATTCAGATAAAACACACCATCCCAGAAGTTTTTCCTCTATTTTGCTTTTTTTCATTCCCTAGCTTGATACCCTGGGGCTGATATCTGTTCACTAGAAACCTCCAAATAACTCATCTTTGCATTCCTCAATGTTTATTTTATGTTTTTTTAAGGCCCCCTCTTCTTGCAAGTACTGGATAACTGGAAAGAAAAGACCTTTTGCCCAAAACTGTCCCACACTACTTGTGTCCCATGATCTTGCTGACACACTCAATAAATGAGCAGGGCAGCTGTCATTACCCCTGCATAGACAAAGACCCTGACTGTATTGTGATATCTCTTTTTCCTTAAAACTTGTGAATGCTCCTTCTGCCTCAGGTCTCAGATTCCGTGAGCTGCTGTACCAAAGTAGAGAGCTGGCTTTTCAGTGTCTCCCATAATCTTGGCTTTTCTGCACGAGGCAGAAAAAGGAGGCTGGGTACTGGGGTGGGCGTATGTAAGGGGTGGCAGAATACGGCCCAGTGTGTTCTTCCTATCAAATACACTTGACAAACTTTAATGAAAAGTCTTCTCTACTTCCTACTAACAGATGTTTCCAATTTTTTCTCTCTCAGCACTTTAAACCACCATCTTTAGTTTTCATGTCTAAGAGACATTATTATAGGATACATCATAATGATATACTGTACATTCATATACAGTATCCCATACAATGACTAGTTGATTTATAATTCAGATCCAATAAAGGGAAAAATTGATTTAACTGATGACTAGTGAAATACTAAATGCATTACAATGTTTGAAAAGAACATCCTTTTCTTGCAATGCGAGTGACATAATAAAATTAAATATGGATATAAGATAATGCCCATTATTATTAGGCAAGTGGAATCAAAGGGAAGAAAAGGAAGAAAAGCAATCTCTATGGATCAAGGAATGCCTAAACTTCCTCTTCAAATGTACAAAAGCATGAAGACAAATGGAAAAAATTTCACAAATAAAGTAAATTCAAATAATCTTGAATTACAATATGAAGTTAGTTTTCCATTAACTGGTCTTTGTCCATCAGGACTTGCAGCAGTGCTGTCACATTTGGGAACTATATTGGGGGTAAATGTGAATTCCAGGGGTCATTACCTTTGGGGTTTTAAGTTCTGTGATAAATGTTTGTTTCCCTAAATCCATGTAGCACTACAAAGCCACGATTTAACCCCACATCCAAGAAACTCATATCCTTGTCCTACATCTCACCCCTTCACCCAGCAAAGCCCCGACTGAGGCTCACCCCCATTTCTCACCCCATCCCAGAATACTCACACAATCAATACTGAGCCGATGCAGCCACTCATTTCCATGACTCATTCCAGAAGCTTTAGGGCTGCTCCCCTTTTCCCTGTGCAGCTGTGTGGGCAAGGAGCCTGCCCGGGGTGGTGGGGAGAGCCCTGCAGGTAGGCAGCACAAAGCCAAGGTGCCGGCGAGCTGCCTCGGCGTTTGGGAGGGCTCCTCAACACACTGAACGTTTCCAGGTCAGAAACCGAGGCAAGGCACCTCAGAAGTAGTTGGGATTTTAACTTTCTTTAAGCATCTGCTGGAAGTCAGTCACTCCAGCATTTGCACATATCTTTGTTCTTCCAGATGGGTAAATTGCTTCTAATACAAAATAACTCCGAAAGCGGCTGTGATTGCTCATACAGACTTAGATTGATGGTCAATTTTTCATAATCCTAGTGCAGTAGTTTTTCCCTGTAGGAACATGTGTATTTTGCTTCTGGAGAAGCAGTGGCAGGCAGCAATTGCTGCTGGAGCCAATGGAGTTTATTACATGGAAAGAATCATACAGTCGTTATAACCGAAATAACACCCAAGTACTGGCACTAAGCTACACCTCATTTCACTGTTGCATCAGCAACATTTTTTAAAAGACTTCAGCGATTTCAGACATCTTACAGAAAAGTTATTATATCTAAAAATCTTTCGGGTGTTTTAACCTGTATTATGGAATTCAACAAAACATTATTAGCCAGCTCAGAAAAATGCACCAGCAGAATCTGGGGGTCAGCTAATTTGTGCTTAAACACCTCCATTTGCATGTGCAAAAGTGGATAATTATGCTCCTAGTTGCCCATTCATGTGTACAGATGGGTGCACCCACACATTTTTGTGGGATAATTTTTGGAAGCCTATAGAAAATATGGTCTTTAAAGATTTTAATAAGGTTGGCAAAACATACTTTTTCTGCATAAAATTATGTAGTTCCCAAGTCTAAAATTACTTTGATTTAAAAATGAAAATTGGCAAGGGATTAATCCATAATATGGTCTAATTACTTTTTTCTTAAAAATTAAATGGTCAAGATCTTAACTCAGAATAGTGGTTACTGTTCGTGAACTGAAACTAAGAAACAGAACTGAATAAGGATTTTATTAGGTGTCTAAATATGTATTTAGCTAATAGAATCCTCTTACCTTTGGCTGAATAACAGGTATAATAATTCTGAAAGCATATTGAGTTTATACATCTGAAGCATAAAGCCCTACTAATTATATTTTTATGAGATTGAAATGCAAACTGGCCAAAGCTTGGAAATAAAAAGTAGAACTGACTTGCTGTCATTAACTTGCAAAAACACATACATTCATGAATACACACACTCAAACAAATAAAAGGAGGGAAATACAGACAGACAGAGTACATGTCGAAAACAGATCATTAACACATCTTTTGGCCCCTACCAATGGCATTGTCAGCTTTTATTTAACCTTTGCATTGTTTAAAAAATGCTGAAAGTTTAATTTTTATTTATCAAAGTGGATTCATCTATGTTCAAAGGGTATTTGCCAGTCTGCAACGTATAGGGCTTGATGAGCACTGCTCGATAAACAGACCATGTTTTCAGCGAGGACTGAATTTTCCCTGTCATGTTCAGCAGGAAAAAACAATATTAAAGCAAGGATACTTTTTCATGCTCTCCGGTATTTTACTATTTCTTTGTTTGCAGAGGTTACTTCTACCCGTAAGTAAATATCCCTGCGAATTTCTCTTTGTCCTTCATCAATCAGAACCGGTCAATTATCAGACTAGTGCAACTAGATCAAAACTCCAGGCTGTGTAGTCATATTACCACTCATATTATTACTAAAAGCGCATCTATATTCCAAACTGGGATACCATAACCCCTTTGTCATTTTCCAATAAAAAAGACCATACCAAATAGGCAGAGCACACCGTAATTAGCAGCTGGCAGAGAAAGCTGTAAATCTGTATGAGTTCTGAACGATTTGCTTACATTGTTGCTTTGTTGACAAATGATGCTGTACATGTTAATGTTCCTGAAATGTCCCCATTGCACCTGACGTGCCAATAAATGCCAGCCAGCTGTATGAATTATGGAAATAAGATTTTTGTTTATGAAGGTATCCCAGACATTTATTTTACTGCATGCCTCTTGACAGATTTAATGTCTGGAGTTACATTGAGAAGATATTTGCTACCTGACATAATGGATAATGGAAACTTTAAAGGCTTTTTTTAATGATGAGACTAATATATTTTTTTTAATTTTACCTTGTGGCTACACATTTACTCTCGATATAAAGTTTGCATATTTTAAATGAAATGATACTAAATTGTTCCTAATGTACCATGAGTTGGATGAAGCCAGTGCTGCAGCGTATGAGAGAACAGAGGAAAAGTAGCTCTGAGAGCTACTAAAACAAGAGCACTACATGCAAGTTTCCCTATTTCCCTGAGTTTATTTTATCTCCTGTGCACATTCACTAGTATATCATTAGTGCACAAAGGTAGCAGTTAAATCTCAGGCATTTCAAAGTATGATAAAAATCTTTTAACAGATGTATTTATAGCAGGCTCCATAAAACATTCATTTAATATGCTAAGGCAAGGCACAGAGAACATAGAAACTTGTACAGCTACTGCCTATATTTAACTATATTTAACCAGATTCAGAACCAAAAAATCTGTTACTGAACTCTGAATATTTAAAAACAAGGTGTGTGTTCTTAAGTAAGACACACAAAAAATCCCTGTAAGTATGGGAGTCATGAAAACTCTTATTCCAACCCTGCTTTTAGCAAGCATCCTTATTCTAGCCAGGGAAAAATTACCGCAGTTATCCCATCTCTGAAACAAATTCTGATCAGACTTGTCTGGGGACAGGTTTAGAGGTTACTCTGAGTTTCCCTCAAAGCTGGTTCTGCTGTGGAAGGGTCCCAAAGCTCTCCCAGCAGCAGGGTGAGCAGCAGGTGCTGGCTCCCGGGAGTCCCAGCCCCGCATTCTCCCTGCCCTGTGAGCTAGGGAACCTGATTCCTGCTCCAAAGTGGAAAAATTTCGCCTGGCAGAAGAGCCTGTACTACGCAAGCTCTTCAATTCTTCCTCTATTAGCACATGTTAGTGTATTGTCAAGAGGAACAATAGCAACCCCACAAACTATTTATTCCATCAAGAACAATTTATTGTCTTTTGTAAGTTCGTTTCCAGCTTCTGAAGCTCAAGAGAGAAAAATCTGCTGGTTCTTTAAAACTTCAGATGTTAGGGACTATTTGTAGTCATCATATAAATGGGGGTGGTAACCAAATTAACCAAATTCATTTTGTAACCACAAATCATTCCTATTAAAATACTCCCTTCTCACCCCACCTCAAAAGAAGAATAAGAATAATAAGAAAAAAAGGAGTCCAGATGGTTAAAATTATTTTTAAGCAAATATTTAGTGGTTACAGTTGAATTCTTCTGGCACACATTCTCCACTACAAAAATGACACCCCACATTCACTGTGTTAACCATTTTCCAATGTGCCAGCCAAATGAATGCCTCAGAGAACACACACACACACACACACACACACACACACACACACACGTTATGGAAGCATTATCAGAAATGCTATAGTTAAAGTTCCTTTGCAATTTGGGCAGAAAGTGAGGCTATTTTACACTGCGTGGTAGAATTTCGTCTCCAGGTATGGCAGGCAACTCCTCAACAGAGAGCTGAGTTTTCTACAGCAATCCCTTTCTTGAAGCACAACTGGTTTTCAGCATATTCCTTTATTGCAAAATGTCACTGGAAATTCCGTTTGGGGAGTGGGGGGAAAAGGCTCGCAACTCTACACTCACAGCAACTGCCATCTCCATATTTTGCACAGTTTAGGAATGTTTCACTAAAAGACAAAAAAATGCCTTCTTTTATTTGCTATACCCTAATTTTAGCCCGTGTAAGAAGAAGCCCAAGGAACTCCCTTTGTTGCTCTGACAGTTGCTTTAATTCTCCCATGTTTTTCCTCGGGCTCGTTCACACGCTGACCCACACTACTTGGAGCACACCGAGGGTGCATCCCTGCTTTTCCAAGAGATTTGACAACCACCACCTCTGCACACACGCCCCTCGGCGCTCCCAGTTCACACCCCGGAGCAGACTGGTGGGAGGCTGATGGGTGGAAGCAAGAGCACTGGCACCAGTATGGTGCTGGCTGCGGTGATGGACGGCCGGGGAAGGTGTCCCCCCGTGCAGCTCCTGCAAACTGGTTGCTCCAGTCTGGCATCCCAGGAGGCTTGCCAGATGGAGAAACCTTCTCCGCAGCAGAACTGCAAGCTGTGCTTCTCGGGAAACTCGAGGCTGTAACCCTTTCCCTCTTCCTCCACATACCCTGTTGCTTCCAGATTTCTTTCGATGCCTACATATAAACAACCGAGACGAAATCTTCATTTCTCAGAGACACACAAACTTAACTCGCTTTTAATCCTTTTTCCAGCAAATTAACCCCAGATAACTTAACACTGTATATATAGCTTTGGGAATAGAAGCTAATTCATTCTAGGTCAGAGCTAAAATTGTGCATGTGATCCGCATGAAATGGATGAGTATATTGTGGATGCTCACATATTTTTAAGCAGAAGAGAAGTTTGTTGTGAAGTTGCAATGCTTGGATATCATATTTGCATGGGCTGACTAAGGAGTTGTTTTGGGCAAAAATTATGGTTGGTTATCTAGTGATCTTCTTCACCTTTAGTTGATGAGACACTGCCAATAAAAGCTTTGATGAAGGCAGCAATATAGCATCAACAAAGGTTTATTTTGGTAGAGATTAAGGTCTGAATCATATATATTTCTTAAAAAGAAAGGAAATACATAGCTCTCTTTCTGTGTATGTGCATATGCACACCTGTTTTACATTGGTGTAACTCCTCTGATCTCAGTGTTTTACATCAGGATACTGAAAGGTAAATCTGACCCATACCATAAAGCCTCCAAAGGGCTAACTCTCATTATTTTTGTTCCAAAAGCCTATATTTTGAGCAGTGGAAGATTAAAACTAATGTATAGCAGAAGAGCAATGTAAGGAATCCCAGGGTAAGTCTCCATCCTCCTCTGGGTACCTACACAGTGGGGTAGTGCAGGAACTCGGGCTCCACTATCCATTTTCTCTTTCACGTGCATGGAATTCATTGAAAGTAATGGGAAGGAAATTATAGCAGTCTCACAGGTCTCTAACAAGAGATCACTGTGTAGAAAAATGTGACTTGTCAAGGGCTACTTTCTTTGCATTGTTTCATCAGAAAAATATACCATAAAGAATAACTGAAATCTGAAAGCTTTGCATTCCTCTTCCAGTACTAAATCAAACCAGATATTGGTAAAAGGTGCAATTTCACTGGAGACATACCAAAAGGTGGTAATATTCCTATTGACTGAGGCCAGTGGATGGCATAAAACATATACTTCATTTTCCAGTACCTTATTCCATGAATATTTGCATTTCCCCGCTGCAGTTCATTGTTTAAGTAGTCTGTTTATAACCAAGAAAATAAACACACAAATATCAAATAAACAAAGGGAAGGGATCTAATTAAAGGCTAAATTTACTTACTTTGGGGAGCAATTACTCTTAAACAGTCTTGCTCTTTCCTCATACAGGTAAAAGTTCCCTACACTAAGGAAGAATATCCTAATCAAGCATAGATAATTTGTATTTGTGAAGGAATAAAACAATATATGTATTCTTCAAAGTTTCACGCGTGTGTTCCTGCAGAAGAGAGGAGCAGAGCAAACACCTATCACAGCAGGGGATGCTGCAATCAAACACCCCCTGAAAAGACAATGGGGAGGGGAAGGAGAAGTGGCCACCAGGGCCAGGCTTCTGTCGTGTTGCACTTTGTGATGGAAGGCAAACCCCAGGAAGATGCCCCTGTGCAAGGAGGGTTTGCAGGGCACTGCTCTGCCAGGGGCTGGTTGTAGAAAACATTACCTGTCTCGCTCCCTGTTACTTGGGCTCTGTGCTGGAGAGTGGCACGCTGATTAATTACTACTCTAAAGTGCTTAGAAAGCATCAGTCCAAGGCAGGTTTACTAGGTTGGGGCCTCCTGTGATTTATTGACTAAGGAGAAAAGCAAAGGCCATTTGTGAAGAAGCATTTTCTTCTGGTTGGAGGGAAAAACAAAAGTAATTTAAATTACTCTTCCTCTGCTCCCCCCAAATTAGTGTCTGACCCTGCAGAGCAAAGCCAAAGACTTTCTTCCTCTGAAATTTATGCAAAAAGATAAACAGCTACAGAGTTTTACCCCACTTCTCTTTAAAGCACACTCTGCAAATGGTAAGAAAAGAAACAGCCTGAATCAACTGGCAAGAAAGGTCTGAAATGTTTTCTTTTGCTGATATAGGGAGCTGATCAGAGAACTTCGAGATAATTAGAGCAGAAATTCTCTGATACATTTTGCTTTTTCAAGACTGTTGTTGGAAAGGAAGAAGAGAAAGCAAAGCACAGGCACAGTCACACACACACGAGGCATATCCACAGGAAGGATTCATTTGGTTCTGGTTTGTCTCTGCTGCTACTTTGCTTTTTTTTTCCCACCAGTAGTAAACTGGCACTTTGGGTTTACTTTGCTTCACTTACTAAAGCCTTTTAATAGTATATAGTGCAGGAATGCGAGAGAAAAAGATTCCCATATGACAGAGATCCTTTGATATTGTTACTTCAACCAAAACTTTGAAATACAGTAGCTGGTTTTGTGTGTAGCATATGACAATTTTTCCCCGAGTCTTAAAAACTTTGATTTGCTTAACTGCTGTTGCTGATGTGACTCACAGAAAAGAAAGTATGAAAAGACTGAGAGAGAGGAATGGCTCATATGTTAGTCTATTTGATGGCACAGGATTATATGGGAAAATAATTAGCACAGTCTGTAAAGAGTCCACAAAAAAATATTGGTAGCAAAGAAAAAAAGAAGATAATGTCAAATACTTCCAATAATTATATCGCTGTTTCAATACAACATTATGCAGATTTTCAAATACAATTTATTTCTGTGTAGTAACTAAAGTTACACTAAACAGGGGAGTAAGTAAACACACAACCTACACCTCAGCAGAGCTTTAAAGTGTGAGAGCATCAAAGACACCCTTGGAGTTGTTAATTCTATTGGAAGAAATTAAGATTTCTCCTGGAGTGAGGAGAGGTGATTTGGGGATACTCACCCCACTCCACCACTGGCAGTCTGTGCAGTCCTGACTGCTCACTTGTGATCATCTCCAAAGCAGATTGCAGAGAGCTCTGGAAGCAGCCTGGAGAAGGGCACCGAACAGGTGGGATCCAAATCCAAATTCCCTGCCTGCCAGCGCGTTGTCCTGCCCCGGACATGACCACCTACAGCCACCATACACCCACAATTTAAAGGTGAATATCAGAGAGCCAGAATCCCAGAATGGTTTGGGTTTGAAGGGACCTTAAAAAACCACCTCGATCCAACGCCCTGCCACAGGCAGGACACCTTCCACTAGACCAGGCTGCCCTGAGCTGGCCTTGAACACTTGCAGGGATGGGCATTTGCAGGTCTAACATGTGCATTAGGAGGCACCGACACCACAAAGCTGAAGGAGGGGAGGATTTCCTGCAGAACCTGCTGAGATGCCTTGTCCTTTGCTGGCTTGCTCTGCTCAGGGAAAAGGAATTGCCTCTTACCTCTCTGTGGTGTAGTTTACCTATATGTAAAATGAAGACAGTGCTTGCCCTCAAGGGGTGTAGAGAAGCTTAATTAAGCAGGAGATTCTTAGCCTTAATCAGACTTCTCTCACTTGCTAAGTACATGGGAAATCCTTCCGTTCAGGAACAAACTTGACACCATGACAAATGAATCAGCTTCCTTACCATTTTGCCTTTGGGAATTATTTTCCTTGGGAACAGATATTTATGAAGCTATAAAAAATAAAAAAAAAATAAAAAAAATACCCAAAGCAAATGAAAAAAAAAACCCAAATACCCACATTTCTATCACTGCTGATATTTTTCCTTCATATTAAACATTTCCTGCAATTTTATTTTATTTGGGATCCTGCCTTTGGATCTGCCATGTATGACAGAAGATGTGGTAGGTGTGTAAGGGGCAACTTCTTCATCTCATCCCATCTCTCAACCCCAACCCTTTCCCTCTATGGATATGATGATTTAGGAGAGGGGGGACCCCATTACCATCACTGCCACAAAGAACTAAGAACTGGTCCTGCCAGATGCTGGGCAGCTTTGGTGACATCCAGAGCATTCTATGCAAGGACTTTACACGGTTTGAGAAGCTCAGAAGCATTAAGGTGGAATCCAACAGCACAGAGGATCACATCTGTTTTAAAGCCAGTGGGTTATTTCTAACTAGAGCCAATAAAGACAGGCAAGAGCATTTAAAAAAACTCAAATCTCAGTGATTTCACTGAAATATTATCTATTTGTGGCATAAATAGATGCGGAGCCAAATAATTCTGAAGTATCTAAATTCCACCTTCCCCCTCCCACTCACAGAATCTGCTTTAAAGCAAAAATATCAAATTAATATGAGAATGATAGTTCTCACGGTATGTCCTGCCAGCCTAAGAAGGTACAGAGAATATCCTGAGAAACTGTTCTTAGGAAATATTAAGTCCAGTTTTGAAAGCTATTAAGGGTTCACAAAATTAAGAGAAATATCCAAAGTTTTGGTATCTGACTAGAACAAAATTTGAACTCTGGCCCTCCGAGAGTAAATCAACAGTGTGCATGTGAAATATGTTTTTTCCCCTCTGAAGCAAAGCACACCAGTGGACCTGGCAGAGGCAGAAGAGGTTTCAAATATAGCACACTCCTTTTTACCAGTGGGTGCTCTTGGACCCAGCTTCTTCTGCTCTGCACCCGCCTGCTGGGAGGGGATCTGAGGCTGGGGCTTGACGCGAGATGAATCTGGGCCAAGTTTATTCATTTTCCAAATCGTGATCTCGGCAATGCCCTCCCATTCCCATTCCTCCCGTCACACCATTCCTCTGGAGTTTTGGCTCTTCCCCAGCCCGACCTCCCCCAGCTCTCCTGGGATGCTCCCGGACACGAGCCCTGGCTCCGTGGTGGCTTCCCCAAGGAGACCTGGCTGACAGGACTGAAATACAAGCTCAGCAGAGGAATGTCCCCACTGTTTTACTCTCCAGAAGCACCAGAGCTGGGATTATTTACAAAATCTCCTGGGCACTCCCATGCCCGGCTCAGCTCCTCTTCCTCCCTGGCTTCATGGAGCACCCAACCGGGCAGCACCTTCTGGCTTTCTCACCCCAAAAATGATTTTCCTACGCCTAGTGATGGAAAGTCCCTCCACACAGACTCTTTCCAGCTCCAGCCCATATTATTTTCTGCCTGTGCTCCTCCACCACTGTGGTTTCCTTCCCAGTTCCCATGCAGGGTCTATTTATTCCTCAGGAATGGGATGGTTAACAAGGAGACGATTCCATTTGACAGTCTCGGGCAGTTGTTTGGGTGGTTTCAGCACGTTGATGGACAAGTTGCTGCCGATGCTGCTCAATGCCTGTTAAAAAAGCCCTCGCCCAGCCCTACCCACTCATTTTGACTCTCCGGGCTGTGTGTCACTGTCCCCTGAATTGCACCTACACGAGCCAGAAACTGGGTCACTGAACCAATCTGGGTTAAAAATATCCCAGATATTCTTTAATGAAGTGTCAACAACTATTCTCAGGCTGAAGAGAGACCAGAACACCTCCTAATAATCTTGCTTACATATGCAAAAAGTATGCCCTAATCTAAAATGTATTTATAATATAAAATGGAGTTCAACATTTGACCCGAGTGTATCCCACTCTGTCACACAGACAAAGGAAATAAAAATGTGTTGCTGTAATTTCCTTGACAGCATAAAAAACCAAAACAAACAAGAAACCTCACACATATATGTCTAGGCCAATATATATGATAATGTGAAACAATGAGTTAGATTTTTCATGGCCATGTTGAAACTCATATTGTTAGTCCTAAAACTGCAGCCGACAAATGTGATTTTTTTTGAAATATAAAAAATCTAAATATATAAATACATCCTTAAAACTTCCTGGATTAAAACTTTTACTGAATTTTTAGAGAGTTTGGAAGGGGAAGATTTTGCAGCCAGCATTGTGAACGGTCATAGAAAAAATAGCATAATGATAATTATTATTGGTTTCTGTTGGTGGTGGTATTTTATTATTATTACTATTATTATTATTATTATTATTATTATACTATTGGTGGTGGTATCACCATCTGGATTATTATAACCACAGGAGTGACAAGATGCCCTAATCAGATCCATTCCCCATTGTGTCCGGCATTATAAAAGCCCTTAGTGAAAGTGAGGAAAAAGTTTGTGATCGAAGTAGTTAATGCAGACAAAAGGTGCAGTGAGAAACAGAGGCACAAAGAGAAGAACTGACCGAGCCCATGGTGAGAGACAACGTTAAGCCTCCAACATCCAGATTTAACATCTATTTAAACACAGATTTTTTTTTTTTGTCTAGACAAATATATATGTAATAATGCATATCACATTATGCAGCTTGAAGAAATTATACCAGGATTAACAGAGGAAAAAAGGAAAAAACTGAGATTTGGTTATTTGTTTTCCATAGGTAAAATATTTTAACTAAACTGGACTGATTAAAAGTGATGTAGCAGAGAGCAAACATGAGACTGAGCTTTGCTGGTGACTAACTTCAGTCAAAAGCAGTGTTCAAACCACAATCCATTAAAAAAAATGAAATAAAATTCTGAGAATAACTGTTGGTAGGATCTGACCATGATTTGAACAAGCCATGGCACTGTACTTCCTACTGGGCTATGAACAGCAAATAAGGAACTTGGTGGTATTCCAGCTGAAGAAGACTCTGGTTAAAAGCAGGCAGACAGTGTGCATTTTCTAGCACAGAAAAAATTCTTTCAGCTCTTACAACACAATCATTAAGTTTCTGAGGTCAAAAAGCCTCTCTTGTATTTTGCATATTTGATAACAATGAGTTAACCATGAAACAAAAAGGCGCATTAATGATTTTTAATATTTTTCTTTTACTTTGATTTTGACTTGTACTATAATTGCAATAATTCAAACGTTTGGTATTATGTATTTTCTCTTACATTTACTTTGTGAGGTGTCTTAAAAAGACAGTTGTATTGGTGAGGCTGATATAATTAATTTTTTTAATGAAAATATTTTTAGACTTGTTCCTGTTTAAATGGGCCAGATATTTCAGCCTCATTTACAGATGTGAACAAGCCCAAAATATTTCAGCAGCTTAAGCCCTTTTTCCGCGTTGCATTTAAACAGTCAATTTTCGAGAGCTGCTTTTTGTCTCAAAGTTATTTAAAGTCTCATCTTGTCATTAGACTACACTGAGTAATCTAGAGTTCAGGTTGCACATGACAGTTAATAATTTTAAATTCTACAACAGAAGAATTCAAAATTAAGCCTTACACTACCTAGAAAAAAAAAAATAGTTATTTTTTAGAAAATGGAAAATAATTTAGTCCTGAGTGGAACTGGGTTTTTTCAGCAAATAAGTTTTTGCTCTAGTGTTCAGCTCAAATTCATAAAAACAAATAGGCAAAATGACATTTAGCTGCAAGATCACATTTCTCTAAAGATAAACTGTAAGCTCTGCAAGGTGATTGCTACCAAACGTTGTTTATCCGAGCTTTAAATTCTACTCCCAAATTTGAATAGACTGCAGAGCTAACAGTGTTTCTGAGGAGTAATATCAAAATATGTGCCTCCTGGGTCTAAAAACCACAAGTTATTTTAGCTTCTGCTAAGAATTGAGGGGTTAAAAAAAAAAAAAAAGGTGGAGTGCAGTAAGTAAATAAATAAATACATTATCTACCTTCATGACCTTTCTGTTCCTGCAAGCAAACAGCGTCCATCATTTGTAACTTGACTTTCCATAAAAGTAACAGTTCATAAAAATCTGTGAAACTACTACCGGGAACAAACAAATTAAACAATGACAATGTAATAAAATAAAACTGCTGTTCTACTTCTATAGCAGAAGAATTGCTTCTTCGCTGGGATTAATACATCTTGCAGAAAACAATTTTAAATAATGTGTAACATATGGATTCGGCTTTTATTATTCTTCTAAAAGAAGACAATTATATTTATGTGATAAACTGTTCAGTGTTAGTAGCATAATGTTTATATTACTGGCCACTTAAATAGTCTTTGGCATAGTTTTATAAGGAACAGAAGCCTCCAGATCTTTTGAAATCCATCTTACAAAGTAAGTCCTGTCTGTTACTTGGAATGCAATGTTTTTACGTAGTTTTCTTGCTGGGAAGAAAAACGTACTGTAGGTAATCTCGTTGTTAAACTGCATGCATGATAACTTTCTGATGTTCTAGCCACAATTCCTTTGGCATTTTAGGGCTTTCTAACGAAAAGTGTGACAGCCTTGAGCTGTCGGGAAATAGGAGGGGAATTAAAAAAAAAAAAAAAAAAAACAGCAACTTTCAATTTTTACTTTTTGGAAAGGAATGGTCATGATACACTGTTTCCTGCACTAAACCTTTTCAAGGTGTTTTCCTTAATCTCCTCGCTCCTATAAGCAGCTAGTTGCTCTGCTCTCTGATTATGCTGGGAGATTACATTTAAGAAAAGAGTGAGTTTCGGGTAGTTTCAAGGAGCTGCTTTTGTCCCCATTATATTCCAGATAATTTTCAAAGAGATTACACAGGAGCCATAGGAGTATTTATCTCACTATCTCTCCCCGTGCTCCTGAGTCGAAGCTGCCTGCATTTCTAAAGGAAAAAGAAATGTGCTACCAAATAAATGTTTTCTGTGGCTGCTGTGTACGTAGAATTTTGTTGTAAGCAACGCTGGCAGCAGCCTCTCTGCATTGCTGGGGTTCTGCTATCCTGTGTGTCAGTCACATAACAAGATCATTTGGAAAAAATTATGCAGGGTGAATAAATGTATTTATCTGTGTTTATCTAAAAAAAGAAAAGAGGGGGGAAAAGAAATAATAACAACAACAGTTTTGGGGCATGTCACTGTCCTCATTTCTCACTCCTGAAGTACCAGTTCGGTATTTTCAATTCCCCACTCCTTGACTGCTTTAAAAAGTTGGGGTTGTTAACAAAAGATAAAGAGTGTAACCTAATGGAAGTGAAATCTGCATATTCAGTTAATTTGGGATTTATTATCCCAGTAACTAGACTTGCAACTGTTCTAAAACCGTTTTGACTGAAGACTTGAGAACAGTACGAGTGGATGGCTACCCCCACCCCCATTCTTAAAAGAAAACCTGTGCCTGCTGCTTCCAATTTAGTGCAATCATGCCTCTTACTGGCCAATACAAGATGCAGCATTAGCTGTCACATGCAAATGAGTATTCATGGGGACTTTGAAATGTGCAATAAAGAATAAAGACACGCATTCTGTGAATAATTGTTTTCTTTTATAAAACTGGATCCAAAAGGGAGTGCCATTTCACCCAGAGTCTATAGCCTTTCTATGGTTACAATCTGCTGTTGAAGCCAGATATTAGGAATGAAGTGTGGATAAATGGAGGACTCCAGTTTCCCGTGCTGTCAATCTTTCACAGTATTACATTTGCTTAACAAGAAATAATCCAGACCGTGTTTGTGGTTCTTGCTATCTTGCTTTCTCTTCCAACTGAGACTTTGAAATGCATAGGGATTTATAATAAAGTTGTCCACCTTGCACTAGCTTTTTTCATACAAAGCCCAACCTAAATTCTTCATTTTCAACAGCACAGACTCACAAAATCACACAGCAGTATGATCTTCACTGCAAACCTGAAGTCTTTGAAAGCACTCTGATATCACTCACCAGGATGAGAGAGAAAGGATAACTCAGATTTTTAGGGTCTATTTACGCACGGAGTGGGAAAAAAAAACAAAAAAACAACCCAAACCCAACAAGCTGTATGCAGACACAGACACATTTGTGGAGCTGTGAACAGCCAAGCTGAGTTCAGACACACACACACACACCTATTCACCAAGCCTGCAGCCAGAATGCCTCTTAGAGATCAAACAGCCATCAACACGCATTGCTATCAAATCATGGCATGGTGTGGCCTCATCTACACAGGCAAGACCCCAAATCCTCAGTAAAGTAGTAGGAAAAAATTAGGTAGGTGCCTGAATTGCAGCACCTTTGCAGCGAACTGCAGGGCCAGAAATTAGACTCGATGACTCTTGTGGGTCCCTTGCAACTCAGGATATTCCATGATCCTATGGTAACTGCAGGAAGCAGCCCAGTAAATTCAGACTTGGCCAAGGTGGAACAGAGGTACATAAAACCAGCGAGCCAGCAGGAAGAAGGAAAGCTAAGGGTAAGTGCTGCCTCTAGCATGGGTAGGACTGACCAGTGCAGGCCAGCATGGGGGCTCAGCAGAGGGAAAAGACTCTCTTGTAGGTAACTCAGTGCCTGGGATTATGTTCATTCTGAAAATTAGAGGAATCCAGCTCAGCCAGAGCTTCTCAGGCAGGCAGGATGTGTCCCTGCAGGAATCCCAGGAAGGTGATCAGAGAGCTGGGATTGCATTTTCCCCTTCCTCTAACATTAATTATTCCTTGTTGTCTTGTTTACTACACACCTTTGCTCTTTGAGGGAAATATCTTCAAACACAGGTACACACATGCAAACACACTGAAGAAATGAACCCCTGACATTATAATTTACAACTGATACAACTACTGTAAATGGAGAGCATAAAAGTGTGAGGGGGAATTGCAAGGCTCTTTCACAGGATTCAGAAGAATCTGGGATTCTCACCAGAAGAAGGATTCTCACCTACAAGGGCTGAGCACAATGACCAAACCCATCCCTTGGCTGCCTGCTCCCTCCTGTGATCCAGGCTGGCAGGAAGACAGCTGATTCTTTTCAGCTTTTGATCCATATTGTGCCTCCTAAGGGAGGTGAAAAGGAGGGTGACCCTGGGGCTAGGGCAGAGGGTTTGAAACAAGGAGACTTGGTTTGTATCCCTGAATCATCACAAACTTCCGTGGGCATGTTACTCAGCTCCTCATTTTCCTACTTACCAAACATAGCTAGCAATATTTTGGTATCTCACAGAGATGTTAGCACAAGCCCTTCAACATACATATCTGCTCATATATTATCTGGATGGAGTCATTTCCAAAACTGACTGCAAAATACTCACAAAATGCACACAGCTCCGTGAGGCTTAGTCATGTCAAACACGATGCAACACATCCCTGCAACCACAGGAATGCAAACCAGGACCTCATTCCCATGTAAATAGTACCTGGGGTTCCTCAAGGACTGGGTCCTCTTACTCTGTAGCCCCAGCACAGAGGAATTTTAATTATTCATGCATCTCTGCCCTGCTGTCTATGGCACAGGTGGCACTGCACTTGGAGAAGCATCACAGGGGAGACCCGCATTTGAAGACCTAATTTGGCTTTGCATTATCCAGAGCCCCAAATCCACATTTCAGAGGGTGACTGCAGCCTTATCCGCAGTCTCTGTACACAGTAGGGACTTGGCAAATGGAGTTTGGTGAAATGGCACGGCACACTACATAGGAGACTGACTATAAATCAGCAGATTTTGGCTCTGCTCCTGGCTCTGTCACTGATTTACCATGGAAACTTGGGCAAATCTTTTACTCTCCCTATCCTTCATTTTCCGTACCCATAATGTAAAGATAATGATGCTGCTTTGCAAGCTCTTTTGAGATCCCGAGATGTTAAGTGCTAAGTGCATTTTATTAACATTAATAGCACCCAACCGAGAGGATGCTGTACAGCACTAGCCTGGCTGTCCCCAGAAAACAGATTGGTGTGGGGAAAGTGTGCATTTGTTAAGCAGCTTAGACACTGCTCATTCCCATAATACTTCCACAACACACGGGAACAAGATCTGACCTACTAAAACAAAAGGGAAAAAAAAAATACACCATAAGGAGAAAATTTCTAATGTGACCTGTCATCTTATTTCCAGCACAGGAAAACTTGGGGATTTACTGGAGATTATCAGTGTTGCTGCGTGTGGTTTTTGTAGCCAGCCACAACCCCAGTGCTCACAACTTGTGGTGGAGACCACTTCCATTAGCAGGCATTAATCACCATTTTATACACTCCAGCCCAGCCATGGCTGAGCAGACATGGAGTAGATGCACTTAGTTATATCCTATCACACTTTACATCTGACTCAATCTTAAAATAACTTAATTGTACTGAATTATATCCCAGCTCTTGTATTTACAGGACCACAGCATATTACAACGTATATTCTTTAAATGCTAACAGGCTTTGTTGCTTTACACTTCAATTTTCAATGTTTCTGCTCAAATATGTATCACAACATACACAGTAGAAAGAGCTATGAAAATTTTATTATTAATGCATGTTTTTTTCCTCTGCTGGAGATAGAACTTTGTTGTGCATGTTATAAAATGTTAAATATTAGAATTATTTAAAGTTAATAGCATGCCAAAGAAAATGACTAATAATACATTATACAATTAGATGCCTTTCATATGAGCGAATCCATTAACAAAATAAAATACATTCAAACAGAAGACTTCTGATTTGCAATTTTTAGCAAGGATTGCCCATGTATAAAGCTAAATTATTTATTCTTTAAAAAAAAATGCTGGATACATCAGTTTGCAATTATTTGCATTATGTTTGGATGCTTTATCATGTGGCTCTGGTTGAAAAATACGTATCTCTAAGTTGCTGTAGCATCTTCATATATGCAAAGCATTAAGCACAGAGAAACAAAAGTTCCTTTTCTCAAATTCAGCTGATGATACCAGAAGCTCTCAGTATTGCTCTTTTAACTGTTTGGGTGTCTTTTTGTTATCACCCTTCAGCCCAGATGCCCTCACAGTTTCACAACTCCACTTTCCCCTCCCAAGTGTACCTTTTTTTCTAGATAGGATCAATTCCATCCCACCCCACCCATACAGATCTCGAGTCTGCCATCATGCAGCTCCACCTAAATTTATTCAGATGCTATGTACTGGTTTCCTCTTTATCTGAAACTCGTTATCCCATCTCCTCAGCTGATGTCAACATTTATGCTGGAACAAAACACTGAGCAAGCAGCTAACTTTTCTTACGGCAAGGAACAGCTTTTAGCTCCGCAGTGATGTAATCTTCTTGCCATTTTCCTCCTGGATTTTCCTTTTCCATCAATGCCCTGTCTCTAGAAAGGCACCCAATGCCAGCCAAAGGAAGTTCCACCAAGAGCAAATAATCTCCTCCTCCTCGCATCCATCTTCTCTTCACTGCTGCTATCTACTTAATTAAGTCGTTCTCAATCTTCTGTATCATAAGCACATAATGTTGGTTGGTGGGAATGTGTTTTGAAATCCCTGTTTGTTTGTTTTTTAATTATCTGATTACACCAGGAAAAGGAAAAAAAAAAAGAAAAAAAGAAAAAAAGAAACCAAAGGGATGAGATCTCTCTCGTGTACTACAAGAAGTACAAATCCAGTAAAGCATTTCATCTTATTCTCTTGCAAGAGATTTTTTCCTCCACTTTCTAATAGTCTACTCAATCCAGTCTTTATAAATCATGGGATTTAAAAGTGTGATGAACACAACCATGGCAAATTCTGGTACCATCATCACAAACCTGCAAAATTCAGGTTAAAGATGCCTTTTATTATCACCTTTATTTAGCTAGGGAGAGGTGAGGAATGCCATACTTAGATTCTGCTGAGGTTTATGTCAGGATTTTGGCATAACCTAACTCCAGGCTACTGTCACCCCAAAATATCTCCTACCCATATGTGTCCCAGTGTCAGCCCAGGGTGCAAGCCATGGATGAGCCAAGTCTCCCACGTTATGTCAGCTGGTAATAGGGGAAAAGGTGTACAACAGGGACACAGAAAAGGAATATAAACTAGCAGAACTGGACACTGACTCTGAAGTAGAAGGGAAAAAATAGTATAAAATATTTATTCCATTATGTTTGACTCTCCATATCCTGATTATTTTGAAATTTGACCATGTTATGTTGTATAAATAATAACAGTAATTACACAAAGAAGAGACAATGCGTTGAAATTAGAGCCATGGATTCATAGGATGATTTCAAAAGGCATCACTCTCCCAACTCACCCCGAGGTGTTTGTCCATGTGAAGGGCTTTGATTAGGCTCGGATTGTTACAGTAGAGTTGGGAAATGGGACCTTTGGTCTCGAGAGATCTGAACAATCCCTGTTACTTGTACTGACAACAGGCGTGGTACAGGCTGAATGGTGTTAACATTCGGATGAGAGCTGAAAACCCAAGTGAGAGCTGTGCTACATTCTCACTTTTAAGACTCTGGTATCATGCATAACTTCGAAATTAAAATACAGTGTGACTACCTCTCCAAGTGTTTAAATTAATATGTTCAATAATCCCCAAAATAAAAAATCTAAAGTGTAAATTAAGACTTGGAAGAGAAGGTGGAAGCAATGTCGCTTTCTTTACATTTGCATATATGTTGTGTGTTAGGTTAGGGCAGTAGTTTGTGACACTTTTCTACATCACTATTTCTTAAAGCTCCTTTTTATGAAAAGGCTTTCCCACCAACATGTATTCAATATTTTTATGCGCTTGTATATGATGGGATTTTATTTTTGTAAAGGGAAAAAGCCAATGGTGTAGTCAAGCACAATTAATAATTTCCCTAAATACAGGCATCTAATGCTTCTTAAATGCTTTAAGACACCTCACCCAGCTTCTTGCACTCAGTCTCCAAGGGTACAACTCTCCTGGAGACCCAACAGCCTTCTGAGAGTCACTCTGACACTCAGCATCCTCTCAAGTGGTACTAAATAACAGTGATTAAGTAACTGAATCAACACCAAAATGCCCCAAGAATGTATTAAGGGAAGATGCTTTCCAGGACTCTGATAATTTGCTCATGCAAGAAATTCCACTGAATTTTTACACAACAATGCCAAAAA
>VZRO01004341.1:511929-542365 GCA_013397915.1 Daphoenositta chrysoptera
TTTTTTCCCCTTATTTTAAAGAAATAAAGCTGTGAAAAGAAGACACTTCTCTTTCTTCTTTGCACCCAGCTCCCTCCTCCCTCTTTTCTCCCCTCCTTAATGCTTCCTTCATAACCACCCAGCCCATTTGTGTTGACCTGGGGGCTCTGTTTCAAAGGCAGCTCCAGCCTCGTGTCAGCTCCGGGGGCTGTGCCCGCTGAGGCAGAGCCAGCCGGGAAACCGCTCCGGTTCCTGATAGCCCAGCTCACACAGACATATGGTCCCAGCAAGCTCATAGAATCAGCAATATTAAAAAAAAAAAAAAGGAGATTTAAAAAAAAAAAATCCCAATATTTGTTCCTCTTCTCTCCCGGTTCATTGATAAAGAACATGTCAGTTAGGTTGAAGAATCCTGCTGGTTAAAGGTATCATCCTTAGCTGCTCATATGGTCCGGGCTCTTACTTGTCAATTAGATTAATCCGAGCCATTTTAGAACAATAAATATAAGTGCAGATGGAATATAAACATATTGAAGATTACTGTTTTTGACGGCTGTTGTTTATTAAATCAAAAATAATGTCGAAGTGAAGATTTTGTTGATATTTCAAATGGAGAGGAAAAGTAAATTGGAATTAGATATTTCTTAGGAAAGAAAGCAAAACAAAATAAAAAAAGCAAACCCAAAAATCCAACAAACTACCACACCACAACCTCCAAAAAAGCCTATGGGCAATAAAAATGCAGTGATTTTACCTAAAATACCACCTATGAACAACCTTTAGAGAAAGGATATGGTACCTATAAACTCAAAACACTAGGTATGTTGAAATCCATAAAATTTCCAATTACTGCTTCAGAATTTATTGTGCACATATGGAAAATAATACTTGTAAAAGAGAAAGGGGTTTCTGCCTGGTGCTGTCAATACTGTGAAGGATGGGGTGATTATAAAGCAAATTAACAATACTTTTAAATGTGCATTCACTTATCTTTCCAATTAAATCCTTGTTAAACAACTGCACAGACAGTAATGGTGCTTCTGCAAAGCACTGATCAAGACAGTTTTATTGTAATTTTTACTCTGTAACAATTAATCAAGTAGGCATTTTCTTTATTATTAAATTATTTAGTTAATAAATATTCACAATCAGTTCACGTATTTCTGGTTCAAACTTTACTCTTAATTTTTTCCTTAAACTGAATCATATCCTGCTATATTCTCATAGAAGAAACAACAGAAATATTTTAATTCTTTTTTTTTTGCCCAAATGGTTTTTTTTGTTATTGCAAGGTAATGAAAGGATAAGATTAAATTAACTTTTCTTCCCCGCTCAAAGTAGGAGTATTTGGATATCTTTGGCTGTCTTTTCCCATGTTCCACAAGAAACACACTTCTCTGCAATAACATAATATTTAACCTCTGTAAAAATTCCTGTATTTGTCCCTTCTTTGGTACATTAGTAGAGTAACAGAGCTGTAGAAACGCAGTCATTGACCTTTGGACAGTCTGTGGTGCTTTGCAGTTAACACACAAGGTATTCCAAATGAAATAACGGGATGCAAAGGTCAGCTGCACAGCAAACACCCAGCATTTTGCAAACAAAGCTTTGGATATAAAGACAATTAGGAGCTCTCTTGTATTATGCATGAACCAACACTTGCTGAATGAACCAATGAGTATTGAAATCTGTATTTCTATGGTTAGTTTCCCTGAACATGTATGCGCTGGAATGGAACCATAGAGTTTCAGCAATGCGTTATGAACTTTTTATAGCACCATTTTTTTTTAGTTAATTTAGTACTCACGATAATTGCTTGATTGACAGCCACAGAAAGTGAGTGCCTTTCCAGGTACTGAGCAGATTAGCACAGAAGACATAAAGGATGGTTACAGTTCCTCACCCAGGTATCCCTGGGTTTCAGCACAGAGTGAATTGAGGATTGATGGGAGAGGTGTGTGGAAGCAGGACAAGGAACCTGGCTTAGCACAAAGAAGGTCCTCACCCCATCACACCAGTGTGTGTCACACACCCTGTACCCAGGGCCAGGTTGAACAGGTTTGGAGCTACCTGGCCTAGCAAAAAGAGCCCCTCCCTGTGGCAAGGGGTTGGAAAGAGATGAGCTCTAAGGACCCTTCAAACCCAGACCATTCTAGGATTCTATAATCAGCATAATGGCTTCAACCAAAGCAGAGAAAAACTCACTTTTACTTACAAACTCTGATGGATGAAAAGTCTTCCCTTTTTCTTGGTTTTCTTTTCTCAGGCACTTTCTGCCCCAGTGTTGCTGTATTTTGCTGTGTTTTGCTATTGGAAAGCACCTCCCCCTTGCCCTCAGGTTCATATAGTGGTGCCTTAATGACTTTGAGCAGCCTCAGCCAGGGCCCATGTCAGACCCTCCCTGGGGCTTTGGGCCAGAACAAGGCATCTTTTCAGTAGCACCTTGTACCCTGGAACTGCCAGCACACTTTACATGGCTTAACAGACCCATAAATGTTATTTTATCCCTTCTCCTACAGGTGTGAATTAAAAGAATATCCTTATAAATACATGTAAAGGATTTCACTTACTAGACCTTGCTTAAAATCAGCAGAACTCCTCCAAGTACCTTGTCTGTTTCTATTTGGGTTTTTTGTTTGTTTTTTATTTAACATTTCAACTTTTATAGTTAACCAATAATATGGTAATCATAAGAGGAATAGGTATCTCTGTCTAATGTCTCCAGCTATTATAGAAGCCTTTACTGTAGGTTCTCAGCCAAAAATATTGACTACCTCGTAGCTTAGTTTCTAGCCCCCAAATTTTTCAGTGCTATACTAAGAAAAGTACGAATTTCCTGATGTCAGTTTGGTACAAGCAGCTTCTACTGCCTTGATTCAGTGATTTGAAAAATGATGACTTAGAGTTTCGAAAGTGCTGAGAGATGTTATAGCCCAGTCCTCTTATGATCAACTGATCTTTTCAGCTCTTAATGGGAAAATAAATCATAGATAAAAGATAATCCTGTTGCACAGAAGCAAAAAAGGTGTGATATCAATAGACTTTTATAGAAACAGAAAACTCTGTGAGAGGGATAAAGTAAATAAGGTAGTTTGTTGTGCTGCTGCTCGTGTTGGCAAGGCCAAAACCCTCTTCAGGAGCTGCCTACCTCAAGAAATGAGAATGAAACTCAAAGTATATTCAGAGAATTTAAAAAGATACCAGGCTATTTTTTTTTTAATTGCAAACCCCTCTTCATCCCCAAAAATCTAGATATTAAAAGTCTTTTTATATTTTACTGTTCTTATTTCTTCTTTAATGATAAAGCTGTCAACTGTTAGTTTCTTTTCCTTTCATAGTCACCAGTTCTCTCATTTCATTTTTGATGCTGCAGATGACATTAACAGTATAGGAAAAGGAGCCAAATAAAGCTTTGCTATATTCTAATTAGTGATTCTTCTAATAAAAAATACTTTGATATGGCAGCCAGCCTAGAGTGCCTTCTATGATCTTTAATTTTCAGTGTGATACATATTATTTATAGCCTCTAAATGTAGGTGTAACACAATGGCAAAGCAAGCAGGAAGAAAGAGCCCAATGATTATTTGGCCTGTAGAAGAACTGATTGCAGTCAATCGCTGCAATGCAAATAGGCTTTGTCAGAACATTTGTTTGCATTTATAATTAAATTAAACTTTAACGAAAATTAAAAAAAAAAAATGCCGCTATGGCAAAATCATGTGTATAAATACTCCTTTCCCACTGTTAACTGCAGAAAAATGAAGGTGCAGGGATTGACCCGAGGAGGTCACAATAATTACTGAGGGATAGGTATGTGTGGAGAGTGAGTTATTAACCATCACCCCACTGCAGAGTTCCAAGACTGGGAAAAAAGCAGGTTGGGAGCACACAGTAGTGTTCCCAGTAACCTTTTTCCTTCGTGAAGCCATCTGAAACTGCTGCACCCAATTGACAGGAAACACGGGGCTCTGGGATGCATTGGATGGAGAATGCCCTCCCAAGCACACAATAAATAAATAAATCCTATTTCTCTCAACTCCCCGCAGTGTTTTTCAGGTACACCATGACTCAGGGGGCTCTTTCCTGCCTGCAGGTTCCTACTTGGCACAGAAAGAGCATGTTATTTAAACAGTTGATGTGGGGACCTGTGTGGTGGCCTATAAGGACAAAGAGCAAAGGCCTCCCTCTCCTCCTCCTCCTCCAGCAGCCGGGAGATCTCTCTGGTTGGGGTGAGCGGATTGGCTCCTCCCAAGATCCTTTGTTCCCTCATCATTATGTATGCCCCTCTCGTTACTGCTATTGGTTTTGTATCTCTCCTCCCCTTATTGACCCTATATGCCTCCCCTTCCAGATTGTTCTCCCTTCCCCGCTCTCCCATTGCTCCCCGTTCCTGGCCACTCCTTCGGGTTTCCCTGTTGCCCCTGTACCCCAACCCCGCCCATGCACCGCCCCTGTGCCCTGGGACCATTGGGCCTTGAGCTCTCTCCGCCCTCCTTGGCCCCATACAAAACTCCGCGGCCCTGCTGTGGCTTTGTCTTGGCGTCTGGGAACCTTCACACCATGTAAAAGAAAGTTTTTCTGTGGAACCCCCATGCAGAGACCCTCCCTCGCCTCCTGTATCGCCGCCGGGCTGCGGGGCCCTGCTCTCTGGGAAGGGTGCGGATTGCTGCGCCTGCCGCACTTAGAAACGCACCGCAACAAATTGAGACAGTGGCTGGCTATCCTTTGTGCCCGTGTTCCTTCTTGAACGTTATGATTAAAAATTACTGGATTATTATCCAGGGCCTGCTGCTCGGCTCTCCCTTTTCCCTCACATGGTGTTGGGGTCACCCCTGGGGACTGCTAAGTGGCATTAGGGTTTTCAGGAGTTGAACTTTAGCATTTCTGCATGTGTTTACCTGAGGAAAACCTAAGTACAGACCTGGATAGAAATTTTTTATAGACAGGATTTTAAAGGATGTGTAAAGGGAGTTCGGGTAGGTATTATCACTGTCCATCGAAAATCCACTCCATTGTGATGCGTGAATGCCCTCGTATCAATAAAGACTAATATAAGAAACAGTGATTATCATAACTGATAAGATGATGACAGTTCTCCAGGGGCAGTAGTTTTCTTTGAATTTCCTTTGGTCACTCAGCAGGCAGATTTTTTTGTACATGCCTTAAGTAGCCGGTGCCAGAGCAGCTTTAATGTACTATTAACTCCACCGTTATATTTTCATTTTTCACAGTAGTATAAACCAGAAGAAAAAGGTGTCTGGTCCCTCTCTGCTGCAAAAAGCCAGCTTAGACTTCTGTCTAGCTTTACAGTATCAGCCCATCTGTTTTAGGTGAAAACTTGAGCAGTAATGTTAACCTCAAGTATGTTAACCTTTGGATGCCACGAGACATGATAGACAGGACCATTACTTTTATGGCACAGTTTTTTCCTGAGCAAAGAGCCCAGGCAGTAAAGAAGGATAGAAAACCCCGTTTTTGCCTGTGTGTCTCCAAACAAAATACAGCTTACAGTCATTTGAAAGCCAAGGCAGGCTTCATTATCGACACACAAATACCCAACAACTATAAATTTGAGAGAACCTAAGTAATGAATCAAAACCTTGAGGCTGATTGGTAAATGATGATTTATTCAGTCTTGCTGGCATAAATACTGATTCCTCATAAACCAGAGTTCACCCTCCAGTTTCAGCTGAAGACAAGACTGATCTGGAGCAGCTGAGGAGGTGGCAAACACCTACTGATCCCCTGAAACTTTCCCTAGAGATGTAAATGGAGGCTTGAAGGTGGGAATATTTTTACATCTCTCCTATCTCTCGATTTCATGAGAATATTTGAGTCAAAAGTCTTAGTTTATGTATAGTACCAAGCTAATTGAGGAAGTTGTTCTGCAACCACTATCACCTCCACACAGAATACAAAATATTTAGCAGTTCTGGTAATAGTCTCCAGGTAACTTACAAAAAGATCATAAAAAGTAGGACAAAATGTTGCAGCAGCTTCACATTTATACTTTTTTCATTCAAAAGTGTATGAAGTCTTTAATGCAATTTAAGATTTTGCATTTTTCCTAATTTCTGAGAAACTTGATTTTATTTTCTTGTCAAGTAGGATCAAGAGGTTCACTATCATTGATGATATTTGCTAAGCTTTTAAATGTGGGGAGAGTTAGTCTTTGGTAAGAGTAATAAAATATTTGGAGATGAATGTATTTGTCATTCATCCTTATAAGTTCCCAATATCAGCTTCCACACCTATAACAGGCTCTACTGATCAAAGTTAGATTTCTTTAGGCCGTATCAGTGAAAATGTGCTATTGTATTTGTGGAAATATGTTCATTTTACACAGAATCTGTAGAAATATGTTCAGTAAATATATACAGGATGGTTCTAATTCTGGTTAGCAGGTTCCCAAAATATTCATCTTTCCCCTTTCATTTTCTGGGGTCAAATCTTTGTGTTTTCAAAATCAGTGGTAAATCTTCCACTGATTTTGGCAGAGTCTGTATTCCACTTTCAGTATTTCCTTTTAAGTTCTTTTCAGCACCTTGTTCTCTTTCGCTGGTTTCCTTTGGATCCCTGTTCTACTTTTGGTTTTGTTTAACTTTCAACATCCAAACAATCTGCTATTTTTCCTTCTAATCTTTTTCTTTCCCCCTCAGTTTGATTCCTCGGTTTCTACACATGGTTTGCTTTTTGCCACCTTATTTCGCGTCTCCATTTCCTCCCGTATTTTTAGATTTGTTTGTTGTTTGTTTCTCATCTCAAGTTTAACTACTATTTTCCTCTGCTTACTCTGCTCTTTTTCCTCTCTCCTAGCTGACATTTCCCTCTGTGCAATATCTTTCTACCTTCCCTTTCCTCTCTTTTCCAAAACAGGGCTCATCATTCTATGCCACTAATGTATAGCAGATTCTGAAATACTGTCATCTGAGACAGTTAAGTACCAAACAAAACATTACCAGGGTGGAGGAATCACTTACCCTGATTGACAACAAATCGTAACTTCTGTATTGTTGCCAGATTGCCGCTAACTCTGTATATTCCATCAACATCTAGACCTGAAAAAGAAACACATATTTCATTTTAGATCATAGAAGTATTTTTCTTTGTATGTCTGTCAGGAAGGCAGAAGCACCCTCACAAGTATGAAGAAGAGCAGCGTGGCGAGCGACTGAAAAATAATCCACCTGACAACAACTGAAGTGCCTCCTCACTGATTACAGCAACCATGAAAAATAAAAGTGGGAGATTAACTTAAGTGAATACAAAACACCTAGCTATAATTATCTTGTAATTCTGTCAGCAGAATACGGTTCTGTAAGGGGATTTGAGTGTGACAGGAAAGCGAGGGGTAACTGGCTCTGGTGCTCATCGAGAAGGGCCAGCCCTGCCTGAACGTGGGATGTTTGTACTAACAGTGCCAGGAGACTTCTCTGTCTGGGGTCTGGGTTTTTCAGACATGAATTTCTGAGGATGTGACCTTTCTGAAAATAAAGCACCGAGGTGCCCACTCCGAAATCACGACGTGTGTGAGCCTCCACACAACTACCATTTCTCTACTATATTCTTCATAGTGGATCAGACAGGTTTGAGTATGAAATTAAATATCCCATGTAGCATATGCCCTAGAGTACATTTCTTCATTAATATAGGCCATTCTTTTCAAGGACAACCTGACAGTCTTGTTTCTCCCTGCATATCTACTCAAGGTTTATCTTCTAGGTGAAACTAGATGTCATACTCCCTTTTGTGACATATTATCTCCTACAGTAAGCTCTGCTGATATGAGTGTTTAAAATAGCTCTTCCAGCCCCGGTTGCATAGCTGTAGCATTTCAAAGCACGTGGGAACTGCTCTCCTTTTCCGGGAGAATTTGCTGCGGTGCAACACCAACCCAATCTGCATGCTTAAAAATCTAACCCACTAAAACATACATTGTCATTTCACATTTAAAACTTGCAAGTACATAAGAAGCCAAGAGAAGCTACACAAACCAGGTTTTTTTAAAGGCTACTTATCCCTTGGAACACAAGTTTTAATTAGGTTTTGGCAAGCACTTTCAGAGAAAGCCTTTCTCTTGGAAAACGTTAATTTGTCAAACCCAAAAATTTTCAGGAAACTCTTCCTGACAATGTATCTAGGGGGCATATTTTTACAATCTGAGCTGGGGGGCAAAGGAAATCTGAAGGTATAGGTAAGAATGGAAACAAATGGAAAAGCCCAGAAGCGCAGTTGTGATAACAGTTAAAGAAGAAGAAGCTGAAGTTCAAGTTTTTATTGACATTTGCACCACTCCTTGGCACATGAGTGCCATGGCCAGTGGACTCAAGTGCTTGGAGGCATTTCTCACTGATCTAGAAATACTGGAAAAAATTTACTTTTCCTTTTGATGCAGACTGACACCAAATAAAATCTTTTGTGAGTTTGCATGTTTGTTTTATCTCTTTAAAAAATACAATTCTCATTTTATGTCTATGCTGCCAGGAACAACCTGATTTGGTTTGCATTAAAAAGCTTACTTAAAAAATTAATAGTATTTTCTTTATCTTATTATTAATAATAATTCTTTGCTTATCTGTGTGTTTTATTAGACAGTTTTCTACCCTGCACCTATGGGTGTCCTGCAACATAATATTGAATGATGATTTGTTTCAGGAAGATCTCCCCTTTGGTTACAGAGGGATAAAGAAAAAGTTTATTTAACAGAAATCAAAAAGGATTTAGTATTCAATAAAACTTGGAAATTATCCATCCAATGGATATATAACATATGAGCAAATGGAAATTACTAAAATGTTTAAGTAATGCAATTCTAACCTAAATCTGAGGAGTCTAATTCTGTTTTAGTAAGGGGAGAGTGAAAAAGTAATTCCCAGCATAGGACTGTGGGACTCTTGTGGTAGAGGATTAAGAATTGCATCATGTAAATTGAAGTCTAAACCAGAAATTAAAAAGGAAAAATAAATCAAACTAACAAATAGGCAAGCCACCAGACAGAATGTTAACTTTTGTTTGGATCTAACTCAATTCAATTCTTAACCTCATTGGTTATATGTAAGTGAAAACAATCCATGTCACTTTGGGTGAAATAGTCTCACACTAGGAGCATCAATTTGGAACCTGAATAAGTCACCCAGATCAAGTGAAAATGAACAAGCTGTGTTGTAAATTGATGGATATTACATCTTGCAACATGATCTGGAGTACACAAGTGCATTATTATCGCTAATAAATTAATTTTGGTCCAGAAATGAGGTTTGATTAGCATTTCATTTGGGCACTATACAATATGGCAGAGAAAAAAAAAAATTAAAAATCAAGCCAATTATAGCATTCACGTGCCATCAACTTTCTGCTCCAAGAACTTTGAAAGTCAAGCCAAACCAAACCAATGCAAATTGGTGGATTTGGACATCCTTTTCATGACCACATTATCTTAGCTGGATTGTTAACAACTTATTTTGGAAATCCAATTAGGCACAAAGGAGAAAAGCAGAGAAAGAGAGAGAAAAGTATATCTTCATAGTTCTAATATCCTGATTCTATGAACAATTTTCAAAGCAAATTCATATTTAAGGGCACCTCTATCAAGAATAAAAAACATCACTGCATTGCTGTAAGTGTTTCTTCATGGCAGGCTATAAATACTTAGGGAACAAGATGAAACAAAAGCCTTGCCCAGTTTCCTATCTGGTGTTGGAGTTTAAGTAGAGTGGTAAAGAAACCTTCAGGAAAAAAAAAATATTTGTTGTAATAAAGTCAGCTTTATTTCACTATAGGATGACCTTCTTGTGTTTTGTAGTGGGGTTTATCGGGGAAGAATCACTGGATTTTGCCCTAAAGGAGAACAAGTATTTTATTTGCTTTATATTCCAGTCTCCAACTCTGTTTCTGTTTGTTTTAATGAGGAACCTGAGAACAGAATGGACCCACAATTAGAAATTATAGCCAAAAGCACGATAATGGCTTCAGTATTTCCACGCTGAAATTTGAAATGGTAAAAGAAATGTAGCAAAAGGTCTTACTCAAGAATACATCAGTTCAGCTGCCAAATTATAGTAAATTTTAACAATTTTAGTTTAAAAAAGTTATACAGGTGGTCATGATGAGAAAGTTAAAAGGCAACTGAACTCAGGCTTGGCTGAAATTCATGAACAATAACGAAAGTTATAGTCACTCTGCACTGCACAAGAGATGTTAGAAGAATATTTATTTAAAACATTTCTTGCAGTCCTATCCAAAATGGAAGTAACCATGAACGCAGGCCACTGTCAGATCTAGTACCAGGTTTAGCTGGAACCAGGTGTTGAAGAGAAATATTAAACAGATAGAAGAAAATTATATTTTAGGCGATATATTTGTTCAAAATAATGTTTTAAAATACTAGATTTCAATTTTTGTTGAGGTAGACCAGGTGATTTATGAACTGTCTGCAGTTAAATGTTCTCCCTAATTCCTTTCTGTTGCATAGAAAAAAAATCCCTCTCCCAAACCACACTGGGTTCTGTCTAATCTTAATCTCTATTTGACAATATCTTCAAACGGAATATAAAAAGAAATTCTCTATGTGCAGGGAGAAAGGGGTGGTGGTATGCAGAAATCTCTCTGCATTTTAACAAGATTTAGAATTTAAAACACACCATTTTAAAGAGTACTAGGTAACTTCCTGCATGGAAACCCACCGAACTTTCACAATTAATGTATCCTGAAATAGGTGTGGTCCCCAGGCCTGTTTTGTAAAAGAAACCATCGTGCTGGATTCAACAACAAAGTGAAGTACAAACTTGAAGAAAGGCATTCTTTAGTTAGTCCTTTCATTTAAAATCAGTTATGTTCAGGGCAAAACTATTGTATTTCAAAGGAGCCTATTATGCCTTCCCATAAACAGAAAGATCATACGTTTTAAAACTAAAGTATCATTATGCAATCAAGCTGTTGTATTATAAACTATTTTGTGGGCTCAGATGCCCAGGGCTATCTTTACAAATATTTAAGAGGTCATTATCAGGGTATGTTCTCCCTAAAACTATAATTCTTTCCTCGTGTTTTCATATGCATCTTACCATAAATATCTGATTTATAAACAAATTTTTTTTAAAGTTTACTAAGGGCACAAAAGTGAGGCAAGAAATCATTTAACGAAGCAGAAATGAGTAAATACAGCAAATATATCCAAGTCAAAATAATTTGATGAGAAAAACACAAAACAACATGCAACAAAAATAAAATTTCACAAAAGGATCAATATGTGTATTCCACTAGAAGGAAAATCATGAAGAGTATCAAAGAATGAACCTGCCAGACTAAAGTTTGACATTAAAATACTGTATCTGCATAGGGTGACAAAATGTACCCAGAATTTCAGGGGAATGTGTGAGCAAAAATAATGCTTTTTGTCTGACACCATGGAAATCAGAGGTGAAAATGATGAAAACCATGAAGCAAATGTGAGCTACACCCCAGAAAGTGTTGCTGACATCCCTGTCCTGCTTCTTGGTGTGGCAGAGGGTGGGGTGGTATATGCCCAAACCTCCTGGAGCAGAGCTGGGGGCTGGCACTGGGGTTGGCTCTGCCCTGCTGGGACAAAGCTGCTGTGTTGATCACCAGAACTTCTCCCTTCTTGTACTCCTCCCAGAAGATTATCTCATTTTTGAGGCTTAAAACATCCCAGCAACATATCATCGATTGATATAGAAACAGGTCCATCCCCCATCCAGAGAGAGTACCTGGCTACCATGGAAATGGGTGCCATGAAAATGTCACGTTAGACACTGCTACCAGGTAGAGGTTAAACAGCCCTGGGAGATCAAAGACTGGATGATATTGGAAGTCAATCTGAAGAACAAAAAGATAAGATAACTGTTCTAAAAAACATCCATTTCTATTGGTGGCCATGATATGCTTGTGCCTCTCATTCACAATAAAATAAAGAGAATTTGGGAATTACTGAGGCTGAAGAGTCATTCTGATAGTGTAAAAACAGAGAGGGATGCTCTTGGAGACAGGCTAGACTGACCTCAGTCACAGACAGTCTACTTAAATAATTAATTCAGGACACTGTGAACAAATAATTCATAACAAAATATCATTAATCCCAACCAGCATGGTTTCATGGAAAACAGGGCTTTGTCTAGAAAACTTGTCTCATTTTTTGATGATACTGAATATTTGACAGGTCTGGTTGGTGAAGGCAATGGTGTTGAAATAGTGTGTTTGGCTTTCCGTGCTGCCTTTGACTTAGTACCACATGACATTTTGATTAAAGCACTTGCATTCTATAGAATTAACAGGGCATATATTACATGGATTAAAAACTGGCTCGGTGACAGACCTCAAAATGTGGTAGTTAATGGGAGATATCAGTTAGCAAGGTCAGAACTGGCACAGCTCTCGAGAGTGGAGCTCTCATCCAGTGCCATCTAATACCTCTATCAGAGATGGGACAACGAGAGAGAAAAATTCCCTTGGCAAAATAAGCAGATGACACAAAGGTCAGGGAGATATTAAATGATGACAAGGACAGGTAAAGTTACAGAAGATCTGAGTTACTACCTTAAACAGCCACAGTCTGGCAAATTCAGGTTTGGTATGGAGAAACAAAAGGTACATCCAACACTGGATTTAGGCTACAAAGGACTTGAGGTTTACTTTAAATAAAGAGCTGAACATGATCTCTGAGCTCAGTGCTACAACAAACAGGACTAATGTAATCCCTTGAATTATAAAGGAGTATCAAAGAAGCAGGGATGAGACTGAACCTCTTCATGGGCTACAAATAGGATCTCTAGTAGAGCTCTGCACTTGATAGCAAAGCAAATAACATGAAACATAAAATACATGCTTTGTAGCTTCCTATTAAAGAGAGGATGGAGAAATGTCCTTTACATCTGTAGATTTCACATGATTTGAAGGTACTGGACCCCCTTCCAGCAGGACCTGTGACAGACAAGCCTGAATTCAAGGTAGCATCAATAAAATTCTCCTTATTCTATAATCAGTAGAAATCCAACACTGCCTTAGAATTTAGTAAAGGCAGAAATAGTGGGGGAAAGAAAGGAGAGGGAATATTGTACTAGTCCTTAACAGGCTATGAAATGGCTCTATTGGAGGTGTCTGACATGAAGTTGGGTGAATCTCTTTAGGAAATTAACTGAAAAGAAATAATTCTATGTTTGACTGCAATAATATCAAGAAGATGAGGGGCATTCCTACATAAAAAGAGAATCTCATTTTTTCATGCAGTAATAACTCCAAGATGCAATGAAAGGAGAAAAGCTTGACTAAGATCTTATTGTTTTCAAGACCCTATAGAAACTGTTTAATGGAAGCAATTAAAACACTGAATATGAGCATTACATACTGAGAATGACTAACAAGTGAATATGATGGAGGATATACTTCATTCTGTTTCATATCACCCGATGGCAGAATTTCCACTTAGATATTTATACACAAATAAATAAGGGCAGCGAGAGTACAAAGCAAGTGTAATTTAAATGAGCACACAGTTCACTGCTACGCGGGGCTGCTGCTTAATGCCCAAATCAAGCTTGCTCTGCCTCCGTCTTCTCCTCTATTGTGCTGTGCTTTGACATTCAAGAAGTTTATGGTTTAAAAGCCCCAGGAACAACAAGACTTACTCAGGAGGCTGCCTGTAACAAGGAACTAAACTAAGCTTTGGGACTATTTGTTTTGAATGAAGCCGTCGAACACGCAGCGTGCTCACTGTAATTTTGCCCTTACCTCCAATATATACTTTTGCCATTCTGCTAGTCCCACTTCTTGCAGCTAAACAAAGTGACCTCATTGCTTTCCACTGTATTTTCTTTTAAACATTGGCTGGGATGATTGAGATTCAGGAATGTGGGAAAATGGATTCCCAAGCCACGTCCATCCCCTTTAATTCTGAGCTGTAATTTTTGGCTTGGCTTGAATCACAGTCATCACATTTCAGTCTGAATCTCTCTGTAAAGTGATCTTTCTTAAACATTTCTTTCACTCATCATGGGATCAGAAACAAAGCCATTCTAGTCTTTCAGCGAAACACTTACAAACGTCTTTTTACAGCGACTCACAAGAGCTGAATTTCCTTTAAAAATGTTTGAAAAAGAGGAGGTTTTCATTGCCTGATTGTCCTCTTTGTGAATCTTGTCATCTGTATGCCATGAGCTACAGCTATTTTAATCTGTTTTTGTTTGCAATCCATTTGGTGTCCGCCCAAGAAAATGCAGGTGATTCTAATTTACTTACTGCTGAAGATGTGGAAAAATCTCAATTGTGCGACAGAGAATTATACACTTAAAACCTTCCCTCTATTATTTATAACAGCTTATTAATGAAAATGATTACATGAATACATTTACCACCTGATTCATCTTTGTTCACTTTTTAAATCAACAAGGTTTATCCTAAAGGGGAAAAAATGCCTACCAAATACAGACCTCAAGTACACACATCAGCTTGCTGGTTTAAATGGAATGGCAGTTTAAAAGGAAATAACATTGTCTTCATGAAACAGAGTATAATATCTGAAATTGCCAAATGTTTGGAAGTAGCTGTTCTCTCTCTGTAACACATTAGTATTTAATTTTGGGGATGTTTATTTCTGTTTTGTTTATGTGTTTGTTTTCTCTTTCAATACCTCCTTCACCACTCCTATTCCCTTTCATTTGCTGCAGTTACTGCTTCTCACGTATGGGTTAGGAGGTTCATTCTGACCAATCCTTAATTTATCTGGAACAAAATAAGATTTCTTTGGTTTTCTGCTGCTTTATCAAGTATAATTTTTTTCATGCTAACCAAGAGTGATCAAGGGTGGTGAGGCCCTGGCACAGGGTGCCCAGAGAAGCTGTGGCTGCCCCTGGATCCCTGGAAGTGTCCAAGGCCAGGCTGGATGGGGCTTGGAGCACCCTGGGATGGTGGAAGGTGTCCCTGCCTATGGCAGGGGTGGAATGAGATGAGGTTTAAGGTCCCTTCCAATGCAAACCATTCTGTGATTTTATATTAAATCAATGGACGTTACCTGCATTGACTATTTCCTGCTAGGTACAGCTACCAACAGGCAGTTTACCACCTTCCATTTCCATTATTCTGTGCCACACTCTGATAGTCTAATTTGAATGCAATAACAATATGGATAATGCTGTGTATTTTGGGGAGGATGAAAGCCTGAATAAAGGTTATCATTTTAGGAGAAGCTGACGATGGGAAAACTCATCCACTGTGTGACATGATCAGAACAGCTGGGGATATAATGTGGAGGGTGGGGGAGAAGAGAGCCAAGGTATTTTGTATGTTCAAGAAATATATACAACACTGCCATTTCTTATATCCCAGCTGTGCCTGTTAACTTCTGGAAACATGTAGAGCTCAGCAATAAAGCATACTTGACTGATATTTACTGCAATGTGCATTATAAGACATTTTCTGTCACACATTATGTTCTGAAAGAGTTAAGTAACATGAAAAATACAGGCTCGAGATTATATCTGTCATGGATGAAAATACTACATTTATGCCTCATTGTAATCCATTCATTGGTTTATGTACCCCAGCCCTCCAGGGAGTGTCACAACTCCACATGATACTGCTGAGAGCTGTATTTTGCTTTTGGATTTCTGATTTAGCTGAAAGAAGTTTAAAAACACATGTAGCCTGACAACTCCCTATTGGCTATACAGCCGAGGAGGGTCAAGAGCATAAACCATTCCAGAAAAAGCCAGCTGTGACTTAGGCTCACTGTAAAGATCTGCCTCTTACAAACAGTAGCAGACAAGAAATTTATGCATTTTGCTAAATCCTCCCACTTCGGTTTAACTGTGCTTCATTTGGGGATCCATCATCACCAACATCGTGCCTGTGTTTTTTGAGCAACATCAGAACACTAAAGGGAGCTGCACTTTGGGGGGTCCAATATCCTTAGAGGGGTGTACGGAACTTCCAGTCAGGTCCACTGACACCACCAGTAGGAACTGTGGTTAAAGCTAAGGGACAGCTACAATTCTCCAAAGATCCCTTGCTCCCAATGCTGATTTTAAAGAGAATTTAGTGCACAGTAGGGACAAATCTTTTCCCGTCTTTCACAATAGTGAGAGATTAAATTAGACATCAGTAGTGTCACCTCCCCATCCTGACTAGAGCTGCTTCTTGTTGGACTTTGAACAGTTGGAAGTGGAAGAACTGTATGTGTGGGCAAAGAGAACCTCCAGCCAAAGTGGGTAAGGAGTTTGTATTTTCTAGACTGCAGCACCTTTACTTGGCAAAGAGTTGAGGTTTTTCTGTTTTTTTTTGGTTTTGTTTTTTTTTTTTTTATGGTAATGACTGGGATAGGAAGTTTAAGGTGGAATACGGATATTTAGGAAGCAAATTGAAAGTCACAGACCTACTTCTTCCATAATTTTTTGGTTATAGAGTTAGCTGAGCAGTTCAGATAGGCCCAGCACTCTTTATGACAGATCCATTATTTGGTGGCCTGGCACTGTGCTCTGTCCAGCCTTAGATGTCTCAAGGTTATCTGTGTTTCTCAAGGTTATCTATGTTATCTCCAGGATCAGGTCCTACTCAACTGCCCATGGACACATCCTCCAGCTCCTGAGCATCGCTGGGGAGGGATGCCAGGGCAGAGTTTAACTGTTACAGTTCAACAGCAGCTAAAGAAATATCAGTGGGGCACTTTATAGCACTTGCTTTGTTGCATAGCACAGAAGGCTGGATCTGTGTCCTGCAGTTAGAAATCAGACCTGTTTGGGGACAGAAAACATAGAGGTTCTGAATTCCTAACAGAGGAATGTGCAGAACCCTGCTCTAAAATCTGAGCTGGGGCTCTAATGTGCAGTTGGTGATGGTATTTGTTATTCACATTGTATTGTAGGCATCTATCTTTGTGTTTGCTTTTTATCTTTAAGAGGGAGTAAACATCTAAAAAGTAGATTCTGTAGTCTAAGGCACACTATCAGACACCTTTGGGTGTTACAGTCCACGGCTGTGTGGAAAACCCAGAGGCTCTCTTGGAAGATAAGTATTCACACAGCTATCCAACACCAACTCGCTGAATTCTTAGCATTGCATATCTGCCTAACATACAAATGTGATAACACAAAGGTGCGTGTGCAAGTGCACACGGAGATAACTTCTACTCTAATAGGGTCTTTCTCAGTGTACTTTGCTCACATTTAAAGACCCAATAATGGTGAAAACCATGGGATTCCACTGAATGCCCTAACACCTTCTGTGGTGTGATGAATCTCTAGTCTAAGAAGCGAGTAAAATTTTCTTGTTTTCGCAAAATTCATATTTAGTGTTACGAAACAGTGACATTAAGCAGTACTACGGAAAACAACAGAGACATTAATTTTAATATGACACAAACCTATTGTGCTTACATATTTTTCCACTTTAGTTTGCCATCTTAGCCGCAGGACTCTGCAGCTATATATACAGATTCTTTTTCCTGTCATTTCCACTGTGTTTTCTGTCCCCAAACAGGTTCAAGTAACTTAAAAACTTTTTTTTTGCCTCCATTTAATTTGGGAAAAATCTGATCAACAAAGCAACACTCAACAAAACACATAGTCAAGGTATCTACAGAAATGGTAAAAATCCTGAACTGGATTACAAAGAGTGATAAGTACCAAAATTTAAGAGACTGGTGCATCCTTCATTACTTTGGCACAAGCAGATCCATAGTTTTCATGCTATGGTTTGACAGGAATTCCATGACAGACTACACAAAAATAGCACAAAACTTGTATATGAATTGCTCAGGGACTCCTCGAAAAAGGTTTTTAAAGTATAGTCTGAAAAGAAACAAATTTCTTTCTCCTTTGAAATATGCAAATAAAAAAACTCCTCAATGAAATACAGATTATATAACTAAAACATAGCTGAGACATGCAAGATATACATAAAAATACTGACACATAAAAATACTGACTTCTGATAAGAAAAAACCTAAGCTTTTGGCAGTAAAATGCACTGGATATAGGTTAGCTAAATTTTGGGTGAAGTAAATGCATAAATATGAGTATCATTTGATATTTTCATGGAAGATAATTATTTTAAAATTTAAAGCTACAGGAAGAAATTTGATTTGAATCGTTGCCTTTGTATCTTAACGCTGACTGTGGAATGATGTAAGGAAGGTAGAAATCCAATCTCATCCCTTTTACTGGGGTTCACATAGACCCTCTGGTATTTCTGAAAGCTTGGAAAGATGAAGTTGGCATAAAGTGTTTTCCATATCTAATTTCCTTCTTTGGCGAAAATTCCAGTAATTATTAATGACATTTACTATACAGACATCCAAGGCAGTTGCAGGGTTTCTAACAGAAACCCTTGCTGTAAGCTGTGGCCTTTGTGTTTTTAAGGTATGACATATCAGAACACAAAAATGCAACTGAAATAGGGATAATAAAAGACACCATTGTGAACCATTTATAGCGTGCAAATTCAGAAACTTTTCAGGCATTCACATCATGAGAGTTCGAAAAGTGTTAAAAAATATGGTGTCTTTGTGGCCACTGCTGTGAGGACAATCCTGCAGGTCACAGATCAGGGCATTAAATAAAATGCTTTGTAGCTGCTCTAGTTTAATGCAAAATAGGAAAACCTGCCTGCATAAATAGCACCCTTCCAGCACCTTCCACCTCCTTGTTTGGATTTAAGTCTGGCTTGCAGTTTGTTTGGGCTGGAGAATTTGAATGGTTTTGTTTTCAGTGGTTAGAGGAGATGCTCAGCTTGTTCAAAGTTAAGTTTACAGTCTAAGTGAAAGCAGTTTTCAATAGAAGAGGATGTATCTTATCTTTCTATGAAGGTTTATTAAAAATATGTAGCACCTGATAATTTAACACCGAATGAGTGGCTGCTAAATTTCCCCCTCTCTTTGTCCCTCTGTCTCACACACACAAACACAGGAATGCTTCTCGCCTGCCAAGATATGTGCCAAGATTTTGTTCACTTTAATCTCAATCATATGAGTTAGAGAACCATGAAACAAAGTTTCTACCAAGTATGCTGACAGATTTTTAGTTCTCGTGCCTCCACAGGGCATCACCACAAGTACACGAAGGAACTTTTCTTATTAAAGCTTTCTGAGCTGATCCGTTTTCCATTTAAGTCAACATGAGCAGTATCACCATGAGGAACTCAACACTCGCTAACTGATACCATACACTCATCAGAATTATTTCATTTCTAAGTAAACAAAAAGCTGTGGTACCTCCAACACCATTGTGTGGTTACTGCTGGCACAGGGAAGCCATTTGGTGGCAGCTACTTTGGTGTGTTATGTCACATTACACCATGTCAGCTCAGGACTGACAAATCAAAGCAGATGGCTTGAAATATTGGGGGGAATTTTTCCTGGGGAGGTGAAGAAAAGAGGCATGGAACAACCTCCTTCTGCCTTTTGGGAACTTTCTTATCTTCTGAGCGAAGACATTTCAGGGATTCCACCTTACCCTTGGTTTGGAGGCGTCCATGGTGATTTTAAGAGCCACAGTATCACCTGTATATGGCAATTAAAAAAGTTCCTGTCTTTTGTTTTTAAGCCTTGACCTAAAATCTGGGTATCTACATTTTTTCAAATAGATAAAGCTTAAGGCCCTGACACAACAAAACTCTGACCCATTTCCTTAACTGTGAGGCACAACTATTGACCACAGACTAGATCTATTCAGATCCTTCAAGAAAAGTCTTCATCTGTCTTGGTGGACAGAGGTTTGTATTAATAAAGCAGGAATTATAGGAAGAAATAACCTATATCCATTTCAAAGCAGAATAAGCATGAGAAAGCAGTTTCTGACTGCAATATCC
Organism: Daphoenositta chrysoptera; assembly: GCA_013397915.1. Classification (NCBI taxonomy): domain Eukaryota; kingdom Metazoa; phylum Chordata; class Aves; order Passeriformes; genus Daphoenositta; species Daphoenositta chrysoptera. The sequence goes on from VZRO01004341.1 coordinate 531,721, forward strand.
ATTTCCCAAAAATTTCAATTATTTGAAAGTCATCATCTCTGACACCAAGAAAGGTGCAGGAAAGAACCAGAAGGACAGAGCTGGAGGATCCAAGAGGTATGGGGTCTGTTGTGTTATGAAACAAAGTGCTCGCATTTTGCTCTCATTTACATCTGTGCCATTCCTCCCAAGCCATTGTTTGAGTGAAGACAAAAGAAGTTGGTTTGCTATATAATTGCATCCATGATCTGTGTGCATCCTGATCGTAATGAAACAATCTGCTGAGCCAACATACAACTGGAGATCTTTGAAAGACTTTTTAGTTCCTTGGGGGGTTATCATGTAGTAGCCAATTTAGGGACAATTTTGTTACTAGATTGCTAACAATATCAGTTTCATAAGTTCAGGGGAGTGAAACAAGCTAAAAAAAAATCTTCTCTTAAAGAAGTGAAAACCTTCACATAAAACCTCCTTTTTAAGCTGCCCTCCTCCTTTGCCCTCTGCCTTCCTCCTGAAGCTCTCTGTTGGTACAATTTCTCTCACTTAGGTATCAATCCCATTAGACTGTGGTATTATATGGTTAAAACATTGATGTAACACAAGCTGCAAATAATTGAAGTAATAAAATACAACTGCAGTTATTTGCTCTCTTGAATTGCAGGGAGAAAAAAAAAAAAGGAGACGGGTTTTTTTTTAAACTGACCCCATAGTGTTGCATACAGACAGTAAAACTTCTTTTTTAGTGTGTTTTCTTTTTTTGCTGTAAAACTTTTTTGAAAAAAATACAGTGTAGTTGTAGTACCTTTTTTTTTTTTTTTTCCCATAGGAAAAGTGATTAGTTTGCATGGTGGAATTATGCTTTCATAATATTTAAAAAATGCAACTTTCTATTTAAGCAGAGAGATATTGAAAGGATCTGAAATTACACCTCTTTTCCTTTTAAAGGAACTTAATGGACTTAACTTCTATTTTTGTGTGTGTGTGTTGAGTGAACATCTCTTCTAGGCCAAGATTCATTTTGTCAAGTGTTAGCCCAAAGTGTTCTATTAATGGCTGAACTGTAAAGTCTGACTAAATGGGGTTTGCAGTGGAAATCCTGCCAGCTCCTTGTCTGTGATGGCATGTGTACTGTACCAGGGCATGGTGCCTCACAGCCTCAGCTTATTCAGGGGGAAAAGAGAGGAGTTTTGTGTCTCTCTTTTTACCTTTCTCATGGCTAGGAGGTGAATACCCTCATGTGTGAGCGTCCCTGAATCTGCCTTTGACCAGGGGGTGAGTCAGGACCTTCGTTCTCTCTTTGGCACAGAGCAAGTAACACACACACACAGTCAGCTGGTTTTAAATTTCTCTGGACTTTTTGTTTCAGCGTGTACAAGTGTCAACTCCTTGATTTACAAAGTGTATTAACATTATTTTAATATCTAGAAAACGTCTGATTTTTTTTTTATTTCATAGGTTAAGTGGTTTGTTTTATTTATTATGCCTATTTAACAGGATTTTATGGAAAATTCAGAAGACAAAACGCCCTGTTTCCTTCTAGATGTTCACAAATAGATATATTATACAATGCTAGAAAAAGGCAAAAGGCCAAACTCATCTCTGGTGTAATTCCAGTAAAAGCAATAAAATTACACAAGGCATGAATTTGGCCCAGGCATTGTAAATGTTACTCTGGTGCACACTGAGTGTCTGCTTGTTGTTACTGGCACGGCTTAAAATACAAATCCCCCCTTTTTTTTCATAGAAATGGATACATTTCTGTGGAACAGATTAATCAATGAACCAGGTATCAGGTAACTATGACAAAGACAGCAACTGGTTCAAATGCCTGCCTGTTTTATGGCTTTTTCCTCTTCTAACCAACTTAGAGTTTCTTCTTTCAAATTTTTAAATAATTATATATTTATTCTCTTTTGTGCCTTGTCATTACAAGGCTTTTATTCCTTTTTTCATTGGGTTTGGTTTTTTTTTAGTTTTTTGGTTTTTTTTTTTTTTTTGGTCTGTTGTCTCCTTTTCTCTAATTTGTCTTGTATGTCCTTCCGTGATGTTTCCTGTTGACACTTCTTGACATTTTTTTCTAACTCGGAATGTGGCTTTCTAGCAGACACAGAGGCCCCAGAGTGAATACCCTTCAGAGCCAACTCCGACTTGGACCTTGCACAACACTATTAACTGGCTCTTACTCTAAGAAAGGTGGCTATAGTGGGATTGCCTGAGCCTGAAGACAGAAATGGTTGAGGAAAGCTTGCCAATATGTTTGCACTAAATTCAACCGCTCTTAATTTCTACTCAAAAGAAGAGTTTAGAAAAAAAAGTTAAAAAAAAAATATAAAAGCACCAAACATTTTAAATCACAAACTTGTAAGGGCTTTTCTCAGAACTTTGCTGTTTTATATTGCATTCATCTGTACATTTGAGTTTATGCTCGTTGACCACTTTAAAGTAAACACAGTTCAATGCCCTCAGAAACAGATTTCTTCAGCACACTAGAATTCCCTGGAAAAAGGCTTTATCTGCTGAACTTCTGGATATTTTTGTGTGCGTGCAATTTTTTCCCTATCAGTTTGTTTTGTTTCCCCCTTTTTTTTTTTCTCTTTTCTTTTACATTCAGTGCATATAAAAGTTAGGAGCAGAAGCCTCCTTGGAACAAGATAGAATCATAAAAGACTTCAGGAATCTCATTACAAGCTAAACAGTACAAATTGCACATTCTTCATGGAAGTACTAGCTTTTAGTGCGTGCCTGGATCCAAGCATAATAGATTATCCCAAAGTGGGAAAGAATGAACAGCACAAAATTAGCAGAACTGGGAGCTCAGATCATTTGGTGGAGCAACATGATCTCTGTACTTTCAGGGTACTGAATTCTAAAGCCACTGGAAACAGAATGTAAAATTATATCAGAGCAAGCAAGGAAGCATGTGTAGGCCTGGGAGAATCAAACAAGAGCTTGGAAAATACGTTTCCAGAGGAGAACAAGTACCGAAAATCAGTGAATGAGCTTGTAGGAAACAAACTGCTATTCATGAAGAATTTCTTGCTCTGAGGATAGAAAGATATGAGAGAGAAAAAACACAAAATACATTTCTGTGGTTGTTCAGGGGCCAAGTGCTGTTGGAGAATAATCCTGCACTCAGACAGAAATATAAAGGAGGGATTTAAAAGTCAGTCTCCTGAGGTTTCCCTTCTCAGGGAAGCCTTGCCAGAACAAATCCTTCGTGCCACTGGCTGATGGGTTTGGTCTGACCGTGCTGGGAAGTATCCCAAGAACACTGGGCATTTTTCTGGGAGCTCCAAGATGGTGGTGAGCACACCCTGGCAGAACTACCCTGTACTTTCCTATTGCCTCCCGCAGGTCCTCAGGGATGGGGATGAACTTTTTTGAGTACCAAATAAACTTAAAATTTTGCTTAAGCTAAATAAATCCTGAGGAACGTGTAGTTGAACACAAATCCGATAATGAGTATTATAATACAGACAGAGGTTGAGATAGGTGGTGGAGTCACCATCCCTGGAGGGATTTAAAAGCTGTGTAGATGTGGCACTTGGGGACATGGGATGGTGGTGGCAGTGGCAGAGTTAGGGGAATGGTTGGACTCGACGATCTTAGAGGGCTTTTCCTACCTAAACAATTCTGTAAATTTCTAGGGGTTTTATACAGTGGTTATTAATCCATTCCTTGGCTGCACGGCTTTGTGTGTTCTGCCATCCTAACTGTCTTATAACCCACTCATTCCACCATACCAAAGACAATGATTCCAGCATGGGAATCCTCAGCTTTAGGAGGTGATTGGGATTTTTTTTTTTTTCTTTTAAAATTCATCTGCAGTGTTTTCTTCCATTAGAAAATGAGATAGCATTAGACTGTTTTAAAAACTCATTTTTTCCTAGCTACATAAATATATTCACAATACTTTATATTTTTTAAAACACATTTCCTCTCTGCTTAACTCCTTGAGATAAGTGAACTCTCCTCTGTGTAAACATTCTACCAGAATGCTGACTACCTTTTAAGCAATATATGATTTAGAAGGTAATGAAATATCACTTTCTTTTTCCTTTTTTTTTTTTTTTTATAAATAGGTATTAAAGTGCTTTTAGCTGCACTTTAGCTTTTAGATTAACAGATAAAACTGATGAAAGGGACACAACCTTCTGTCACAGGGCAGCATGGCATTTGGGAGGTGAGGTAGTTTAAAATGCCATTTTTATCTTCATTTCTCTCCATTGGGATGACTGTATTTCTTTACTACATCACATAAGGTACTTTATCTTTGCCCATAAAGGCATTTTCTTCCTTAAAACCTGAATATTCTGCTGTATGAGACTGTGTCTGCATGTCTGCAGTGATCTTATGCATAATCAAGCACAGCTATGGACATTAAGTTAATTAAAGCCACAATAAGTATCAGTTTTAGGCACTTTAGGGTGTCAAACTTTGGAAACCTATGAGAAATCTGAATTTTGGAGAGCAAGAACTTAATTTTTTTTCAAAACCATGCCTTCTTAAAATTACACATCCAGCCTTGAAGTGCCTAATTGTCCCCTCTGAAGTCTCACTGGTGCTACCCCAGATCACCCCCCAAGCCAAGAGCCCCACACTCAGAGGGGTTTTTGTCACTTTTCTTATTTAACATGATTTGTCCTCTGGGTCTCGGAGCAATGAAGCCCAGTAAATAATACATTGGACACACAGAGAAGATAACAAAAGGAAATAGTTAAGGTACTATAATAATTTTAGCCATTCTTTTTTCAGGTCACTATAATCTGCCCAAAGATAACTAATTGTTCAAAGTAAACATTCCACTCCGACCACAAAAGGAATCCATTACACAAACATATAATTCACAGTCATTTTTAGTGGGTTGTAAACAGTTTGGAATGAGCATAAAATGGGACAAAAATCAAAGTGAGCATTTAGAAATGAAAAAGTGTTTGCTACAAAAGGTCAGTCCCTTTACTTGGCAAACTATGTAGAAAAGCCTGGGAAAATGTTGAACACACAAGCAGTAAGGGAATTTTAAAGCCAACAACCTCCCTGTTTCTTTAAACAGACATCGGAACCTATAACTGGATCCTGTCAAACAAACGACAGCAAAAAAACATAACAGCTGCTAAGAAGTAAAGTTGAAAGATAAAGTTTTCTAAGCTAAGAACCTTCTCAGAAGTGGACTAAAGGTCTTTCTTAAATCTTTAAGCAAGGTTATGGATCCCAGGGTGGCTTTTAGGCATTGAATCAAATATGTAATTTTGTGTATCATTCCTGTCAGAGCATCCTGTGCTCCAAGAAAAGCAACAGAAAACAATATCTGCAACGTCCAGCTTAGAATGGAAATGGTACCTGTGATCATCAGCTTTGCTGCCTGCAGTGTCATTTTTCAAGTCGTTTAGGCTGGTTTGAGAACGCTAACTTGGATTTGGGAATGGAGGGGGGAAATGAAGGATGTTTCAAAAGAAAGATGAAAGTTAAATTATATTTCCCCGGAGCATTAGGACTGTATTTCTTTACAAAACCCAAGCCACACTGGATACCCTGTGTAGGTTTGGGATACGGACTGCTCGGGGTGTTCATTTACTCTGTCATTAGACACACAGACAAATGATCTTCCCTGGAAAAGAGTTTAGTATCAGACTGTTTTCACATGATAAAACACTACTATGAGAAGTACTGGATGGCATGCTGTTGAGGTACAACACAGACTGGTATTTTTATTTTTTTTAAAGCATTCTACTCATGCCTTTCACATATTTTTTTAAAAAGAAAATGCGAAAAAAAAAAAAAAAGACAGCCAGAATTTTTAAAGGGTTGTGGATAACAAAATAAATAGGTGACTCCAGAAATGACTGGAAATGATATCTGGCCTAGAAACACCAAAAAGTCTTGCAATGGGCCCCACCCTTGGCAGGAGTGCTCAGTGTGTGAGCTACAGAGCACTGGGAGGATTGTCCCAGGCTCTCCTCGCTGCACTGCTCAGCTCAGGGCTGGTGCTACCTGTCAGATGCCTTCCAGGGAGAAGAAGGAAGCAGATTGAAAAACAGATTGAAAAACAGGAATACAGATTGAAAAGGGCAGGTCGACAGAAAGCCCCAGAAAAGCCTGAGGTCCATCCAAGGTAGGTGTGGATGGCAAAGTAAAAGAAGAAACTGCAAAAACCCACAGAACGTGCTGTTCCATCAAAAACTTTTCCTTGAAGTCCCTGACAAGATAGAAAATGAAGAAATTCTGGAGAACTTTGAGTAGTCCCTGTATCTCTTCAATCTGATTGCTGCATGGTACAGAATTATTCTCTTCTCACCAGGTCACACCACAGACATGGGAGGTTTTTCTATTTAGGATATTGCACAAGATACCAGGGGTACAACATGCTTTCCCAAGATAGTTTTGACTTTAGTGGCACAGGTCTGGATAGCTCAATAATTGGAACTAGAAGTTCATCAAAAACTATGAATGAATGATTCAGTAATTATTATAAGTAACTCATAAATACAGGAAGAATGAAGAAAAACTGAGCTTCCTTAAAAAAAAAAAAAACAAAACCCAAAACAAAAACATTAAATGTGACCATTTCCTTGCAAGTTTCCAAGAATGGGCACATTTTTATTGCCTCTCCTTATTAAACTCCACTACCAGCTCTGCAAGATAGATGGGAAAATGGAGAAAGACCTTCTGCTTCACAGTTCTACTTTAATAACTAAAAATACAAAAAGAGGCTGAAAAAAAATTGAATTCACTCCATTTCTATCACATTCACAAGTGAATCTTTGTTAGATAGATAAATATACATGATGGTGTGAGATTTTTTAGATGAGCTCTTAGAAAGCACCTCTGTTCTGAAATGGTGAAGTCACAAACTAGGGGAAAAATGACCAAAATTTCGTCTATGTTAGAGCAGAATTTATTCAGAATAAACATCCTTTTGATATTCACTTTAAAATAGTGTAACTAAACAGGAAATCTTGCCAATGGTTAATGACAACCTCTACATTTTTAATCTGTGGGAGAATATTGCTACATTTGGCTATTGTGTGTAACCTCGTCTACACAGGAAAATGTACTAATTAATATGGTTTATTCAGATCACTGCTAGACTTTCTTTCTGTGCACGGTGATTACACTTTAATAATCAGAAAAACAAATAGAAAACCAGTAGGTGAATAACAATTAAAACCATGAGCTGATGGCTAAGAACACAACCGTTCAGTGGAGTACGAATGGTTTGTAAGCAACATTTAGGGATAGTCTCCTAAGGTCTTTTTTCCTAATAATCCTTTATCTTAAGCGAAGCACGCAAGTAACATTTTTGGTAGAATTACAGTATGTAGATGATATATTTTCTAAATAGGAAAAGAAAGCTTTTCTACCACAGCCAATATGCCAGCTGTACCGAGTATCTAGGCCATCTTACTAAGACTATGAAAGTAAACATACAGTTTTCATTAAATGTGCCTTTCCCATAATTGGTACATAAGTATTTCCCATGACTCTGCAGTTGAGTATCTTGGCTGGAGGCATATCTGGCCATTAAGAGGAGGGCTTCAGATCTGTTGAGTCTCAGCCATGCCGGGAGACTTGGCACCTCCACATACTGCTTCCTAATACCAACCCCGGCATAAAATGTCATCAGAAGCTTGCATAAACATTGGACTTAGCTTCACATAAATTACTGCTGTCCTGAGATAGTTTATGCCAGAACTTAGTAAAAACAACACTTTGAGTAAATAGAATGTGAGTAAATGCAAGCATCCTAATCCAAGAATACGATAATAGAAAAAACTGTGTATCAAATATAAACTCATAAATATAGTGATAACACAAAATTTTTATCTCATGCCATATGATTAGCTTTTATTTACACGTTAGGCTAACCAAAAGGGGTAAGCTTCTCTAAGTCACAGCAAGTTTGAGGGAAACACAAGAACTATAATGCAGTACTCAGAAGGATGAACTCCTTTGAAGGAATAGTGATACATCCAGTTTCTAATATGAACATTTTTTTGATAATCACACAGACAGTAAACATCTAATTACGTTCCTTGGATTTTTCTGTTACAGTTCAGAAGTGCAGAGACCTGTAGCCTCACTTCTACTTGGAGGAGTGGTCAGATACTCCAAAACATCTATGAAATATCCAGAGCATTCTTGGGGCAGCTTGTGCTGAGATCGTAACCCAGCAGTTTGTTAGACATGTTCTGCATGGAGTGGCATTTTTGCAATCTAATCTCTGCCTTTCCTTTTCATGTTCTGAATTTCACCTCACAATTCCTCCTCTATTAATAGTCACTTCACACATTTTTCCCCTTTTTTTATCCAGCCTCCAGCCTTCCTCCACAAAAACCCAATGCTACTATCTCCCCCTACTGAACGATCTCCGGTTTGTTTCAGTCTCTGACTTCCTGCCAATCATTCTGGGAATAATAATATCTCAGTGCTCTCTTTGCTGTATAATTAAAGTATGAATTTCCCCGAGTTTGAAACTCCAGGGTAGTTTTATTGCACCTTTCACTATAAAACCAGGTAACAATGGTGGAATTAAAATAGCTTTTTCCTTTGTGGATAACGCTCTATCTTTTTATTTTTCATGGATTCTCTTGTTCTGAGACTCCAGTATATGGCAGTGACAATGGGTTCACCCAGCCTTATTCTGAAAATAAATTTTCTATCTTTTGCAAGATATATGTTTCCCCAGATCCCTGGAACAAGTTGTAAACTTGTAACAGATGGTGATGAAGCCTCACATTTTTATACAATACATTTTAAGATTCTGCATCTACCGCATGCACCTTCCAAAGAAAATGACCTTCAGTGAGAGAAGATACACTCTGCAGAAAGGAAGGCAGGCAACGGTGTTAAGTGCCTCTTTTTTATACTATGAAAATCCTTCTTATTAATCAAAACTTTTAATGAGGATGGATACTCATTCCAATATCTTAGCAATATCATGGCTTTTAAAATAACTGTAAAAATTAGACACCTGCACTCATTAAAAAAAAATATGGCCATGCTAAAATAACATTTATTTTGATTGAATACAATTCAAGACTTAGGAAAAAGTATCGGCCTTACATTCACCAGGGACTTTAGGATGAAAGTTACTGACATTTTATCAATGTTTAGCATTTGCTTACCCAGAGAAAGACTAAACCAACATGTCAAAAAAAATAGGCGAAAATCAGCATGAATGGGTTCTATTAATGTCCTATCATATAAAGAAAATGAAGATACACAGAATGTGATATAGTTCCATTCATAACTATATTATAGATTGCACTCTGCCTGCCCTGGCAATCCAAGCAGAGTTACAAGGTTAAAGTTTTGATTAGTATTAAATAATAAGGTACTCACCTCTTCTTTCAACAGCTGTTATGCACAGTCTTACAAACTGGGGGACTGTAGATTTCTCATGCTCACAAACCAAGTGCAAATGGGAGCCAAAAATTTGATCTACATTTGGAAAACAAGAGGAAAATACATTAAGGCATATTATTAGTGGGATTTTTCTCTCTTCTCAGCTTGCCTATTAATTTAAAACTCAGATATTGAAGATGGACAGACAAAGTTGGAACCAAATCCTTTTAGTGGTCATTAGCTTCTGCCCCAGAACCAAATCCCTCCACAGCTGCTGCTCATAGTGCTTGATGCTTCCCTCTGGATTCAAGTTTCAAGTGCCACGTGCACCTTAGCTTTGACCTTTCTAAGGCTTGGAGGTCTCCAGAGGTTGCTTGGACCTGCCATAGAAAAAGTACAGGCAGTTCCAGAGCTACAGCTCCCCAGGTTTTTGAATACAAATTCCTACGTGATATCAGCTCTTGGTCCAACCTATAAACTCATCTTGTTGTGTGACCTGTCTCTTCCATGCATTTGGAACTTTCACTCTTGCATGGAGCACTGTAGGACTGCAAGGACTTCATTACTTTGCATCATTAGCAGTTAGTACAATTTCACCTCACCTTCACAAAAGCTTTTTTTTTTAATTTATGGAATTGCCTGCTAGAAGATACTGGATGTCTTTTGATGAGGACTGCATTTTACACCAAGTTTAACTAGTGATTAGTCTCACTTCCTCCATGAGTAATCTTTTAACTAGATATGCCACCTTTTCGTTTTTATGGTTTCCAAGTTTTGATCAACTTTGACTGTTGATCTTGAAACACGTTTGTATTAGGAGGTTGAACTCTTCAGATTACTAATTAGCTTCCTCCACCTCATTTCCACTCTATGTGTTTGAGAGATTATGAAAAGAGCAATCAGTAACAGGCATGTTGTCAGCTAAAATCAGAATGAATCAAACAGATGAGAGGAACTACTCAATAGGAGCCAGTTAAATGCTGAAACAATAGGAGTGTACTGTCATCATTTATCCGAAGAGACAGTCTCCATATAGCATTTCAACAGAGCACTACAGTTTGTAAATTGGTGTGGAGGCTTTGAAAATTATTATATAGATAGTGGAAGGGTGATAGAATCAGTCTGGACTCTGCACAGCAAACCCAGCAGCAGCTCCCATGGAACTGGATGTTTCCTCCATAGCCAGTGCCACCATATTGCACCATAACCAGTTGGAGCACTTCTTGCTCACAGCAGCACAACTTTTCCTCACTAACAGGCAAAAGCCCCACTTTTTTATTTTCTGTGCTGCTGATGCCTTTCCCTGGTCTTAAAATTAAGA
>VZRO01004341.1:542476-608382 GCA_013397915.1 Daphoenositta chrysoptera
GAGGCTGCCAAGGTGTTTGGTCTCTTGGCTTAACAAAACATTAGGTCTAAGGATGTGGGCTAGAAGCACCAAGAATATAGAAAAAGTATATAAAAGGGGTATAAAAGAAAGGGCAAAAAATCATCATGGCATCACTGCAAGGAGCTTCATTTTCATTAATCACCATTATTTCATACCAAGCTCAGATTTCAAGAGTGACTTGATTGCTTTTTCTTTCGTAATACCCCAGAGCAGGGAACAGAGTGACAGAAACAAGGTGCGAGGCAGGGGTTGCTTTGGACTTCTCGGGATGCATTAGGGAAGTTTATTCCAGCACCTCCCAAAGTGTGTGATCTGCATTCTGGGAGAGTACATCAAAGCCTGAATTGAAGTGAGTCGGAGTTTCGGCTGCAGAAGGGATGGAGGACTGGGTTCACAGAACTGCTCTGAGGAAGGTTGTGTGCATGTGTGGCGTTAAGCATTAGCGAACAGTCTGTTACATGTTTTGGGGTTATGTTTCTGACAAAGCACAGTCTGGTTACATTTTCTTCATAAAACATTTATAGCTGCCTTCAGTGGTAATTATACATACAGAGATTTATGATTAAAATGTACTAGCACTTCCTCTTTTGACATCTTAATTGTTTTTTAAAATTTTAGCAAAGACCTGTCAAATTCTTTGCATAATATGGAATGGTCTCCAATGTAAATTATGTTAAAAAAGAAGTAAAAATGTATCTTATTTGGTGGACAAAGACACTTGTAAACAATTTCAGAAGCAAAACAGGCAAAGAACTGCACAGTGTTTAGATGGCAACACATGAAGAACTGAAATGAAATTAATGTGTGGCTGTTCAGCAGTTTCTCTTCTGTGTTATAACCACTTTATAATCAACTTTCAGGATTATTTCACAGTTACTCTTTCAATCTCCAATATGAACACAGAATATTTCAATCTCCAGTATGAACACAGAATACTTGGTATTCCTGGGAGGAAATTTTGAACAGGCTGAAAACAGTTTTGCAATTCTCACCTAGTCCATTACTTCATTTCTTGGTGCAGATTCTACATATTCACCAAAATATTTAACCTCATTTTTTATACCTTTTACTGTATGGATACAGGCACATTCTGTAAAGTTAAGCTTTAAATCTCCACTTCTTTAGAAAACAGGCACTCAGGATTTTTAACGTGGATGGAAGGGCAGCAAAACAGCATTAATACTTCTGGACATCAAAACAGACTGGTAAAACAAGAGCACACAACTGCTTTGGAAAATTTTTTCCCCCCCTCTAGAAATTAATGGGTATTTATAAGTTCATGGTCCCATGAGCCATCCAAATACTCTCAATTCTGAGTACTCCTGTACCGCAAATTCTGTGACTCTCTCTAATCAATTGATTTTTTTGCTGGATCTGTTTCTGTGCATAAACATGGGAATGGCAGCAGTTACACTGCCACATTTACACTTGTGGAAGTCACAGCAAGACTTGAGGAAAACTCAACTAAGATTTGTTTGTGCAGTATTTTAAAAACAAGGAATGGTGAATTGCTAACTTTTTCTAGAATCTAACAAAGCTAGATTTGTGTGTCACTACAATTAAAATATTATTTTCTTATTCTTTTATAGGTGTAGAGATTTTTTTTTTACTAGTTTAAGGGAAAGGTATCCAGAACATTTTTTTTTTTTTAAATAAAAGAACTGCTCCCAAAGGGATAAGGGAAGCAAAAACCCCTTTGTTTGATTTATTTGTGATAAGGTCCTCCAAAACTTCATCTTTTATGACTTGAAAAAAAAGATGTACACAACACTCCTAACCTTCTGTTATGACAGTTTATGTTTCCTATCCAGCTTATTTAACTCAAATGCCTGGGAAATAGACACAATTACCACCTTATGGAATGCTACTTAACTTTAAATACTCCCCTCTGAATAGAAATCCACTTTATCTTCTCAGAGTTATTCCAGTTTCTCAGGAATTATTTCCTCTATAGGCTCCTGAAATGCTCTTGTTTCATCATTTAAAAATTTAAACTAACAATTGTTCAGAAATATCTTTTATTAGAACAAAGGCAATTCCCATGCAGTGGATTCTGTTCACAAGGGCTCGTACAAAGGAGCTGCATACTATGCCCATATACAGCTTTAATCATTCACTCTTTCAGCTGTTATCAATTTAAAACCAATGAAACTCCCACACTGAGTCCATTTGAGCAGTCAATTTTAATATCTTGGGGCATCTGTAGTTATTCTGAATTGGCTGCAAAAGCAGAACTAACAAGTTAAGCTCTAACCATAAGTCTACATCAGGCTGGTAAACCATACATCAAACACCGACAGTTAGTCAATACTGTAGTATGAAAAACCAACAAGCATTTTTAAGAAGAGCAATATATTCATAATATGTTTGGTGGTATGGTTTACATTACACATCCCTGCTATCTGCACGTTAAAAGTTCCGCTGGAGATGGTGGGGTGTGTGACAGCTTTGCACAGGGATATAAAACCAGACACCAGAAGAGAAGGGAATGGACGTTCACAAGTTGTATAATATAAAATGATGATTATGGCTGCAATGAATTGCTCGTTCTGGGGAGCTTCAAATTTTCCCTGAGCTTGACAGAGCTACTTTTTTCTTTTTTTCTAGAGTAGCTCTCGCAGGCTGCAGCAAAGCCACTAATCCTGAGCTGCAGAAATCTCGACTATGGGAGACAATTCTTCTGGAAAAGAAACAATTAAAACAAAATCACTAAAGCCACATCCTCACTGAGAATGTCATTGTTTAACTGTTTTGGGTGTACATGGATGAGATGTGGCCACACTTGGAAGGAGCTCATACTTCAATGTTTTTTATTAAGAAAGCAGGGAAGGGCATGGCCAATACTCCCATTTCTCAGGATGAAGCTTAAATTCTGGCATGAGACGAGATGGTATTAATGGTACAATGCCCAAGTTTTTAGAAACGTGAATTATATCTATATAATCCTGTGCCTTTCAGGAACAGAATTAACTGTGCTACATCTGGATTTGAGCTGCTGGACTAACAGAGCTTTGTATCAACATCCAAGTTGTTTGTTTTCTTTGTATCTGTTTGAATGCTGGGAAGGAAAACAGGGAAGGAGAATGAGAAGACAAAATCAGAGACGAAGGTACAAGGAGAAGGATAGCACAGTAGGCACCAGAGCTGTGAACTTTTTCAGAGGGAAGTGATGCATTTGGAGCCATATTCTTAAAGGTGACTTTTTCTGGCTGCTCTATCTGCAGTCAGACACATTAAGTCAGACATTAAAGTGATGCTGATTCCAGACTGGGGCTCCAAATACTGCCATGACACTTTTACAATAAGTGGGGCAGGTCCTCAGCTGACTGAAGTCGGTGAAGTTGTCAATGGAGCCCCCGTGATTTATGCAAGCTGGGAATCTTGCCAGTCCTTTTAACATGGAGATTTACTATATATCGTTGATCTGTGGTGGTCATCAATTTAAAAAAAAAATTACATTTGTGAACAGTTACTATTAAGTGGCATATGAGCTGCCAGATTTGTTTCACATTCTCAGAAAAAGAGAATATAGTGCTACAGACACAGGTCTCTCTTAAGAAATTCTGGTGTTTTACTGAGGACAAGAACTTGCTTGAATTCAAAGAGAGTGTGTCTGCTGTTCTACTCAAAACACTTCACCCCAAATTAGATATTTTAAAATTCTCTGGATCATTTCGTAGCATCATGTCAAAGGAACAAATCACTTTGTTCAGTGTCTGGCCATCACAGGGCTTAGGAAAAGTGCTTCCAAATGTCCATGTCAAAGAAAGAAATACCCTTGTGACCCATTGTCCCTGCAAGTCAAAGGAAACATTTCCTAACTTTCCCCTAGCTCTGATGTGCACCAGAACGCTTGCAAAATTCCTTCATAACCCGCAAGAATTACAGAACACACCAAAGGTGGGTCTTAATCTGCTCTTTTGGACTTCTCATGAACATTTCACTCATTACATTGAACTGCTCCAAGGTCCAGTGAAACATATGATACAATAAAGACATTTTCCCTTGCCTGGAAATGAAATGGTTGGTGATCTCTGTGCTGCGATCTGCACAACCACCAACATATGCTCAGCCCTGTTCTATAGGCTATCAAGCCAAATCACAGCTAGTTCCTTTCACTAGCAATTGAGTGGCTTTTATTTTCATCTTGAAACAGTTGTAACCATTCCAAATTTTATGCTGTTTTGGTTTCTGCCTTAGCTTATGAAATACATTCAATGAAGTTCCTTCAGTGTCTAGCTTTCGGGAAAGAAAGATCCACCCTAAAAAAAAGAAACCTAAATAAATTTCTTGCCAGCTGCATAGCTTCATTTTCCTCATTTCCCACAGTGTCATTTATGCGAGGTTGTTGCTCATGTTTTTTTACTGTTTACTGAGAGTGTATTTTGTGATAGCGTATTACCAACACAACCACCATAGCTTTAAAGTCACAGTTTCACAGAAGTTTCTTTTCCTTTGTTGGTCTAGAAAGTCTCAGAAATCTCAGAAATCCACATCAAGTTGAAGGTTGGCAATTCACCCTGGGTAATACTAAATCATTACAAAGCTCAAACATAAAGGTCAAAGTTCAATTATAGACTATAAAGTCGTTTTAAAAGAGAAGATTTATATATTATTTTTCTAGCGTATTAGTGCAGATTCTGTAAATTCTGAGAATATTTCAATCCCAAGTAACCAAGGACCCCTGCCCTAGTGTATAAATTTGAACAGTTATTCTCAAAATAACACTGCTCAAATGGCAGACATGGGACATGCCTCTTATTTACTATTTCTAGGTTGTGTGCACATGTATATCTAAGAACACAAGTGTGCTTAGAGATACAAACACATTCCTCAATGTCCCTGTGTTGCACATCACCTCAGAAGTGCTCCAGAAAGCTTCTGGACCAAGGATATTTTGTGTAAGCATGAGTGAGATGGAACAAGGACAGATGATCTTCATTAGAGCTCTCACTGGAGCATGAAGAGCCCCAGTCACCAGCCCATTGCCATGAACGGAGCCAACGTGCTGTTCCCATTCTGGCTTCTTTTATGCACAGGACTAGAAAGCAAATGGGACAATGATGACAAAAATAACTTTTTGTCATGTAAAGTGTCGGTGCTTCTTCATTTTCAGATCAACATGTAACTAACATTTGCCCATCAGTCTTCTACATTCCCTGGTCTGAGTGTTATCCTCCTTATTATTTTCATTTAACTCCCTACTTTGCTTTCTACACGGATATCTGCTACACTCTACACAAGCAAAGTTTGGGTAAGAGTTAAATGACAATCACATAATTTCTAGATTTCCTGATAACAGTGTTGGCAGAACAAAGTACCCCAGGAGATCAAACTGCTATTTAATTTTGAAGCCTGTATTCCCAAATTTGGTTAATGTGGAGAAATGTGTCGAGTCTTCTGGCCAAGCGTGCACGCATCAGCGACTCACAGAGCACAGGACTGTTTTTAAGTGAACTTACCACCTTAAGATGTATTTACTCATGACTATAATTTACGCGTTAAATTTATTGGAGTTTTGGTTCCAATGTGACATACAATGTAAAAAATCAATATAGATTTGAGAGCTTTATAGTGCCCCTGGCAAATATGAATAGCACTTGATGAAAAGTGAAGGTTTTCACAGCACCTACAGTGCCACTGCATTGGAGTAATTAACACCACACGCTTCACAGATATTTATATCAATTCTTCACCAGCACACAGAACAGCTCTTTGTCAGAAATTTGGTACCAAGATGTCCTGCAAGGCTTTATACACACTTTTATTACGAGCCCTATTTTAAAGGATTTACAATTCTGACAGAAGTATTTCCCTATGGGATAAAAGTTCGTAGGCATGTTCTCAGAGCTGGAGGAATTTTTTCTTGTAAAAATTGGTTAACATTTTTCTCCCTTAAGAAATGAGCAAATAAATAGTTCTGAGGGGTTTCTGCAACCATTTAAGTCACCTTTAGAAAAATAAATACATGCATCTTATAATACAAAAATTTGGCAAGCTTTTTATTGGTAATCTGGGTGGTTGCATTCTGCGACTTAAAAATATTCTAATGCGAGACTAAAAATTAACATTTAAAAGTGGTCTCTGCATAAGCACTGCAACTGCATTTTCATAACATTTTAACAGATTAAGGGATAAACTGTGATGAAGACAATGAAGGAACCTTATCAAATGAGCATTTCACATAGACTTACCGTAGATTGGAATTAAGCCGTGCTAACGAATCCTGCCTCATTTGCATGGCCAAAACCTAATCCTAATGAAACTTCATGGTAGATAACTAACATGTTTTCTTCATGGCAACATTAGTTGGGTAATAAAACTGTGCCGGGTACCGATTCTGAGTTACTGTGTCACAGATCAAAGCACCTCTGTTTGCCATGGAAGAGTATCCCAGGTAGAATCAAGTTATGTTTATGAATCAAGAGCTTAATGCAACTCTAGCCAAACCCAAATTCATCTGGCTTTCCTAGAGAGAGATATTAGAGGGTGGATTTGAGTTATGCTAACGAATCTGGATTTATTAGCAGGGATCACATCTGATCCCTATGTAACACCGCAGGATATTCATCAGCCACACTTTATTAAACTAAAAACCCCCCAACCCTTAAATCCAGAAATTAGAGGACTATAAATTACTCCTCTATTACTGTAATAACTGAAACAAACTAACATGATGCATTCAAATCCCACCCTCAACTCACAAAGTACTTCAAAAAGGCAAAACCCTCTGAAGTATTCAAATCAGTTATGTCAAATGTGTAAGGACAGATCCTGAAAATCTGTTGTGCAAGTGTGCACATCTCACACACACATATTGATGCATAAATGACAATTTTTCAAAGTTTCTGTGGCAGCTGGAAGCAGAACCCCATAACTGAGGGACATCGTAGCATCCTATAATGAAGATTTCCTTACAGTAAACAACACTGCACTGAGTATCTCTGGACGTATCTAAAACATAAGAACTTGATTCATCAGATCTTCTCTCCAGGCGTGGGCCCAGCTGGTGTTGAACTCTTGTGGCTGCTTTAGCTTACGCTGGCTGGGGTCAATCTCTTGGCTCAGGACAGACAAGTTTAAAATGCACTAGCAACACCCCTTGCCATTTTTGACACACCACTGGAAAACTCACACTCTGGAGATTGACAGGGGCTGCTGGCAAAATGCCTCTTTCTAGTCAATTTGCATGTGCAGTTGTGGGTTTCACACATAATAATTTGGGAGCGCATAAATTTTTCAAGCATTTTTCCAGACAAAATTGAAAAACACAGCTTTACTTGGACATTAGTGGTCAGAATGCTACTGCCTTCAAGTTAACTACCAGCTTCTCAGTGAAACACTTCTTGGATAAACTAACAAACACGTTTTATCGAAGAAACAATTTTTCAAGAATACGTGAAAGTGATGTCTGACCAACTTAGCAAGAAATTGGGATAGGAAAAAAACCCCACACATTCAAAGCGTTTCTTATTCGCTGACATGTATGTCAAATTGTTAAAAATGGATTTTGTTGGTGAGTTAGAAAAATAATGAGAAAAGACACCAGAAAGTATTCCAACAAATTAGTCAGCACAAAATCTGAGGGTCTTATTTTGGGTTCTGACACATACGACTATATCAACATTCTTTTCTTAAGAAGAAATGGAGTTGTGCAGTATCTTGATTTGCATTGTGCATGGTGTTAAATGGCTTATACCACTTGCACACCAAAGCAGAAAAACTGGAGGAGCAGTCAGATATCACAGAGGTAGATGAACCATACATCGTTTTTTGTTTTTTTCTTTATAGTTCAGCAGTGTGTTATGAGATACTGCAACAAAACCATATTTAAGAAGTGCTTGTCCAATGCGTTCAGGGTGAAATACTCATTTGTGAATTTTTAATTTTTACACCAAGAAGTACGGAAGACTGAACACACCTTTAATAAGTCCCTTTTCTTGCAATGTTTTCAAGGAGGGTCTTCGGGAGATGAACTTCTTTAATCTGCTTTTAACTCGGTTTCTGTCATTTGTGTCAGAGGCACTGTAGTTCAGCCTGAAAACTGAAGGAAATCAAAAGGGAAATTTTTAGTGAAACAATATTTCTAAATTAACAGTAGTTTTCTCAAATATCCTGAGAAAATAGTGGCCATCCCCCCCGGTAAGATCCCAGTCGTGCGGTAGGTCAGCAGCGTGGCTGGTTGGACACTACAAACCATCTGATTAATACTTTTGTGAATAAACACGAGGAGTTCACTCTGCCGGGTTATGCGCAGAGCTCTGTTATTTATTGCCCATAAGTATTTGGATGGTGACCAGTTTGCTCATGAAGTGTTCACGAATCCCACAAGTTTCACATGGGTGATTTTTCAGCTCCAGCTCCGGGCTCCGAGTGTGCTACGCGCTATTAGCTGTGCACTCCTTGCTATGAGAAAGGATGTATGGTTACACCACCAGTGAAGGACTGGATTCTCTTGCCAAGATGGATTAAGCGTTATATATATATTTAATGCAGTTATAGAAAACATGGCCACGTGCCACCAAATGTGTGCAAGATGCATTAATTTATGGAAAGAAAAGTACTCCCGTCCTAATGATTATATTTTACTATATTTAAGCATTTACCAAACTGAGAAACAATTTGAGCGCAATTTATTCCTGCTCTGTGTCAAAAAGGCATAGGATCCAGCTGCAGAAAATCCCCTGGAGGAAGTTTCAAAGGCATAAATTTAACTTTTTCTCTGCTGAGGTGCTTACAGGGCACCATGATGGCTATCAAAAAAGGCAGTGCTAGTAGGGAGGAGAAGCTCAACATGCTGCAGAAGCAGCAGAGATGCCATGGGGAGACCTTTTCTCGAGTTTTTCCTGAACAAGCAGGTTTTTAAAGATTTCTAACGAATCCCCTGAGACTTGCCACCCTTGAATAACTCTTGTTCAGTGTCCTGAGCTCTCTCACTGCTCACATTGCTGAGCAGGCTAATGGGGCAGCCAGGGTGGTGCAGCCTCCTTTGGCAAAGGCCTCCAGCTCAGAGAGGGGTGGCTTCTGCTTTCTAAGGAAAGAGCAGCCTCCCATCTTCTCTTGGAAATCAATTAACCAATCAATCAATCAATCAATCCACCAAAATACAATATTCTCCACAAGGTGAATTGACAGGAGCCTGGTCCATTGTCCCTTTGACAGGATTTCTAAACAAAACCCTGGCTAATTTAGCTGCAGTTAGAGAGATGCTCCCTTCTCTCTCCATCCAGACTGAACCTTCCCTATAATGCAACAATTTTCAAACAGAGGATGCAAGCAAAGAGAGCAAAATTAAAAGTATGATCATTATTATCAGTCTTCTTTCTTTTATCAAGGCGTTTTGCATTAGTTATAAACAGAACCAGAAGATTTAAAGGTGCACAATTATAAAACAATGGCAAGCTGAAATAACTGGTTAAGCAACAGCAACAACCCTGGAATACTGTGGTTTACATTACAAATCTGATTTTAACAGCCAAACTTATAAAATGGTTTACGCTTTGCTGTTGTCAAGGGAGAAAAACTTGCCAAATTGTTCATTTTAAGTAAATAGAACATAGCCAATTAAGGAAAGCAATATTTAAACACATGCCTACAATGATCAGAGCATAGTTTGCTTCTGATTTCACTACTGATTTTAACAGAAGAGTGTTCCATTTTCCCACAGCACTAAAATGACCCCACACATACTTCCACAAACTAGTAATCACACAGGACAAATAAAAGGACACTTTACTGGAAAATACACGGCTTGGTACAATAATCCATCACTTATGAAAACTAAAATTCACATTTTTTAATGGTAGCATTCCTGGAGTGATGTATCATAGAACATAAAGATTAGCATTCAATCGATGGTTGGTGCTTTTTTAACATTATAACGGAGGAATTTTTGTCTGAAATTGAGCAATCCTTGGCAGGGACAAGCTAAAATTCCAAGTCACTTGGCTGTGCTATAAAAAGAACAACAAATGGATGTTTCTAATTCTGCATCTTAGTGGTACTTTGAAACAGTGAAGTGAATTGTATTTAGTTTGGGGTCTCTTTTGTTGCTCAGTGTCATTCTGCCCATATCAATTCACAACTAGGTTGGCTTTCTCCTGACTTCTGAAGCTTCCCCAAGTGATGTAATTTGTGCAGGAGTGAAAATATATTTTAAGTCAATCATTTTTCTGCCACACTTCCCTTTCTGTAGGACTCTGAAGCATTTTATGCCCACTGGAACTACACATTTAACTCTGAGTCTACACCAGACGGGTCAAGGTGTTCCAAATGAAGGACACGTGGTTGTCTTGTGAAGGGTAGGACAGCAGGGTGAACATCCCTCTCTTTAGAAACACAAGTTAACCCAGCTGGAAGTTTTATACCTGAAACAGCAATTATGGTGTTAAAACTACATCTAGAGGTAGGAATAATTATTGACATGGATATCTTTGTATGTATCACATTTTGCCGTATAGCACAGAGTTCAAAACAACAGCAAGGCTAATGTTGATGAATTTCTCATTTTATTCTATTAAATACATGTGAGTCACCAGAAAAAAAAACTCCAAGCCTCACAGAAATTTAAGGGTTTAGATAGCATGTTCCAAAACCAAGCTTAGCCAGAAATAATCGTGTTAGGATCTCACTTAGAAATAGTCCTTCTCTTGCCAAGCAATTCTTCTCGCGATATCCCCACATTAAAATGACTTTGCTATTATATTTGGAAATACAAAGAAGATCAAATGTTAAAAAAAAACTGTGGGTTTAAAACTCAAAAAGAACAATAAAATTTTTTTAACACCTTCCTTTTTAAATTTCAGGCTCTGGTTTTGGGCAGAAGTGTCCTCTATGAAAGAGAGCTGGCAAACAACATAAAAAAAGTGGAAGACAGTTCCATACAGAAGTAAAAATAAGGCCCTTAAGGACTTAAGTATAAAATAATAATACATTTCTTCTGCTAATGCAAGTGCCTGCAAGGACATTTCATCAGCAAATATATAACCTGAATATTGTCTGACTTTCATATTTGGCTGGTAATAAAGTAAAAAATTTGATCTGGAGAAGTATTCTTATTACTTTTCACACTTTGTTAGGTCTCTATCTATGCCACAGGTTGGAAAGCTATATAAGAATAAAAGAAATAATGGCAAGAACTTTTCCTCAATTCCCAAGATACATGAAATCAAAACAGCTAATCAAAATAGGGGAGTGCCATTCAGATTGGGTAAAAAATAAATTAGTATAAACACATTTTTAGGGCTAAAAAAAAGAACACATCTTTGGCCCTTATCATTGGATTGCAGTGTAATAACATTGGCTTAATTAGGGGCGATAAGTATAGGTTAAATGCTCTGAAAAAAAGAAAAAAAAAAAAGGCACTGATAAAAAACTGACCTGTCTTTTTTTGGCTTATGTAAATCCTCTGAATCCCTATTCAAATCTAGTCTTAATAATAAAATATAAATAACAGAAGTGTGGAAGACAGGAATTAATGTACAACTTCGTAGTGACACAGTTCTAAAAAAATTGTACCATCAAAGAAAGTTTTGAGATGTACAGGTGAAAAATCACTTTTTAACATTCAATGCCCTAAAATGTATCTGTGATGCAATGAGAATAAATTGACTATTGTTTAATCAGGATTAACTAGTGGCCAACAAATTGCAGGGTTAAACTACAAAAGCCTTTCTCCAGGGTTTGGGCATGGCCACCACTCACAGAGGTGGGCAAGGCTCTGAGCTCTTCAGGGCTGGGATAAAAATGTTTATGAGATTACCTCCTGTGAATTTGATCATGCACCTAGACAATGCATTTGTAGCAGAATGTTTTCCCTCGGTGTGATCTTCTGAGCAAAACCTGAATGATTCAGAGTGTAAAATTTTTTAATATGTCCTCAATGCCACATTTTATTAGCAAGATTTTGTAACTCCCTGTAACATGATCTCAAATTCCTTCCAATGACTTTTATTTCACTCTTAATTTACTCTGCATTTGTACATAATCTCAGGGGTTTACCTATGATTAATTCCTGCCAGGTACAGTGTATCTGAACACTTCCAACGTGTTGAAAGCATTGGTTTTTGAAGAACTATCCATTAATGACTTTCTGAACTGTGACAATGGATATTGACAGTGCTTGTCAGACTAAAGCACTATTGATTGTCTCACATCATGTGTATTGCAAAACCAATTTCTTTCAAGTACCTCTTCCTAACTGAAATACATTATTACGATGCCTATCTGTTTGTTATAACACCCAAAATTATCGTATGTAATTCATTTGGATGGAAAGAGCAGAATGAAGAGCAGCAGTGGGAATGGATAAGGCATTAGGAGATTCAAATATCTTTACATTTCTACCTTCTCTTCCATTAGGAAAGATTCTTTGATCTCCAGGAAAAAAAAAAAAAAATTAGTCTGGACCATGTACATTTTTTTAGTACTCTCCAAAGACTTTAAAATTTTGTGAAGTTCTTAGAAAGAGATGAGTTTTAGTATAATGACAACACCCATAAATTAAGTTTTGGTAATTTCCCAAGGGCTACTAAAAATTACAGGCTTGACCATTCAAAATACGCTGACCAAAATCCGAGCTGCAACTTTCTTAAAATACATGTGAACAGATCCATGTGCTCGACTCTCATCTCTGATGTCTTAAAGTAAAAGTTTTCTAAAGTTCTTTACAGACTCATAACCAGAGTCCTCAGCAACAGTTTGAAGGACTGAAACAAATCTGAGATGGCAAAAAAGGGAGGCAGGAGTGGGTCTCTATGATTTTGGAGAAAGAAACTGCCAGTCTAACAGCCGTGCTATCACATATAGACGAAAATATTAATTGGAAGGAATTAATTAGTTAATTAATGAATTTCAAGTAATGGGAATGCATAATTGCTGAGTGCCTTATATTTCTGAAGAAGTATATCTTAATGTGCTGAGGTGTATTATTCTGCCTACATTCTAAAAGACACTGTAATTTAATGTATATTGACTCATGACTTTAAGTTTTATTGGATACCACTGGAATCCAGAATTCAACATTTCTTCAAATTTTTTTGGCCTGCAGCAGATGTGAAACTACTGTTAGTAGGGAGTACTGTTTAAGGAGGGAGCAGCATGTATCCTTGCCTGTAAAAATAGACAGGTTTTCAAACAGCACCACGGTTTTGAGAGTGACAAAACCAAGTCCTTCTTCCTTCCTTTTCTTTGTGATGCTCAATGATGGAGCCAATAAAATCTGCTCACTAAGGATAAAGAATTCACCTCACCTTCTTTATTGAGTTAGGGACTTTTGCCAGTCATCCTATTTGATCCCTTAGTGAAATCCCTGAGCATGTCTCTGAATTATACACACTATAATTACTATTTTTTTTTTTTTTTTGGCAAAAGAGTAGAATGAGAGACAGGTATACAGTCAGCTTAAAGGCACTAGAAAAATGATTAAGGGACAAAAATGCAGGAATCGGGCATTGCCTCTGATCATTATTCTCATAAGCTTCAAAATTACAGATTTTATAACTACAGAGCATAGACCCAAAATGTGCAGCATCAGAATGGGTATCACCTTCCAGGAGTGGCTCAGAAGATTTTGTTTGATTTGGCAGCAAAGGACCTGAAGTCATTCAGGTTTATGGTGCAATAATAGATATTTGCCACAGCAAGTATACCTACATTTACAGATGTTTATGAAGTAAGCACAGAAATAAACAATAGGAAAAAGAAAACAGTGATTATATAGCACAAATAATTTTTCTGTAATATGACAGCCTAACAACTTAAGTGCTCAGTAGTGTCATTATACTTTGTGAAATTTGCGTGCATTAGCAGTAAAGATTCAATAAAATGACTGTATAATTCATATTTTGCATCATGCTCTTATGCATATAAAATTTTAAAAAAATTTGTTCCTCTCTAATAATAAATGGAAATAAATTAATAGTGTGTTAAACATCACTACACATTTACATTGTGAAATAAAAATGTCACTCCCCACACAGCTTTTCTTAGTGGTATTTGTACCATAAATGTTTTGAAACATAAGCAATATTTCTGAGTATATGCTGGATTTATAAACAAAAATCATACCAGGTACCTTTCTTTAATAAAATAAATAAGGTTTTTTGAAAAGGAAAATACGATAGGACAAATCTATCTGGATTTCACTTGTGCATCTGATATAATGCCAAATAGGAAATAATTAGTAAACTAGAGGAGATGTAGAGAACTACAACAATAACTGTGAAGTGACTAAATAAGGTATTAAAATGAGCTTTGTTGAAAGGAGAACTACTGTACTTCAGGGAAGCTACCAGTGGACGTCCTGAAATATTCTTGGAACTCATCTTTGTGTTTTTATTAAAGAGTTCAGCAGGAAAAGTAGAAGCATTCAAAAAATTACTTGTTGACTCAAGGCTGGAAGCATCATCAGTTGAGCCAAGGATTTGAGGTATCAGGCAAAAGCTTGGTGACTTTGAGACTGGAAACTGGAGTAACCAGATTAGTACTACCCAAAGCATGGTTAAAGAAGGATTGGAATTATAGAATCATAGAGTCATTAAGGTTGGAATAGACCTCTAAGACCATCAAGTTCAACCATTCCTCAGCAATTCCAAGCCTACCACTAACCCATGTCCTCAAGTGCCACATCTACACCTCTTTTGAACATTTCCAGAGATCGTGACTCAACCACTGCCCTGGGCAGCCTGTTCCAGTGCCTGACCAACAGGTCCAAGATATTTAATTTTAATTTATAAGAAATAATTATCTCTTATGAGTGTATGACCTCAGACACTCATATGTGAGGTGGAAAATCCTGTCAGAAGAGGTGCAGGCAGCAGCAGTGAGAAGCACCAGGAGAAAAAGGCTGCTGAGATTTTGGAAGGAGACGGGGAGCTCAGCATGTTTGGCCAGCTAGAAAACAGCTGGGAGGAGCTGTGATTGTTCTCTATGAATTTGCTGGTGGGGGTGGGAAAAGGAGCAGGAGAGGAGAAGAGGACAGCAGGGAGGGAGGAGAGCTGTTTTAACTGAAGAACAATGTTGGCATGAGAATAGATGAGCATAAACTGGCCATAATATGAAGTTCTAAACCACCCTTTTAAAGAATTCGTGGTGGCAAATAAAACGAAAAGAATTTAAGATGCAGCTTAATAAATTTATGTATGAGGACACAGAACATGGTACCTTGTGACAGGAGGGACTGGACTGGATCACCCAAGACTTGCCAAGCCTTTCTTTCCACAATTTTTTAGGGTATTGTCACAATATTAGAAACACTGTTATACAAACTTAACTTGAATATAAAAACCACAATGCCAGAAATCAATGAATTCATTTTATTCATACAGTATGACCAGTTTATGTTCATCTAATGTAAAACATGTGGGACTTGGATGAAATCTGCTACAGCACACAAAGTCGGACTATTTAGACTCTAGGAAGAGAGAGCACACTGTGCTTGGGAAGGGGAAACTGGTCTCCCCAAGCTCGTGTCAGGGATTAGGACTCTTGACACAGCCTCTTTGCAAAAATATTCCCAGGAGAATACTCAATGGATGGTCTAACACATAGGAATGGAAGAGTGGTCCTTGCCCTTACCTAACTGGGTGAATTGGTGTTTGCAGCCATACAGTCCTATCCCACTCATAAAACATGACAATTAGTGAGCAAAAGAACTGCAATATTTGAGTTAATTCCTTTTGAAGTTGACATATATAGCATAAAATATTGTTTAAGGAGACTTCACAAAATAAAAAAAAAGAAATCCCATGCAATTGGAGGTTGAGGAAGACAGAAAAAGATACTGTAGACTATTTCCAGATCTAGTTGAACAAGTAATTTACAATAAATAATGCATTCAGGGGCTTTTAGAATACGGAGTTCTGTTTGCTTTCTTCTGCTGTGAAATATATGCAAATAACTTCCAACTCTTTAAACTTACCTCCTGAGTTAATCTGAAAAAAAACCTTTTTAACCTTTTACAAATATTATGAATAGTCATCACTTACACTAAATTGCTCAGGCAAAAGGACAAGAAAATGATATGGTTCCTTTTTCTACCAGGAGCACCAGACAGATTTACACCAAAAGAAAACCCTTCTGAGGGGGCTGGGTGCTAGTAGCCATGTGGAATTTTTACCTTAAAAACCTACATATAATTCTGCCTTATGCTTTGGAAGCAAATTAATTATCTGTAGAGACCAAGGGAGTCTTGTGTTTATATCAGCCTTGTTAAGAATTATACAAAGGTTTCATATATGGAAATTTAGAGATGTGCTTGAATACCGTGTTGAGCCTCTTATTCAGATCTGGTCTTTTGGGACCCTTCCAGGATGAATATCCTACCAATGAATTTCCTTTTTCTTGAAACTTTTATCAATTATGTTTCATTCTTCTAAATTTTAAAAGTAAATTATTTTACCATTTAATTATATTCCCATTGCACTTAGTCTCCAATTATATTCATAACCCTATATTTTTGACCAACAATGAACTTCTAGTGTTTCTTATACAATAAAGGACAGAATTAATTCATAGTGCCTAAGTTATGAAACCGACATGCTAAAACTGTTTATTTCCAATGAGAAACAGTAGTGACATTCAGCTCTATATTTGCTGTTTCAAACCGCAAGTTCCAGTGCATTTTTCTCTTTTAAACAGCAAGTTTAGTACTTTCCAGTGAATGTAGATGTGGGTAGTTTACGAAGGAGAAAGGCACACCCATTATCTTTAAAGTAATCAAAAAATATCTAGCCAGAGATCTGAAATCCATTTGCTGTACTCTGTTTATATGTTGACTATACCTTATCAAATTATCCCTACCTCAATTATATCATTAGAGTAAGAATAACAACAAAAGATCACCCATGAGCTCATTTTTAAAAGGAGCACGTCGTCAGATTTCAGAATTCTTTTTACTTCTTACCTCAAGTGAAAATTCTGGTAAGGATCTCCAACATCTACGTTCACATAAACATAAACTTTAGACAGTCACCCTCATGCTATCTACTAAATTTTATTTTTATACAGAAATTACTTCCATTTGCTAAAATACAACTGACTTTCAGACTTTTGAGCAGTTACAGCTCTTTGCTCAGGTAGTGTCCACATCAGGACACTAGAAAAGCTTCCCTAAAGGTGATTTAGGATCTGCATAAAATAAACAACCCCATAAAGCAGACCAAAAGCAGGCTACAGCTTTTTTTGTGAGGCTGCCCTAGAGAGGCTGTGGGTGGAGAAGCTCCCTTGTGAGATGTGTTGTGGGTCATCCTCTTATTGGACTGAGACAGGGGAAATACAAGAGGAAAAGGAAAGTCCAGAAATGAGCTATAATATTTACCCATGTGTTTTGTGGCTGGGACACAAAGTCTATTTGTTTAGGGGCTCAGAGGGGGACACCTCCAGAGATCCTGCAGGGCATGTGGTGACATTTAGTACTTTATCTAGTCTCCAGAACAGCTGCACTGGAACAGGCTCCTTGAGCAGGAAAATAATTACTAATTATCAGGATATTTTCCTGAAATAAAATCAGGCCAGTTATCACAACAACCCTTAGACACTTCAACCAGCTACATGTGGGGTTTTCATGGGTGCACTGAATCTCTGTATGACCAGCCATGGTCAAAATTCAGACAAAATGTTAGAAAGAGCCAATAGAAGACTGTTTTAGCTTTAAAATTAATGTTCCAGCTGACAAACTGCACAGGGGCTTAACCTACTTTAGAACATATTTAATAGCATAATTTAGTCTCGAAGAAGAAAAGCAAAATAACTAATGATGGACAAATTTAGGGGTCAAATCTAGTTCAGATAAACATTCAAAAGTTCAGATGTTTAACCAAACCTTATCTTGTCCATGAAAAGCCTCAAACTGAAGGGCTCTATCAAAAATAAGCAAAGTACAGGAGATTGTGGAAACTTTTCCTCACAGAAGGAAAACTATTATCAGAAACCTGCACCTTATTGCAGCACTCACGTGTAAAGCAGTTAAGCATCAAAGCAAAAGCAAAACATTTCAGAAAACTGCTTCATGGTTGCAGTAATATTTGGATGAAATCCAATATAGAGAAAAGAAAATAATATTAAGGGGAAAGATAATACAAATGCAATTAGACTATCAACCAATAAAACTTGATAGCTGAAACCTTCCAAGCTTTGAGAGAATAAGGAAACTGGAGATCAGAGGACTCTGCCTTTTGAAGTCTTGCTGTCCAGATCCTGGGGACCATTATCCAGCTGAGTATTTTAAAGACATTATGAATATTCGGTCACAGAATTAGAAAGCTTTACTACTGTGAATGACCTGTAACTTGAGCA
This sequence comes from Daphoenositta chrysoptera, assembly GCA_013397915.1. Lineage (NCBI taxonomy): Eukaryota > Metazoa > Chordata > Aves > Passeriformes > Daphoenositta > Daphoenositta chrysoptera. Next base: position 560,792 of record VZRO01004341.1, read on the forward strand.
GGGACAGCTACAAATGAATTCCGAATAAAAAATTATTTGGAAAAGGTGAATTCTGCTAACTTAGTTTTCTGGGTTACAACTCACCAGATAAAAAATTTGCTTTCAAACAACATTCTCCTTGTGGGTTATTGATAACAGAAAATATAATTCCAATGGATCCTCTCTATTCTCACATTCACCAAATACAAACCATTTTTTAAAAACTCTATTAGAAAAGATAAGGCCACTGTTCTACCTTGCCTGCCACTGTTTCTCACTCTGCAGGCAGTATCTGCTACAGTACCCCAAAAGAAACCAAATGTATACAAATGATGCAGCAATCTATGGTATTTCAGTATCCTTTAATTTCTTTCCCTTTCCCCATGTTACCACGTTTCAATCATCATTTCTTAAGCCTCCCCCTCACCTTTCCTTCTGCCTCCATCCCTCCAGCTACCTGGGAAATTAACAGAAAAAATTTGCTTTTCTCATAATTGAACCCCAAATTCAAACTGTCAGATGCTAAAACAAAAGATATTTTAAGCCAGACTTCAAATTTCAGTTCAGAATTTACTAATGTGTAGCTTGCATTAAGAGCAAAGTTACAACAATAAATCAAGTATTCCACTGCTTGTAATTGTGCCTTAATATCAGTTCTATTCTTGATCCATCATATTGAGTGATCTTCAGATAACACTGTATAACAATCCAGGTATTACAGTGTTTTCATTATTTATTCATTGATTTTTAGTGCTATCTTTTGATTTTCATTCAAACACATCCACTGAAATACTTTCAAAAGAAGAAAGGAAGGTAGGAGCATTATAACACCCTAAAATAATAATCTTTAATTTTACATAGAAAGTAAAGAGATTATTACATGTGTTTTCACGGAAATATATATACAAAGATTATTTTTGCAAGAACTTCCGAACTTCTAGGAAACCACAGAAATGAGACAAATAGTTTTGTTTTAGTGAACGCATCTATGGCTTGGATAGAAGACAGTCAAGCAGTGATCTTGAGATCATCACCTGCACTGCTTGATTTTTAGTCACCTTTCTGGTTCTTCCAGTTTCACAGCTCAAGAGAAAACCTGTGTGCTGCTCAGGAGCCAGCTGACTCCTGGGAAAAATAGAGAAAAATGCCTTTTCTGAATAGGTCACAGCCAGTCTGTCCTAGAAGGAGTGAGCATGAAGTGACGTGGATCAAACCATGAGTTTCTGCACCTTGAACGAAGCCTTTCATTACCGATACCCACCAAGATAAAGGCTGTCTTGCCCTGATTTATAATTTTGTGCCCCAAAACCTGCTAAATGGCCAATAATCCAACGTGCATCTGGCTGCCCTCCTGTTCTGCCCTGCCTACATCTGGACACCTTCCCTTGGGCTCTGGGCCCTTGGACTGAAGAATAACCTTCTTCAGCAAAAGTGACTGTAAAATGTACTATCACTTTGTGATTGCAAAAAACTGTAAAGCTTTCTCTAGTAGGGCTTCATACCTGTATACTTTTAAAATTATTTCTGTGTTCTGTACAAAGGGTCTCCATGAATTTCGGTATAATTCCTTGATAATCCTTTTTCTTCTCCAATGGGCTTTTTTTCACATGTATTAGCACCAGGATATTTTTAAATGTTTTCATTTCATTTATTTTAAATGTGCTGTTTGAAAAGAGTTGCTCAGTTTTATAAGAATGTTAGTTCTTTGTTTAAATTGAACACCTTAAAAATTAATTACAAAAACTGCTGTCACATGTAGGGACATATTTTATATGCTATGCAAAGGCTTAAGGCAGGTTTGCTCTTTGGTTTTCACAATGAATGCATTGGATGCAAGAGATTAAAGGACAGCAGAATCTTGGTGTCCTGGTTGTTTACTTTTTATGTCTAAAAAAGTGGCAATGAAAGAGATAAATACGATCCCTAGACTGTATCAGGTGAGCCATTTCCATATGGCAGACTGAATTCTGCTTTCCAACTCTGTGGGAAGACCTAACCTTGAATATCAGTTCAAGAAGCACTGGCTGAAATGGAGAGAGATTCAGAAAAGAGTTATTTGAGATGATCAGAAAAAAAAAGAAAAGCAGCACCCTATCATAGGAAAGACTACACAATTTTGGCTGGCCTAGTTACCAACCCAAGCAGGGGGTGGTACACCTGAGGCAGAAAAGAACTGCAGAAAATGAAGAGCAGGCTAAATTGCTGCCACAAGAACACAATTGCACCACAAGTCCATTTAGGCTGAAAATTAGAGTGCTTTCAGCTTGAAAACTGAAGTTTTGGAACATTTTTCCAGCCTGAGCTGAGGGGCAAAAGCATTACTACCGAATTTCATTAATTATGAAAGGAATCAAATGAGGTAGTTGTTTTCAAGAACTGGGGAATTGATTCAATGCTACAAAAAGTCTGTCTGAGGCAGATAATGCTGTGTTACACTTTTCAATAACAGTAACGCAAGTGAATTCCTCTTGGGTGAATCCTGGGTGCACTTAAGACAATGGCCAATGGAATTAATTAAATGGAGCCAAATATCCTCAGTGGTGAGGGGAGCTGCTCATATGTCATAGCTCACTCTTCAGCATCAATATTTAAAGCCAGCTAGTTGGAACCTTTTACTTAATTGAGAAACAATACAGCATTTAACCCTTCAGTGATGTTCCACCCTTCGGCTTTCAGAGGCAGGATCTGTTTACCCGGCCCGTCAGCAGGCAGCAAAGAGGAGATCCTAAAAAACACATTCCTTTTTAATTCCATTAATATGCCCTGTCCAAGACAGAGTAACATTAATTTGGTGTTTAAATATTTGGGACTGGCTGTCACAATTTAAATTAAATAGATCCTGCTAGCTAGAAGGTCCAAATATATAAGTGATTTCACCACAGGAAAAAGGTGAGTCTGGAAAGTAGGTATTCTTGTCTAGAGCCTGACGTACAGTCTCTCTAACTGAGTTTAATTTAGACTTTTATAACCTAAAAACCTCCTTATTTCTGTCACATTCTTCCCAAAATACCATGAGGATTGCATCTAAATGAGTTAGAAATAATAGTGAAACCTCAGGATACAGTATAGTATAAGAATAATTTTTTCTGGCTACAACCTTCCAGTAGGGACATTTATTTTAATAAATACCATGAAAGGTTCAAAATTATGCTCACATGAGTGATAGAAAACTGGACTGGCTTTTCCTGAATAAGAAAGTTCAGCAAGTCCTGCTCACTTGCTCTAGCTCTGACCTCTCTCCAGAGACTGCAGTCTAAAATATTCCCTGTTGCAGCGAGAATGCCTACATCTATTTAGGTGTCTTCTGTTGTCAGCCTCTCTTCCTCCCCTGCAGAGGCAAAGCATGGACTCGCAAAAACTGGAGATCTACTGACACATGGTGATGGAAGGTCGAGCACAGGTAGCTGTCTGCATTGCGTGCTGCTTTAAACTATTAAAAATGTGGTATTTTGTACAATCTACATCAAACTGTAGTTTTTTGCTACTGAATGTAAATCAAGATCTACTTGTTATGGAACCAAGAGACTGGACCAAAGCAGTGCAAGACATGTTGAGTATTCAGGCTTGGAAGTGGCAGAGTCAGAGCAGAGATTCCTCGTTGCAGGAGTCTATCTCGCTTTTAGTGCATGGAAAAAAGCCCAAGTGCTTGGCTCCAGTAATGCCTAAAATCTCCTGATTTCTTTGTGATTGCTTTTTCTGAAGCAAGTGTGTGTTTGGAACAAGCACATTTTACCAAAGTGTAGTTTTCTTAAGGACTGCATCAGGATCCATGGTTCAGTAGGAAAAGACTTAAAGCAATCATGATACCCAGTCTCTACTTGCCTCCATATCAAATCCATCTAGAGTGCACATGTAGGAGTTTATTTTGTTAAGAAAAATATGTGGTGTCTCTCTCTTCTTTGGAACAAAGAAGAAATATGGATTTATAACCTTTTCCTTTTATTTCTTTAAACTTAAGTCCTTCAACAGTGTTTTGAACAAACCTAAAGAGATTTTAAGACAGACATTTTGTATTGTAACATTCCCCTGGGTCGTATGTATGATCGTCTTTACTAAAGCTCCTTTCAGTCCCAGTTGAATAAATATGCATTTTATTTCACTAATCTTGAAACAACAGGAATAAAGTTTACCCAGGTCTTTTATACCTCAGAGAACAAAACAAATACTACAAATCTTTAGAGAGAAAGGATATACAAAAGGGCTTGAGGTGAATGTTTCAAAGCAAATACTCTTTAAACGATGTGCAAATTATTTCAGCACTTGAACATGATTTATGAAAGGGGATTAGTCCACTGAAACAAGAACCGAGTTTAAACTGTTGGGTTTCAAAGTCAAGGATGAGAAGTGTTAGCTGGAAAAGGCAGAAGAAACTGGATAGTAATCTATAGTGAGGATTTCTGATTGATTTTCTTTAACTAACTCAATCCTACATTAGCTATCGCTGTCATTCATACTTAACTGTGGTGGGCAGCATAAAATACCTTCTTTTATGATATAATTCCCCATAAAAATGAGGTATGCAATGGTGATAATTAAGTAATAATGAGGTAATTAATAACTCAGTGACTAGCTCTCTATTTACTAGTATGCCCCATAAATGAGCACAAGGAGTGTGAAACAATTAAAGATTATCCAAGCTCAAACAGATAACTTTTCCAGGGAGTTGTGTGTCAGTGAGCAGACCAATGAGTCACAGGTCACATCTATAATAATACATTATATTATATTGTAATATTCCCACATACTCTTCACATAATGGGTTAGAACTACTCTTAAGTACTATAAAAATGATCACTTTTATGTAATTGTAAAGATTAATAAGTGAGCTAACTTCTCATGGTTCTATAATGACCCTGCTGTTCTAGTAGGTAAAGGAAAATTTAATGATCCTGCTCAGATATGATTAATATCTAACTTTTTCCTGGCTAAAAATCTGGACTTGGTTCAATAAAAATGAATTAAGTGAACATGCATGGGTTTCCCTGCCAAATGTTTATATGGAAGTTGGATATGCCCAATTTAAAAATATGCTTTTTCAACCCAAATAGTAAACTCTGGAAGGATTTTGGAGAGTGAAGTAGAAATAAAACAAAGAATTAAGGAAACATTATATTATAATTGATGGAAACAGGATATTCAAATTCAGGAAAAAAAGTAATTTTTTTTAGGACTAGTCACAGCCAGTTGTGATTTTGAGTGCAACATAATCTTCTATTATCAGCAGAACTGACACAATTTGTTTCTCAATTTGGCATGTTTTGTTTCCCAAATGCCAATATTATTACTTCTTTGTTGCTGAATCAGTATTTTCCTAAGCTTTAAGAAGAGAGCATACCTATACTTAACATGGCAGAGAAACATGAGAGTACAAATATGTAAAAAAATAAGTTTAGTCCCTGTAGTCCAGATGAGTGATTCCACTCTCCAAACCCAGCAGGTTGCATTTTCTTTTCCTGCTTTTTTTTTTTTCATTCCCTGAAGCTGACTGCATTCCTGTTGATGCAATAAAAATAAATGTCACAAACCTACAAGATGCAGACTGACAAAATTAACATTGCACTAGGAAACTGCATATTTGCAGCTAGTTTTCATTTTGCTTTCTGTTCTAATTGTTGCCATTGGTAATGCTGCACTAATATACGTTACTGTTTTATGTTTCTTGGCTTTATTAAAAGTAATAAAACTGACCTATACATAATGCTAACATTGTAATATAATAATAGTCCCTAAATAGCATCATTTGGCTTTGAACTTCACATCTAACTGAAATAAATGGGCCGGGAAGAGGAAAGAATTCAGACCTCAGCAGAGCTAACAAAGAAATTGAGTGATTTCCCACTTTTGTGGCTCTAAGTAGAATCGTGAAGGTTGGAAAAGACCTCTAAGATTATCGAGTCCAACTGTCAAGCCAGCACCACCAACATGTTCACCACCAAACCATGTCCTCAAGGGCCGTATCCACACCTTTTTTGAACACTTCCAGGGATGGTGACTCCGCCAGTGCCCTGGGCAGCCTGTTAATTGGAATGCTTTTCAAAGAGGTGACCCTATGTGGGTGAAGGACTCCAGAAGCTACCACAGAATCCAGCCCTCTGTAGGTTTGTCTGGGCCAGTAAAACCTCTCTCTGCATCCCAAGATATGGTCTCCCAACCTTCCATCCCCTTCCTGTGTCAGAGAGGAAGACACAAAACTCCCACAGGCTCCTCTCAGCACTGCCTGCAATTACGGTGCCTTTTTCTAGGACATCTAAACTATGTTTTCAACAAACGTTTCTGGCTTTTTCCCCCCCTCTGTTATTACACAGCCAAAACCATGAAAATTCATGTGTTTGTGCCCTGGTGCCCATCCTTTCCCCTCCACAGAGAAACAACAGCCTCAGACAGGAGGTCTTTGCCACCTGAAATTCCCCATCCTGTGCAGGAACAAACTTTAAACCCTCAAACAAGTCCTTGGAAGAAGCTTTAGGCAGGGAAGGACCAAGTAGCATGTGGAGCCAGGAAGGTTTCAAGCTCCACCAAATTCTCCATTTCTTCTACCATGTCCATTAAATGACAAAAATGGTTTTCTGCTGCTGTTTGTTCCCCTCACACTCATAGTACAGTCTTAGTTATCTAACAAACTGCATTCAGAGAGGATTCTGGATGCTTTAGCAATTACTTAGGGATAAATACATGCCATGCTCAAGTTTCAAAATTCAGCCTTTTGGAGAAAAGTGAATGAAACAAGGAAAGCAATTTTGGGCAATTTTAGAGCACAGTCTATGGTTCAATCCTAAGGACTATAAGCTCCTGACTTTAGCTGTCTTTTAGGAAACTAAAGCAGATTTCAATGCCCAGATGATTTTGTAACAAATACCTCTGAAGGCAAACCGAAATTATGATGCAGAGGTTTTTTTGGTTTTTTTTTTCTTGATTTAAAAGATGCTTGGAGGCGTATTCCCAGACACTGCCACAAGGCCATTCCCTAGGGAAGTGTGCAAAGGCTGTGGCATCCCAAGGGCAAAGCATCACCCTTTGGGACTAAAAGATGCATCTCTCCCTGTTGAAAGTCCTAGAGGAATTTAGGTAAGGAAAGCATCATTATTTGTGTTGGCTGGTGGCCAGGGTGGTGGGCTAAGACCCTGATCCATACGGAGAGCAGAAAGGAATCCCAAGCCTGCTGTTTAATATGCATGACATGTCAGCTTTGCTGTCAACTTTTCCTTCCACCCCCTGCCTTTGTCCGCTTTTTTCCACCTGTTGCAACTTGTCCTTATTCGGGCTGAGAGCTGGAATTGTCTTACTTTGGTGTCACATTGTGTCTGGCACAATGACGCCTGGGGTCCCTGACTACTCTTATTGAGACACTAAAATGACCATGAATAGCAGCAATGCTGCCACAGCTCACCAAGATATTCCTTTTCACTCATATATATATTTAAAATTCTTAGTGCTGGAGTTGTGGCACCTCCAGCAAGAATTCAAACATGGAGGAGATTTTCCAGGCTGCATGACTAACCACCGGGTTGTAAGTAAAGTGTTCTTGAAGATAAGGAAAAAATATGCGAGTAGAAACAATAAAAATAATGCAATTCAATCTTATCAATTCAGGCAGTTCCAGCTTTTATGTGGCAAACAAGGAGATCAAATTTCATTTATCTAATATCACAGATTTTTTTAAATGTCTAAAATATTTCATTATTTTGCTTTGGCAACCTAAAGCTGAGGAACAGATTACTGTTCCCACTACATAAGGAAATAACTGACAACAATTAGTATTTATTCTTGTTGCTTTTGTAATAAAAATAGAATTCCATCACTTTCAAGGAAACCTAAAATATTAATAAGAATGTGATGAACTGAGTAAATGTGACGCCATAAGGAAATGATGGAGAACAGGTTGGAAATATAGTGCTTTGGGAATGGATTGCATTATCAAGCTTGTGATTGTGCATTTTGACAAGAGCAGCCCTCAGATTGATACGGTAGCCAAAGGGCACTCTTCCTACTGCGGAGCTGTTTGTTTCCATCCAGGAGAGGGGGAGTAGAAGGGGAATTGATCCCCTCCGACAATCAATAGCGGCTCCAGCACAGGCTCTTCCACAAGAGGTCACTCCTGAGTGACAGAATTCCCAGAGGATGGCCTCACATGGCCCAGATGACGCCACCCACAAGATGGGTGCATGGGCAGGAAAAGAAAGGCTGAGCTTAGCCGAGAGCATGGACTTGGTTTCACTGCCCAAAACACAACTGTCCTGACAGCTCCTGAGCTCCACACACAGTAAGGCCCCTTGGGTTTCGGAGAGAAGAATGATTCCTGGGAACCTTGTGGTATGCAGACCCTTTCCCTACATCCCAGATTCTTTCCCTGCTTGCCATCCATCACAACAGCATCTCTACTTGCAGACTAACCCAGGTGCCTGGTTTCATGGGATATAAAATCAGCATGGCAGACCGCCTACCAGTGGACCCAATTAAAACTGGTACTTATTAGAAGAGGTTTTTGGCAACCTTAGGAGAAAAAACCCAAAAAACCCTATGGTCTGAATGATAACTAAATTACTTGAAAATTATGAAGTCTGACACTAATTTTTAAATTTATCTGTTTAGAACAACACTTCTTTGCATTAAAATGAGTGGTGCTGCAAGGAAAATTTCTTGCATGAAATGCACCCTTCTTCTAATGCAGGAGACTGCTGGGGTGAAAAACTTGTTCTTTCTGACCAGCATCAGCTGCAGAAATTAAATCAGTGAAACAGCTGACATCATAAAATAAAAAGTCATCTCTTTCCATGTATTTGAGAGCAAGATCACAGTTTTACATATTTTGGTAACACTCCCCAAGGCCATTCTTGGTTTCTTCTTAGCTCAAAAAAACTTCAATTAGAACATGAGTTGAAACCAAACTGGATGAGAAGCCACTGAAAAGCTGCGTGACCAAGAGAACGGCCACTCTGAACTTTGGAAATTGAGCCTGCTAGTTTGAGCCCAATTTTCAATGAAATCAGTGTCTACAGCTCAAAAAGCATAACAGAGAATTACCATTTGTCCTTGTAGTGCAAGCAGAAGCAATTAGGATTAGACATAAAAACCAAATTCCTACTACTAAGTCTCTAGGGGCAGTCTCCCCAGTTTTAAATTAAAGAGTAAATTACTGAAATGCTTTGGTTAGAATATACCTGTCCTTTATATTCTTGTACTGCTAAAAAAAAAAAAAAATGATGCCGCAGTACCAAGTCTAAAACTGGATATTTTTTGCAACCTCTAAAATGTAGACAAGGTAAATACAAATGAATCTAAGCTGTCTGAATATTTCATTAAAGGTTATTGAAACGGGAGGGGGTGGGCTGCTAACACATCAGTTGCTCATCTTCTGTGTTAAACTGGAGGAGTTCTAAGGCATCATTAAAAAAATCTCCTTTGTTTGGATTTGGCACTGGCAATAGTCAATAACGTAAAAGCACTATAAAATTATAAAATCGTTAAACTTTGCAAGAACTTTATAAACACACTTGCAGATATTGCACATATCTTTGTGCTCTGCAGTCAAACTGGACAATGAAACGACCACCTGTTAACTGCTAACAATGTGTCATTACCAGTTCTCATGCCTTTTTAAAGCAATTTTGGCTCTAGCTGCCGATAATTCTGGCTACGATACTTGTGTGAACATTAAGGGCACAGAAAGCCAAAGGCAGAAAACTGACAATACAGTTTGTGCTTAGACTACTAATAAGTAAGTGAATAATATGATTTTTCTAATTCCACATAATTGCTTGATCTCAAGGGGCCAAAAAAAAAAAAGTTCTGAATACATATTTTAGAAGCAATCCAATCTACGGTATTTAAATGCAAGCTTCGATTCAGTGAGATTTCACAGCAGATATTTTCACATTTTTTTAATAGTTTAAATAGCCTTTAACAAAACGGAGGTTATTCAGGATTCTCTAAGGTTTGAAAAGAAACATAGACTAAGTCTCTGTCACTGCTCATAGTCACTTTTTCTGTTTTGTCTGACAAATTATCATTTAAAGATATGTGAGAAGTCTAAATAAATAAATAAAAATTCCCTGAGTGCTGAGACAGTTTATGGGCATTTTGCTATTAACTACAATAAGAGCAGAATCAGACCCTCAGAACTCACTGTGTTCTCAGTCTTATTTTTCTTCCTCTGAGAAATGCAACGTAACACCCAGTGCAGAGATATTGGGACAATTTTTCACAAGCCACGTTCAGGCTACTTTATATTTTATAACACAAAGAAAAAAAAAAAAAAACCAAAAAAAAACCAGAACCACAAAACCCTTAAAAAAAATATAAAAAGAAACAAATCTCCAGGATAATAAGAAAACAAAACCAAAAATCCTGTGGTCTGCAAAAGGAGACTATTTAATGAGTCCCTATTTGTGTGTACGCGCACGCATGTGTGCATATATTTATGATTGTGTGGATAATTATCATTAAAAATAGCTATGTTGTGTCTTTTTAATGCAGCCCTTTTCTTAATGTCTCAGGCTTTGATCCTGCACTGAAATGCGTGCAGGCAAATTCCTACACAGCCCTTTGGTACCCAGAGGTGTCTGGAACCAGCCTGCCAGTCTGGGGCTGCCAGGGCGCCGGCATCGGGACCAGGCTGGGAACCTCCCGCCACACAAAGGAAAACAAAAACTCAGGGGAGAGGCTCAAGTCAAAAAAATGTTGAGTGAGGGATTCAGGGTCAGCACCAGCTCCTGTGGCTGCTGCCCACGAGCTCACGAGCATCTCAGCTGGAAAAGGAAAGTCTTTTCAGTGGAGTAAAGCACACCCCTGCTAGTTTTAGATCACTTTCTTTTCTAATCACACTGACAAAAATCAACGCCGAACCCTGGAATTTATCTTCTATAAAATTATAGATACATCACTGATTGTTGGCTGCAGAGGATATGTCAATTCTTTCAGCGATTCAGTGTATAAATACACAACAGACAAAATTACTCTGGCAATTTGAGGTATTTTGCTAAAATGGAAACAAAGCAACTGCAACAGACCATTAACGTAGGGCTCATGTTGCTTATTTTTAAAAATAAATGGCTTAAATAAATGTCCTTGCTCCTAAACAAATTTATTTTGCTTAGGAGAGAGTGTCACCCTTTAAAAGTGTGGAGCTAGTAACTGTCTTTACTTAAATGCAAGTTATGTATATCAGTGCAGAACATATTCAGCTTTAAAATTCTCAGTGATCTTCTTTACATTCTGTATGTAATAAAAATTATCTTGCCCTGTAATGGCATAGTTATTTAAAAAGAAAAAGAAAAAAAAAAAAAAAGAGGAAAGAAAAAAACCTTACTTAAAGATTTTCTGTGTTCAGGCTTTGGCTCTTTGGATTCAGTGTCTAAGTTATGCAGTAATTCGATGCTGGAGGATCTTCTGAGTTTGAACTCCAAATTTCCCGATGTAATTCTCTGTTCTTTGGGCTGGGAAAAGAATATATATATATATATGTATATACATATGTGTATGCTTTTAATAAAATTATTATTTGTAAGAATGAAGCAAGAGATTCCAGAATGCCAGTACAGAAGCTAAGAGACACACACAGAGCAAGTGTGCAGGGAGTATATAATTTAAGGAAAGTGTAATGCAAAATTTGTCATATGGCAAAGCTTTTATGGCCCTGACAGACTGATCTTAATTTCTGAGATAAATTCCCATTTAAGTGAGGAAAACAAAAGGCCTGCTTCTTTAGGCTTTAGGGACCAAAATTATTTCCACATTGCAGGCTACTTTCAAATGCTGGCAAAGAGGAAGAGTGTTTAAATTGCCTTTCTGGTTTAGATAGTTACAGTAAATATTCTTGCAAACAAAATTACTTCAAACATCATTGCAAATTTGGGGTTGAATTCTGCTGGTTTAAGCTTAAGAAGTAGTCGGGGGGCTTTTCTCTCATTCTAATTCATTGGCAGACAAAGTGAAAATGACGAGGGAAAAGAAGCAAAAAAAAAAAGAACGAAAAAAAGGAGATGCTGTTTCGGCTGAAGCCACGTCTCTCCCCGTGGCATTTGGTCAGGTGAGATTCAGCCATCCCAGCAGCCTGGAAAGCTGCCAGGCTTTTCACACTCGTTCAGAGTCTCAGAACTGAAATAGCTGACAGGGATGGAGTGGCCAGGAGGGGAGCGTGGTGACATCCTGTCCTGCGCACTCGGACCTTGGCCAGGACCCGCCAACCACGGGCCAGTTGTGCCCCACCAGCTGCTGCTGCTGTGCCTCTCTGCATGCCCAGCGCTGCTGATGCCACAATATCACTTCAGCTACACTAAAAAAAATATAGATATATATATAAAATCAGGTCTATTAGATGTTTAGTTGAATAATACGCCAATTTTTTTTTTTTTTTCTGAGTCTCCAAGGAAAACTCCACCCTGAAATCTTTAGTTGGATATCAATATCCTCACACACCCAATGAAATGCACAATATGAAGACATACATCATCAGATCAAACTTTCCTTGGCTGATTATAGCCTCAGGGTAATAGAATGTTTGTAGCTCTTTAAGGAAACAGTAGCTGTGTTCAAATTAACCCTTTCAAAGAGGCTGCAGATTCCACTGCACTGAAACCTCTGAAAAATGCAAGAAATGGTGATATTTTTCTCTCACCAGATTCTGCAGTGAACAAGGAAAGTCAGTGCCCTCAAAAAAAAAAAAAAAAAAAAAAAAAAAAAACAAAAAAAAAAAACAAAAAAAAAACCCAGAAAATGTTCTTGGATCAGGCAGGGATAGGAGGAAGACATTTGGAATTTGTACTGAGAGTGGCAAAAAAGAAAGAAAAAGCTACAGCTGAAGCTGGTTTGGTAATTAAAAACTGTTTTAATAAAACGCAACCCTGCTTACTTCTAGTAGAAAACCCCCAGCCTTCCTGGGAGAATACCAGCAATCAGTTACAAAGGAATATTATTTGCTAGTGTTATTCTTGTGAATAAGTAATACAAAAATTCATAAAAGGCTCAAATGTATTAATAGTTCTATTGAAGATTATATACTGTAGGCTGCATAAACAGAAAATGCAAAAATTCATTAGTTATTAAGTGCTTGTGTGCTTTTACAACCCTCAGCAAGCCAGCGTCCTTGTTATTTCAGAGAAATAAATGTAGCGTTCCATTTCGAGGCAAGAATCAAATGACATTTTTGTGCAGCAACCTTGTTTATCTGACATTTTTTAGTAGATTTGCATACATATTTTTATATCCTTCAGAGAAAGGAATGTCTAGCTAGCTGCTGACTGCCTAAAACCTGTAGACATGCCTGAGCAAATGAAGTTGAAATTGCTACATCTTAATTAATAAAGGTAACAGCCAAAACAAATACATACCAATCTGTCAATTGCATTTTTGATAGCGTGGAACCAATCCAATATGAGAAAGTCGATATCCGACTGGAGGAGGAACTCATTTCCTGACACTGTCGTGATCTGGGGGGGGCATGGGCACACACAGGTGAGTAAAGCACACACCAGGCAGATGATTTTCCTCTCTTTTCCCTCCCGTGCCCCCAAATGCTTTTCCTTTTTACTGAGAATTATCTGCTGGAGTGCCGAGTTACTGAGGAGTTCTGAACCTCTGTCTGAAAACTGTTTTGAATATGTCACAACAAACGAGATATTGTCTCAGCAATGCAATCACCGAACACAAATAGTGCAGAAATAACGGGAATGTGACAAAAGTTAAGAAAAGCCAGGAAACTCTGTGTAACGAGACACAGTTCAAGTGAAATCAAAGCACCCTGGAAAGAAATGAATGCAATATGAGAATTATTTCCTGTCATTTGCAGTTTGCATTTCTATTTTAGTAGTATTGTTTTTGTGTCGGGTACCTCCATTCTTGAATTTGCACATTTATTATTTACCTATGATTCCACAGCCCACTTCCAAACATTTTGGTAAAATTAATAATGTCACTCTTTCACATTAAAAAAAAGAAATTACCATCAAAGATGGCTGCAGCAGAGTAATTAGGAGCCCATTTATCATGAAAAAAACAAAAATCCCCAGTTTGTCTGAATAGAAGTCGATTTACATTTTTGACCCACTCACTGGGAATATTTATCAAAAGAATATTCAATCCCCTGATAATGCTGTTTCACTGCCTAACCTAATATTTGGTGGAAATATGTATGTATATGCTGTTGGTCTGAACTTCTGTAAACCACTGGGATAGTAATGATACATAATTTTTTTTATTTTACATACATCTCTTTACATATATATATATATATATTTCACCAGAGGAAATCTCCAGGTATTTCACACAACAGGTTGAAGTAACATTCACAGGTGGCAAAACTGAGGCCCAGAGCTGAGCGGTGATTTGTCCCAGGATTATTCCACGGATTCCTGGTGCACGTGGCCGTGGAGCATCATCTGGGCACAACGGCCTTCTGTGTTAGCAAACAAGGGCTACATCACCAGCACATTTGGAAGGGGCAGGAACTCGTTCTGCCCATGCTCCAAACCAGCTCAGCTCCTGCCAGCTCTGGAACCAAGGTTTTTTTCTTATTTTTCTGTTGTTAAAAGCTGCTTCTGCAAAATTCTGTGGCATCCACACATGGAAATGGAGCACTTGGGTGCCAGTGTATTGGGGGTGCAGGTTTAGTCTGAATGTTGGAATGTTCACTGGAACATGAAATTATTCAGCACCAAAACCTTTTCAGGTATTTTTAGGGGAATGGCTGAGCACAGTGGACAATAGGGATTTCCTCCTGACCAAACTTTGAGAAAAAGCAAAGCAAAGTAGTTATGACCTGGCACAGCTTGTTTATGTAAATAAATCGACAAGAAGTGCTACTGTATCACTGCATCTTCCCCATGTCAAGAGTTTTTACTGAAGCAAAAAAGAAACAGCAGATCCTCACCAGCCTGGGTACTCCCAGCATCTTCCTTAAAACTGAAATACTACCAGGGGAAAAAAAAAAAAACAAACAAACCCAAACAAAGAAAACAACAGCTTAATGTCGCATTAATTGTCCTATAACCCTCCCTTTATTGAGGAAATGCCTGTAAGGAAGGTTTCCAAAGTCATCAGCATTAAGGAAAATCCCGTCAGTGCAGCTCCGGCGGAGACATCCTGTGCGAGTGCTGCGGAGAATGTGGGAATGTGGGAATGTGGGAATGTGGGAATGGTCCCCTGGTGCGGGCTCGGGGCTGCCCGGCTGCAGATGTTCATCCCGCCCCCTCCGCACCCATCGGGAGCCAGCTCCAGCCACCCCGCTGCTCCCCCAGCTCCGGGGAGAGGTGCTTATTGGGGAAGTACAGTTCCCTCGTTAGTCCATAATGTTAATCACCACTCACACACTCACCCTTCCCTTCACCAAAAGGAAATAAAGAACCAAAATTCAGCTTAAGGTGAGCAGTAGAAAGAGCTGACCTCCAGTTCTCTGCCCAGCTCACACGGTAAGGTTTGGGTTCAAAATTCATGAAATGATATCACAATTTATTAATGTATACACGCAGATATGAATTAGACTAAACACAGGCAACAATTCAATCTAATGCCTCTCTCCCAGTATAAACAAATCATTATTAAAATTATAAAATGGAATAACATTTTCAAAGTAAGAGCAACATATGTAATTAGATTTACTGTATTTTGAAGGCTTAAAAAGGACACAACATAGTTCAGCCTTCCGTTCAGTAAATTCAGGCTTTATTAAAATACAAGTATTCAGCACTGCATAAATATTTGCACTGTATGATATGCAAAAAAGATACTCCATTGCTAACAAGACCAAAGCAAAATACATGTTGAAAGTTTCTTTGTCTTGAATGTGTTATTTTGATAATCATATATTATCAGTGTTTTATGAGCAAATCTGTAAAAACAGATCATAGAATGGAGGGAAGAGAATTCATTTAAAATATACTTTCTGTAAGATACAGTTCAAGTCCTTTTCTTTCTTTCCTCAGACTAATCTTCAGAGTAACAAGACAGTTTCAAGAAGACTGCTACTGCTCTCTACAGTTTAAATGCATCCACTCCTTAATTACAGTCAGTAATTGACTTTGTTCTGCTCCATTCCAGTCATTCACAGGCAAGCAGTTCCAAAGGCTTTGGCTGGTAAATCCCATTTAATGTGCAGGTTTTCTATCCCACTTTTATATATTACCTCCTTAGGATTTCTGATAAATGGCTCTTGGAAAGGATTGCTAAACCATATTTGCACTTTGAACAATCAAATTTTCAACACCCTTGAGAAAAGACATCAGTAAAGAATGCTGGTTTTGACTAAACCTTGTGATTGAACAATTTATGATCACAGCCCTAAATGATGTATAACTAACAACAAGCAGAAATTGTTCAATATTAAGGCCTGTTAACACACCGTCCCTGTGTCAGGCACTGCTGAAATAAACCGAGGGGCCAGAGAAACAAATGAAAGACAAATCTGGGGGAAAAAAAGAAAGTGAAGTGCCCTATCCAGAGCTGCCAGACTCCATTGTGCCAGGTACTTCACTTATTTAAATACCTCCCAAAATCCCTCTCTCTGTGCCATCATTTTTGCAAAGGCTACAGTCTGGAATTAGCACCACCTTACCAGGCAGAATGCTGCTGCTGCTGTCAGCAATAAACACCCACGAGGAGTGACAACTGGCATTAACCCTCTGGTTTGCCATGCCCTTCAGGTTGGGGATAGGGGAGCCAGGGCGCCTGGATTCCCTCTTTCTTGCTACAGCACCACAGAAAAAAATGACTTCAAAGGCTGAATCCCCTCATCACACGGCGGTTTTGCAGCGAGCTGTAGCACAGTCCTGCTGTTAAGCATTGATCCTCAGAAAATATCGGCTCGCCACAGGTAAACGAGTGCTAAATTCAGTGCACTGCTGGGCTGCCAACACAGTGTGGGAAGTGGGGAGGGAGGCAGGTGTGAAACACTTCCTGATATTCTATTTGTGGCTTATTAAGGGCTTCTCTTGTCACCTTATAAAGCTGCAAATGGAGGGCTGAGCTTCTTTTGCATGTCACCGTAATGACGCACCAAGGTGGTGTTCAATGAGAGCCTGTGTTATTAAACAGAAACGTACCCTTTTAGCTATACAAAATGCAGGACACTGTGTCTAATTAATTCCATTACCGTTTTATAATACATAAATATTCGTTGGAGGTTAGGCAGGACCAACAGTTTTTAAAAATTCTATGAATTACGTGTTTTTCATGTGCTAGGTTGTGCTCTGGGACATACTGCTGTGCCAGGACTTCCAAACCCTTACAGATCACCCTTCAGAACATGTCTCAGACACTTTGCTTTCACAGTTTATCATGCCAATGGAAAACAGGAGGTAAAAGAGCCATGGAATAAGATCAGGGGTCTTCTGTCCACAGTTTTCCTGCAACGTTTGGTCCGGGGACCACTGCACTGCTGTGAAAAACATCTCCTTCCTGGTATCCCTCTAGTTCTTTACCAATATACACTTCTACAGATGTTCTTGCATTTATTTTAGCTGCAGAACAGGGATGGAGGCAATTTCAACAATCCTAGTGATAGACACTCTTTGGAGATATGGGAAAGGACGATAAATTCACACAGCAAAACAAAAATCCAAACCCGTCTTATTGATTCACCCACTTCAAAGTGTACTTATGCATCTCTGGTGGCCAGAACTATTATTTGCAGTGATTAACTATTTTCAGACAATGCCAAGAACAAACCTTAATACAGGAAGTGAAGAATTCTGTGGGGAAGGAGAAACGCAGCAAAAAAAAATCTGGTGTGTACCGTGCAACGAGCAAAAGGGAGCAGAGTGAGCAGCCTGGGAAGGGTATGGTTCATGTACAGCTCATGTATGGACACCAAAAAACCATGTCACAGTTTTTAATTCAGCCAAATACCGAAACAAGCCATTGTTCAACTCCCCCTGAAACTGGAACATCCAGAAAAATTGCTGGGCTATCGAGGTGAAGCTTCATATAACCAACTCCAAAGGTTCAGTGTTGGGTTATTGGATGCTTTTGGACCGTGGAAACTTCAGCAGTTGCTAATCCAGTGCAAGATTCAGTGCAGAAAACCGAAATTTTTATGCCACCTGGGACTCACACAGCTTGTGGTGAACACTAAGTGATTTAAACTTGGATTGACAGATACCTCTGCGTGCAGAAATTCAATAAAATGTGTTCCTCTTGTTGCACTGTGCATTGGGATTGCTGCCCTTGATATGTGTAGGAAAAAAAGGAAATGTGAGTCGCTGGAGCATTTCTAGCTCCAAAGTTAACACTCTTCCCCCTTCCCACTGCTCCCTTCATCTCACCTTGCTCTCTCACAAAGTGGTGGGTTTTTTTCTGATCATGTTAGTCAACCTGATTCCCCATAATGAAGAGAAATCTGGATTTTTCTCTCTATTTTCCTAAGAGATTTTTTGGGATGGGCTCTATCCATGCAACACAGGACACCCCATTTGCCATCTGCCTGGCAGCCACCAGGGCTGGGCCAGGGAAGTTGCAAGAAGAGTCAAGAAGAAATGAAGAAAAAAAATAAAAGAAAAAAAAAAAGAAAGAATATTGGGAATTTTCTGTCTCTAAATATTCATTTTAAAAATCATTAGAATATAACATAACTTGAGAATAAATACATAAACCATAGATACTCCTGTGTCCACACCCCCAGTAGAAGTAGAATTAATTAAAGCTGGGAGACACTATGCTCCTTAGTGGTTTAATTAGCTGGATTTGAATTAAACTGGGACAGAGTTATGCAAGTTTTTAAAAGCACGTCAAAAGTCTAACTGCATTTCTGGAAGTTGATCCTAAATTCTTTCTCACAGATAATTCAGTCTCTTGGCCATGTTTATGCTGAATGAGTGAGCAGCTGAGAGGATAAATAAAATATCTCTCTGTGCTGTACCACAGTGAGCTGAGTCTAATATTAAAAAATGGAAACAAAAGAAAACAAAAGGCTCAGCACTGAGCTGCGTTATATTCGTACAGCATCACGTATCTATTCCATGATCCAGCCTATCAAACAGAGGTAGTCATGGTTATGCTGATAGTTAAATTACTTAGAGGACTCTAAGATGTTTATGACTACCAAAGAAATTTCATTATCAAGCAGATTGTCTGTCTCATATTACAGTCTGGCTTCACCCATCTCACAGTCCTTTGGATGTCGAGCAAAGTTAACATTGAAGTGATGGGGAAATATCAGCTTGAGAGAAAAGGTCTTCAACCAATCTTTCAAAAAAAATGATATTTGTTAAAAAATTTGGTGAGAAAGTATCTGCCTTGTGTTCCCAATGTTGCTAGATGTTAAGTAAATATATGCTGATTGCAAAAAAGTTGCTTTGGCAACTCTCTTATTAAAATGCATTTGTAACCCCCATCTGTCATGAAAGTTTTGAAAAGTTTGTTTACTTTGGAGAGCCGCCTTATCCAGGGTTACCCCGGCATACAATGATAGCAGTCTTCAGAAGTTGTGTGAGGAACAAGCCACTAGGGATCCATTTTTGTTTTAATTGGCACACACAAACACTTTTCTGGTCTGTCAAAAAGATCAAGCTAATATGCATGGCGGGTGTTATATTCTCAGCTTTTGGGAGCAGTAAAGCTCCCTTTATTTAAGTAATTTAAATGATAGACTGCAAAAACTTTGCAAGTCAGAAAAATGTTTTATACTTTCTTTGGGAATATTTGTTTTAGGCAACAGAAAATGTTCTACATATCTAAAGATGTTGAACCTTATGTTTTAATTACCCTGTTTTTTTCTGACTCTGTAAAAATGACTGTGAAAACCAAGGATTGCAAAGAGGCAACAAACAGATCCTGTGTTTTCACAACTTCTGCAATATTAGAATTTGTAAGACTGAATACTGCCAGATGTTTATAGGATATGTCCTCAGTTGTTTCGCCTTGCGGTATGACTGATTTGCACATCCACTCTCTGGGAACCTTTGTGGGGTCATCACATCAATGCAACCTCCTCATATGCAATGAGTTGCTTCTTAGTGAAAATAAACTGTTGCTGGCATTATACACATCAATGGCTCCAAAATGGATTGAACTGTCTCAGAATTGGGGGTCAAACTTAAAAGAAACAATAAATTTTAAAATAAAACTATATTGTACCAGTGGAGATGAAATAATTTATTTCATGGTAAATTCTTGGGACTGCATCCTTCAACACAATTTAGTAATAAAATAATGGGCTCTGGGACTGTAAAGAAGAAGGAAAAATCTTTGAGCCTTAAGTTTCTCTTCTGCTGTGCCACAAATTCATAGTATATACCAGTTTTTCTTGAAAAAACTGCATTAATACTAACTAGGTGAGAATCTTCTCTCTGCATTATAAGACAAAATTTTCCTTTCCTTCCTGGCTGTGATGAATCTCAGATGCAGAAGAACTGATTTTTATCACTTGTAAGGAAAATATTGAACCAAGAGGAGGTCACAATTGAAGCTGATTAAGCCCTGAGAGACCAAAACTCCTTCTTGGATTGGAAGTGGAGCTCGGGCTGGGGGTCCAAGAGTTTCTCTGGGGGAAAGAAAGGTCCAGGGGTACTGGGATGCTGTCACTGATTTCAAGCAACAACTTGTCATTCTCCTTTTTCCACCCACCAGTCCAGATCTGGCTTTTTGCTGCCTTGGAGGAGTGTGAGAAGAAAGAACACACTGTTTGAGCAAAGGGGAAGGTAAGAAAGAGCAAATACTCTCTGCTGAACATCCAGGGAACATCCTGGGGACTATTTCCTGCTGATCTGCTACACTGGTGTTATGCCCTGTGAGAGGCAGTTGGAATACTGGGATCAGCCTCTGAAAAGCAGGGGTTTCCTTCAGAGGATAGAGAGCAAAAGGGAAGATGTGAGACAGGAAGCAGCTGACCCTCCTGGATGTCAGCCTCTCATGTGCAGCCCCTGCCGTGCCCCCTGCCCGTGCTGCCCCCTGCTCCAGCCCCACGGACACACTGCCCTGGCCACGGAGCGGGAGCGATGGAATTCTGGCAGCCTCTAAGCCAAAGTCAGGAGACGTGGGAGTCACCCGACTGGGGAAGTGAGAAAGAAGTACCCCCAAAACTGGTAAAAGCAGGAGATAATAATTAAGACACAATTCAGTCGTGTCTGTGCATAGTGGGAAGTCGGGGAATAGACAATTGCACATTTTGTCCACGGATGAAGACTGAAGGCAGTGCATGAATACCTACTGCAAGCTACTTTTCTCCTTGGGGTAATATTTTACTGTTATTGCCTTTGCAATCTGAAGCCATATATTACACAGCCACACACAGAGATATTGGCAATGGTTTCTCAGAGAAGTCCTGTCTTTCTTCGCTTTACCAGCTGGACAATACCTAGTGATGAATGGTCCTCCTGTCCAATTTTATATGCATGTTATAACACTTTATGATGTATGTGAGTGAGACTCAACGTGATAAGTCCTGGTAACAAACAAAAATATCAAAGGGAGAATGAATGCTCTGCTTTCAGTGCAGGCAAAGATATATATTTAAAATATATATGTGCAGGGTGTAAAGATTTCATTTTGTTGACTCTTATTTTAGCCAAAAATTTATTCATCAGTAGCAGAGCATTTCACAGCTACATTATTTGCAGGAAGAAGCCAGTACTGGCTCTTAGTATTTCATTTACTGGCGCATATCTCCTATTAATAAATGCTGAGACTGCACAATAAGGAAAAAGAGATGTTGCTCTAAGTGTCTTTATACTTATAGTAACGTATTTGGCCATGATTATAAGTGTTTATAAAACTTTCAAGAATCGTTCCTTGTCTACTTACACTAATGAGAACACCTGTTAAGTTTAGAGCTGCACAGGCTTATTTGCATTGAATTCAGGTTTTTGCACACTGTACATCACTTTTTGAAACAATTAGATGTTTACAGAGAAATATAGCTAAAAGAAGAACAGCAGCTTGAATGCCCTCCAGCCCAAGTCAATGCTAATCCTGGTTTGTGTGAAAAGCAGAAACCTGCTGAATTATAATACTGACACAAATTCAGTGAGCAGTGAACAAAAGTGTACCTGCAAATCCTCTGATAGCAGATGTTTCTTGTGGGGATTGCTACCTGCTGTTGAATAAAGCATCTCTTAGAGATGAAACAGCACTACTGAATGGGATTTTCATTGTTTATTTACCATTTTCTTTTCATTCTGATAGTTTCATTTCCCTCTTTTTTTTTTTTCTTTTTATCCTGGTGACTCAGAACCTCTCTGTGTGCTGAGCATGTAGAACACGCGGTCATTTTCCAAAATAGCTGCATATGTAATTTTACTCACTTGCCAAAAGCCAATACAGCAACACTAGATTCCTCCTACTGCTCGAGATCCAAAACACCCTCTCTACAGCAGAGGTTTAGTGGCCTGGGGCAAGGAGGCAGGAGGTCCCTTTCTGCAAAAACAGGTCTGCTGAAGGGTAAGTGCAATACCCTGCTGTGACACGGCCATGCCAGCTATTGTTTAATAACAATGTACAACATCAAAGTTGGTCCGTGATCTGTACATACACTCTGCCAGCTGTGTCAAGTTCCTGAGTGGTGCAGGCAGGAAAATATACTGGTTATTATCTCCCCTTGCATGCAGGGAGCAAACAATGCAGAACATCTTGGGTTTACCTCTTTCCATCTTTATTTGTATGTAAATATTAGGAAAAGCTAAGCAGGATGAAAAGTGTTTCACATAAGGCTATTGCATCCATTCCAGAAAACAAACAATTCTAACTACAACAACTGGAAAGATTTCTGTTTTAAAAAGTTATTTAGTGCTTTAATAAAAATGATGCTGATGAGATTTAGGACAAAGATAGATGAATTTTGTAACCTAACTAAATTCTAGTTTCTGAGGAGTCACAACTAGTTAGAAAGATTTTATGGGTAATACAGTTCTTAACTGAGTAGAGAAGAATATGGAAATTTCAAAATACAAAATCCTAGAATGCGCTGGGTTTAAGGGAGCTTAAAATCATCCAGTTCTAACCCCCTGGCTATGAACACGGACACCTTCCACTAGACCAGCCTTCTCAGAGCTCCATCCAACCTGGCCATGAACACTTCCAGGGATGGGGTATCCATGCAGTTCC
Organism: Daphoenositta chrysoptera; assembly: GCA_013397915.1. Classification (NCBI taxonomy): domain Eukaryota; kingdom Metazoa; phylum Chordata; class Aves; order Passeriformes; genus Daphoenositta; species Daphoenositta chrysoptera. The sequence continues at coordinate 583,796 of VZRO01004341.1, forward strand.
CAAAAGGCCAGTAGACTATGAATTTTTCTTACACAGGTTTGGTATTTATTTCATCTGGGAATGGCATTATATTAAGTAATAAGCAGCATCACAATACAGATAGTATGGAGACAGTTTAATTCAAAGAATAATATCATCTAACTTTTGAAATTAGAGATTCTTGTATTCTGAAAAAAAAAAAGAAATTGTATCTTTTTATGCCTCCAAATTGTTGTGATAGTCTCAGATCAGTTTTCAAGCATTGGGGGATCCTTGGATTTTTATTTAGATATTCTGGAACTGCACTGACAGCACTGGAACTGCACTGGCCTTTAAATTTATCAGCTGCTCTATGTGGTACTGTAGTAATGACAGCAGGTTACTCAAAATGTTATTTAAAAATATCACATAACCAAAATATTAAATCTCTTCACAATAGGTGTCTAAGGGAAGCTTTTCTAGGAAGGGGGACTATAGCTCAGAACTCAGGGAGTTTCTTACATTAACTGATTTTGGTCAGCCAGAGGTCATTGGGCAAAAAACTAGCAAAACATTTTACTGTGTAGTTCACAAGCAAGAGAACCTACTTGGATCAATACTAAAGTTTTAAGAAATACAGTGAAACTAGGAAAAAAATACAAGAAACCCATACCTCCTCCCTAGGTCTTAGAGTTTCTGGTATGCACTGGGATATACCAACCACCAAACATTAAAAGTGAATAAATTATTTTAAAAGTACCTACAGTTTTTGCAAGCGTCAGAATTTTTTTTAATAATGTAGGCTTTTTTCATGTATTAGAACACGATCTACACTTTGACATCTGTCAGTCAAGCTTCTGGCTATCACGCTGGACAATCTGGAGGGGCACATCACAATGTGATGTGGCATGCAGAAAATCTGAAAAACTCCATTTTTCCAAAATAAAAATCACATCTTCTAGTTTTAAATAGAGAGAATGATTGCAAAATATTTGGCCATCAAGACTGTAAAGATTGAGATTGGGTAATCAATAACGTTTGTGGCTGAATTACCCACTGATAACAAGTAATTTCCTGCTATTCGTGAGGGGAATTGGGAAGTGGATTTGGGGAATTTGGCAGATTCTCTCTCTTTTCTAAATATGCTGTGTCTGAAAGCCTGATATTCTTTTCTGTTGCAAGCTTAGGGATGATGCAGTATAGGCGAATGCAGGTTTGGGGTGACAGCTCGTTCAGGAACTTTGGGATCTAAATATAAGGGAAGCTAAAAATACACAAAATTATCAAGGCCAGGAATCGCTGGGTGTTTGGGGTTCACCTCCTCTGTGCCATAATCATATGGCCATATTTATCTGAATCCCTTCAACACCATTTTTGCTCCATGTCTTTTCATTAATAAATGTACAGTACACATGTCAAGGAAATGGAGTGGTTTAAAACACATTATGGCCTCCTTGTCCAAAGGTGTCACCTTTGCATATTAATTCCAGCACTGTGGATGATGTGCCAAGAGACTGGTGGTTATCCAGCAACCCAAACTGCAGACCCAGAAGGGCCATAGCCAGGGCATCTCACCACAGGCCCCTGACCCACACATTCCTTGCCCTCCTCACCACGTTATCAGAAATTCTGGGTGCATTATCACTCTTCCCAAACTCAGCAGCCCAAGTCAAAAGCAACACCAACCAGTAAGGTGGACATTAAACTGAGAGGCAAAAGAAAGTCTTAAGGAAACTGGAATTTCAGACCTGAGTTTCTACAAGTGTTATGTTACACTGTCTCACAGTCCATGACCTAACCCTTGCACTGTTTTGCTGCCACTAAGATAATTAAGAATGTTATCAGATCCTTGGTTCTGACAAAGGAAACCCATGAGTTACTTCCCAGAGATTTGGGGTACTAACTCATTAAACCAGAGCTGGAAGAGCTGACTCTATTACTCGTGTCTATGAGCAGAGACATGTAAGTGAGTTTGAACTATAAACAGAACCAATTACATTAACATTTCCCAACGCTTTCAAGAATCAGACTAGAAGCTTTTATTTGTTTCGCAAAAACCGTGATCCGCTATGCTAATAAGTCTAAAAATTGATTAAAAGAAAAACATTCAAAGCAGAACCTGGCAGTAGAGCTTCTTATGTGCTTCCCTTTCATCTGCTGGAACACGGTAGCCCTGATTCAGCAAGGTACTTCATTAAGCAATAGGCAACGTGCAGAATCTGAGTGCTTGAGCTGTTTCCAGTCACAAGAGTGAAATGAGCAAATCAGCCCGAGCGAAAAATAGCAGAAAAGTTATATTTATTCACAGAGTGAATATTTCAGGGAACAAAAGATATGTTAGTGACAGTCAGTAAGAGCTGCATGTAAATTAACAGCAGAACCACAAGCAACAAAGTTAGCTGTCATTTGTAAACCTAACAGCAAAAGAAAGCTGCACCTTCAAGCTCAACTGAGAGAAGACAATGCCTCATCAAGGAATTAGAGGGGAGAAAAAATAAAAAAAATAATTACAAAAAAACCCCACCTCCTATTGGTTCCTTCATTATTAGGAGCAAACCCACACTAGTAACTATATATATCTACTTGGAGAACACAATACCTAGAAAGAAACATAATTTTTTTTTTTTTTAACTTTGGCTATATTAGTAAAAACACAGCCAGATTACCTTGAAAATAATGAGAGAAAAATGACTTCTAATAAAAAAAAATTGTACCTAACTTTCAGCTAAACTCTTATTGCCAACAATCCCCACAACTCACTCTTTTCTTTCTGAGAACAGATGAACTGATTCTCTATCACAGCCAAGCTCATAATGTCTGAGATTAACTAGAAGTCACTCACTCAGAGAATGACCTTACAAAGAATTAAGCCATAAATTAGATACTGCCAGAACTTGAGAAATAAAAGAAGAAAAAAATTGCTGAGAGTTTTTAGGTGTTGAGAAATTCAATTATACCATTTCATCTCTTACTGAAATGCAAACCCACAGGCTGAAAGCACAGAAACACACCATAGCTAAACAAAGTAGTGAGAAATACTAAAATAGGTGAATATTTATCAAACCCCTCACTTAACAAAGAACGAGCACTGATATCCGTGTTATTTGGAAAGCCGCTCTTATCGACGGAGGGAACAGGATCTCGGTTTCACGCTTAACTCCCAACGATAACTCACTCCCGGTTCGCGCTGCTTTTGCTCGATGACAGGTCATTCACCTCACTACTGTCACGCGTTACAAAAATTAGCAACCAAGCAAATGAATCTAGATCAGATCCTACGTTTGAACTTGCTCATTTGCCTCCATGCTCTATTTCCTACTAGAAACCCGTTTGCTGCATCACAGGACCAACTTCACAGCCGACACGGAGCAAGAGAGACGGAGAACCTTGTGAATTTTCCCAATGTATCAGACTTACAGAAACACCTGTGCTAAATAACTTTGTGCTGAGCTACTGTGAAAAGCTGCAGTGTTAAATAGCAATCACAGTTTCTGATTTTTCACTGAGCTGGTTACTCTTCTGCTAGAGTCCTTTGAGCTGTCATGCGGGGCGTGAATGGTCCCCATTTTAATCTGATTGCCTTTCTCGTTATCAAAATTGTTAAAGTCATAAATTTCTTTATTTATCTTGAAGTATCATTATATCAATACAATGGGAGTTGAGTAGCAGCTGATAAAGTTGAAAAAAATCTGTTTATAAATGCCCTTCATTTCTGAATTGAAACCGTTCATTCACTGACTACTGTAAGATAAGAGGGGTTGAGGAAATATGAGGCATTTGATTTGATACAGGTTTTAAAATGTTATTTCTCTTTAAAATTGTCCCAAATACAGTGTGTAAAGAGAAGATTACTTTAAAAATTAAATAAACTTAAAAAGTTGCTACTGATCCATCCCTTATTAAGGACTGCGGCTTTTGTGTAAGGAACAGCTCTGATTTCCATTTTACAAGGAAACAATGCCCTTAAATCTACACAAGCACTTTAAAAAGATGCATTTGCATGGGTACAGAGCTCATTATGGGCTTTAAGCGTGTTAATGATTAGATGGAAAACTTGTTCAAACAAATTATTGACTCTGGTAGTGAAGATCTGAGAGATAATAAAGCCCTGTAAGCAGGTAGGGAAAGTTGCAATTAGGTTTATTCAAGGAATATCTCACCTAGTGCTTCCCAAAGGTGGAAAAATAGCAATAGTCCCAGGTCTGGGAGCAAATATCAAATACCTGCACATCCCTTCACATCTCAGGGGGAGAAGGTAAAACCACTGTGCTGTCACTCATGACAAGCTTAAAAGGATTCACCTGTCATATCTTTAACCCCTTCACATGTGTTTACTGCCTACACAAACCACTCTGCAGTTCTTGAGTTGTAAGAAAAGTCCAGGGAAGTGGGAACTGAGCTGCTGCTAATATTGATTTGTCTTTAGTGACGTCTCCATCAGCATGAGTGGAGACTGGAGGTATGTGTAGATGCTCCACTAAAGCTGGAGTGAGCCTAAACCAACCCAACCTTTGGAAACTGGGAGAGAAAAAAAAAGAAAGCTGCTAAAAATTTACCACTGCTTCTTTCAACCAAAATTTTAAGTAATTTCTGATTTTCCCCATGCTCCAGGCAAGCGTGCACAGCTCATGGTATTTAAATGAAGCTCCCACAACATTTTGTGGCAACACGGTATTTTGTGGGAGCGAATGCAAAACACAGCAGCAGCACCACTGTAAACTTTGAGACGTTTCAGAGAATATCAAGCCCCAACTGCGCTGCCAATATAGTTTTAAGTGCAACATAGCGAGCTAAATTATGCAAGCAACCGTTTCTCACACGAGTAGTTCCAATGGTTTCAGACAAGGGCGATATCTGCGATCAAGGCTCGCAGAAGAGGATGCTCAAAAAGTATAAAAAAGGGTATTTTCCAGCGCAAAGGAGGTTGCAACACCCAGACTCGTGTTTAGGTAGGTTTGCCTGTGCTCTCAGGATTCTCATTTCCTACGTGAACTGTGTTTCAAATCTATAATTCATATAAAGTGAGAATTTCAGTGTTTTTCTTTCACTAAACAGCCTATTGTGAATGGCCCCAGGACAACTCCCCCAGCCAGGTAATTTAAACTGCAGAAAAGATAGGCAGAGACGTTATTTTCAACAAGGTCCCAAGGTGGCTTTCAATTCAGAAAAACAATTGACTGATGTTTCTCTGTTTGTTGCCAGGAAGCTCTATGTAGTATTTCTAGAGCTTTTTCTCTACTCTACCCAACATGTGGGCTCAGTGTCAAGCTGTGAGTTTGTAAATCTTTTTCAGCACTTCCCAGAGCTCAACATGAATTATGGTATTGCCAAATCTGCTTTATGCAGCTTTTTTTACACGAGAAGAAAATGTACGATTTTATGGTCAAAAAGAAACATCTACATGCTTGCAGTGGGAAAAGGCAGTCAGTTGGGATTGAACCCCAGGAAAAAATATTTCCCCCTAATCCTGCTTTTTACCGCCTTCAAACTTTGGAAACTTCTGGGCTGTCGAGCTTTACTTGGTACACATGCTTTTTCTCTGTACCTTTATTAACTATAAGATAAGATTTTATTAACTAAGACTTTATTAACTAAGCTTTTATTAACTTGATGCCTATTGGAAAAATCCCTGCTCGTTTTGTGGATGATTCGCCCTAAAACATGCCTAATTTTTTAATGAAATACCTTCCTTTTTGTTGAGGAACAGTTAGTCCAGGAGGTAAATCAGCCCTTTTGTTGGGGGCTAATAAACTTTGTGCGTGTGCATGTGTGTGCGTGTCTGAGTGACTTAATACCATTATAATAATATTATATGGCAGGCAAAAATATAATGAAAATGATAATTTGCCAAAAAGATTTAAAAAACACTGAGGTGTTACCTATCAAAAGTTCTCCTTCTGTCTATGATACAGCACAGATTGCAATCGTGACAGTAAATCTGGTGCTATTGTTAATGCCATGGCACTTTGGTTTTTGGCTTGCTTCAGTCCAATCTGTGACATGCTTGTGAATATCTTTCTTCTGTTCTGTCTGTATGGCATATGGATTTCTGGGATACAACGTCAGACCTATCCACATAACAAGTGTTCAGAGCACCTTATCATTTTAAAAAGCCAATTACTCAAAAAGACAAATGTGAAATGTTTCACATTTAATGATGAGCAAATCTGCAAAACAAATGCAATTTTGCTTCATTTGAAAAAGTTTAGTTTAACTGTAAATATTGCAATGGAGTCCCTAGCAATACACACCATGGGTAGGGACAGGCTCATTTTATGCATATTGTACATCATCACTGTCACTTAAATCTGCAAGATTTTCCATGCTAAGTTGTTTTAAATAAATAGAAAGAAATGAGATACAAAAGAGTGAAATATATGCTTCTGAATAGACTGTAAAAATGTCACTGCTAGCACTGAGCATTGGACACTTAAAAAAAAAATATTTTGAAAGTCTCTCCCAAAAAAACGAAAACTGCATATGTCTACAGAGGTAAAGGTCAGTAATGAAACAATTAACAGCAAAAATACCAATCCATTTTTTAGAAATATTTGTCAATATATAAAGAATGTTTTGTACTGCACAGAAGTGCTCAATTAATCCTGGTTTAGTGGCCGTATGTCAGATTCCCAGACTGAAATGATGTCAGCTGAAGAACTTAAATACACACAGGTTCAAAAGCAAGATTGTGTATAGACTTCAGGACGGCAGAAATTGCCACTTTTTGCTGCAGTACTAATGCAGCTCATGATTCAACTAAATTCTTTAAAATGTGCATAATATACATGCTGGACCACTGCATTCAACATATAGTGCAGTAGATTATTTTTTTGAAAACATGCTATAGGTGTACATTTATGCCTCCATGTCTGAAAAATCTATAGGCACACACAGACCTGCCACTGCTACGGATAATTTAATGCTTGTCAGTTATCCAATTTGTAGGTACTGGGCACCAGGGAAGAAATTAAAATGGTTATTGTTAATATAAGAGCATATTGGGCTAAAAGGCAGGGAGAACAGTGATATTAGTGGGAGTATTTGACTCAGCAAGGCAAATGGATTTATGTACAATATTTAAAATATATGGGAAACATATAAACAGATTTTTAATATTGGCAATTTTTGTGAGTAATTTGATTTTTAAACCCCTTTCACTAAATTGAGAACATTAGTAACAAAATACTATAGAACATGGGAAACTGAATGCAGCTGGCACTGGTAATTTTAGAAGAAACTAATCTTGATATTTATAACATCATGTAGCAAGCAGAACAGTTTTACCAGGCTGGGAATGTTGAAACACAAAAAAGTTCACCTTTCAGCTATTGTGCTTTGGCTCTACTGCAATAGGAAAAAAAATCAGAAATCAGCTGTTGCAGAGCAAATATTAAGAAAGTTTATTATGATATATAGCCATGGAGATACCTTTTTTAAACTGCCTGTACATGTATTGTATTGTTATATTAAATTTTTGTAATACAGCTCAGGGACTTTATATGTACAGCTGAAAAATCAGTTCATAAATTATATTTAGAAAGCCAGAAAATATGCTGAGCTACAACATTAGATAAGAACCTTGTTTTAAGTACATTCCTTTTAGTGGTTTCTTTTTAGCTTTCGATTTAGGTTTTGATGTTTTTACCTGTAGGATGCCAGTTATAATGAATTAGCAACTAAAACATAAAAAAGGGTATTTCTCCCTTAATCCTGGAAATAGCTGTAATAAAAAATTCCCCAAATATTTTTTGCTATTGCTGCACATCAATGAGCATAAGTGTACATATAAACCTGTAAGAGAATATCATTCAGCTCACAATTTCATTTTGGTAATTATTTTCTAAAATTTTGGATTGTAAAGGGAAAATAAACATTCATAAAACATAACAGACCAAACCATTTCATAAATTAAGCTGTATAATGTATTTAAATCCAAGTGATTTACATCAGAGTTTAATTTTTACCAGTATCTTTAACGTTCAGGAGTGATGAAGACAGAGGAATAGATGGGTTTAAAATGTAGGACTTTACTAAGTGCAGAGATTTGAATTTGCAGGGAACTGTGCAGGCTTTTAGCCTGCTTTTATAGTACGTGTTTTTGTTTTTCTGCTTCTCCCTTGCACACCCACTCACCAACTTCAGCGCTGCGCTGCAGATTTGAATGAAGTGAAAAGCTCAATGGGTAATTGTCAAAATACTTTCATTTCTCCCACTTTCACACAAGAACCAAATAAAGCCAGGAGAGTCTCCCGCTTCCCACAAACACCCAGAAATCGGCAGCATTCCACCTGGAGCTACCGAAAAGCACAGCTGAACCTCCCAGATCACATCTCCCTTCCTTTTTTAATCCCAGAAATACACCTTGAAAGCAAACGCATTTCTCTCGAGTTTCGGGAGCTGATATCAAAATTGCCCACCACCTAGCTCATGCAAAAATCTGTTTATACACGTTCTCTCTCTCTCTCCCGGTATTACAGAAAAGAAATGTCAGTAATAATCAAGCGAGGGTGCTGAATTAAAATCTGAAATTGCTAACAAACCGATCTGTACAAAAGTGTCAGTGTTAAGATTTCCAGACTGGGGGTTGTGCGACAGAACGAGGAGCTCAGACAGAAGAAAACAGCTCTCCACTCCAGTACTTTCACCCCGTTAATCTCACATGTGCTTTGCCACGGATTTCTTGCTATTTTATTTTTAACCTCTGCTACCTTGTGGAAAGTGGGCTATTCTGAGGGTGCTCGCAAGCAAAGCTCTGATTTTACAGATGGATGTAAAGCACTGTTAAATGAGAGCTTTAAGAAGGACTTTTTCAATTTACTTTGAGCTTAATCTGAAGTGGTTTAATCACAGCTTGTACACATCTTCTTAAAAATTGTTCTAAGGCGGGGGAGAAGTAATAATCATGTAGGAAATCGTCGCGACAGCTGCTGGCTCCCATGATCCCATTTACACTTTTAACATCACTAATGAAAACCTATCTGGGCAATACCTGTGTCAGAGAGGTGTCAGGTGGTCATTTGGCACAAGAGAATAGAAAGGAATCAGAGCAGCATTTTGAAAATGACTCACTTTTCTTTCCCTTTTTTTTCCCTTGTGTGTAGAGGGGTTGGTGGGGGGGTTTTTGGTNGTTATTCTAAAATTTCTTTCAGTTACATTTCAAAACACTACAGTTGGGATCTCCTTGCCAACCTGAGATGGCATAAGCCTGGGTAACAGAACAAAATGTGAGAAGGTCCTTCTGTCTTTAACGCCTGTTCACCAATGAATCAGCCTCCAATTAATCTGTTTCTTCAGTAGGAGTTTAATAAAAGTCAAGCACACACATGTTCAGTCTTGTTTAGTATTAAAGCTGTGTTAACATTATCTGCCTAGCCAGGTCAAAAATCTTATATAATTAAATGCCAGGAACCATTTCAGAATTTTAAGGGCTTTACAATTTTCTGTAAGTAATTGATTATGCAAGGCAGGGTAGTTTAAATTTAAAACAGGATAGTGATGAGTGTGATGTCACTTTTCATTACATGTTTCAGAAAAGTTTGTTTCATGGCCAAACTACACTTAAAACCTTACTTATTAGATTTACTATTTTGCATTTTTGTGAACCAGGGAAAAAAAAATTAAAGATTTCCTTTCCACATCATGAAGTAGAAACTGAGTAGCATGAGCACATCCCAAATTTCCACACAGACAGGCAGGCTATCCCTAAACTCACAGACTAGGTTTTGCCCTACTTGGCTGTGCCTCCAACTCGGCTTGGAAAAACAAATTATTATAATACCAGGTATATAGTGCATTGCTTCCTGGTGAAGTGAACCTGTCAGGCCATAAAAAGAGTTAAAAACCAGAGTCTTGAGTAAGAACATACCTATGGTCAACATGGGCAAAGAATTCCCTTGGAGATATGTGAGGGAAGTCCAATCTCCAAATAAAAACAAGCTCCCTATATTGATTAAAGTTTTGCTTCTCACCATTTAAGCATGGCTATGATTTCTGACTGACAAAAAGAAAAGACTGAGGGAGAAATAAAAACAGGGAAAAAAAGCCCCAACATATTAATGACAAACATGTTGCTAGGAAAGTGTGGAGCACGTCTCAAACTCTGTCCATAAAATCCACTCTTCATATCCCAGTTAACAGCACTGAAGACACTGTTTCCAAAGAAAGTTACCAGCAATTTAGTCCCTGCTGCCACCAAATGTTCAGCACAAAACGTGGTTCCAGGCACTGTGCAGCATCCTCAGTCCTCTTGCAGGCACTTTCTGCTCCCGAGAGCAGAGGGGTGGTCTAAACTTTTCCCCTGCTCCATCTCCCTTTGAAAACCTCACTTTTTCCCCCTTCCCTTGCCACAGCTGAAAAACAGATGCACTTCAGCGCTCTCCATACATCTCTCCATTGTCCCCAGGACCAAACAAGCAGTGGCATATTCTAATGACATAATGCAATGCATAACATAGATGACAATTCACAGCCACATGGAGCCAAAGGAGGAATTAGAAAAGTCTTAAGAATAAAAGTTCTGTTACTTTCTTAGCTCAAGAAACCAGTAATTCCAGGTATAAGGACAAAGAAAGATATGAAAAGTTGAGCTTGTGTGTTTAAACAGACTGGCTCGTAACATTAAGTTAAACAACTTCATTAGTTTTAAAGCATAGTAGAAGTACAGGGGGAAATACAAGGGTTAAAAAAGGAATCTGAGGCACATGAGAGAAGGGGAAACAAAACAAAACAAAAAGCTATTAAAAATAGAGCTACAGAAAACTAGGGATGCTTATAGCAAGGGAGGACAGCCAGCACTGGGTAAACAAAGACAATTTTGGAAGTGGCACAGTAAAAATAGGTCAGTACTACATATAAGTAGAAATTAATATGATGGAAATGGTTTAACAAGCCAATATACTGTACTCTGTACAGTGCCACGATCATTAAGCTGGTGAATGGATGCTAATGCGGTAGAGGCAAAGCAATGTATAAAAAGTCAAATCAATACAGCAAGAACAGACCAGCACAAGAGCAGAAATAAAGACAGTCTAAACCAACAGTGCCCTTACTGCAGTTGCTCTATAAAACTGATCAATATACAGGTAACAGAACAAGCAGTGTAGTCACAGTGGACTGAAAAACAGGCAGGTATCAGTTTGACAAAAATGTGCACGAAACTCAGGTCAGTCAATGTCAACGGGGTTGAAGTGGCCGAGCAAGTCACGGGATGGAACAGCAGAGCACTGCACCAATAAAGCAAACAATAACATAAAACCATAACGTTATGACAGATATAAAAATAAAGGGAAGCAGCCCTGCAAGCTCTTTTAGCCTGGCAAGCCTATGCCCAGCAACTTTAAAATATACAAGTTCTGTTACTTTTTATTAAAAACATGATTAGACTAATAATTTTCAATTCCCATGACATGGACATCTGGTAGTCGTGACTAATCGAAAAAAGGCAGATGTCAAAGAACTTTAATTATGACCTCAAATGACTCTTAATATTCTGCTATTTGGTTTGTACTAACGGAAAATGAAGTACAGCAGTTTTGAGATGTGAGCAAGTGAGACCTTTGGACATACTGCTTTTATACTGGGCTTAATACACCTAAAACCAGCTCCTTTGTGCTTATACTGGCCACTGATAAAACCTTTTATTTGAAATTTACAGATTAAAAGCATATTGCAATATTTCTGTTCCTAAATTTTATCTTCACTCATTTAGCTTCATTGCAATAAACTACTTTCTAGTGTGTTTTTAAAGTAAATAAATTTAAAATGAAAAGTAAACCGCTAGTTTTCAATAGAGATCATCAAAATATAAAATAATCACTGTAAAAAAAAAAAAAAAACTAGTTGGATGTTGCGTCTGCTTGATACAAGGACATCTGGAGATCTGGGCAGTGCATTCACTGGGGTGATATGTGAACTTTACTTTAGGATTAGAATAAAAATGGCAGCCTCATAAATGTCTACACCATCCTTTGGAGAATCACAGGCAACCTCCCAGACTACAGCAATGAAAAGTTGCAATTACAGGGCACATTTTGAGAAGAGAGAAAGAAACTGTCGCTTAAAGACTGTAACTCCAAATTTCAGGCTGAAAGCACTTTTTTTTTTTTAGTAGTGATTTGAAAATATATACAAGCCCGAGTACAAATATTACCCGCCTAGGTGGGTGACTTGGCCGTGTGGTGGCATGGCCAAGTCACCAAGGAAAGCCTGCACGTCTCACAGCTCTGGCACCTCCTTTCATGAAATTCAAACAGATTTCTATCAGCACTGCTATCAGCATGCTGCAATTCCTTCATCCCAGGGACCTGGGTGCTGGAGGAGTGAGCAGCTGCTCCGTAGGGCAGGGATACTCGGAGCAGTCTCCATCAGCACGCGGTGACGGCGGGGTGAGCTCTGAATTAAAGGAATTGACCCAACCGCCACGAGGACATAAATAAAGCTCGTGGTGCCTCACAGGCCTGAGCTCTGATGGCAGATCTTTGCACCAACTCTTTCCGAGGCTCAGCAGCCACCACTGCCTAAATTATCTCCTGGCAAGTCCCCACCACCAGCATTAAAAAGAGGTATCCATGAAGGATGGCACCCCCACAGTGGCATGGCACAAGGACACAAACGCTCATACCTTACCCGAGAATCACCCGGGTACGACTCAACAAAGGTAACATATTTCGCTACAGTTAATTATCCCGGTTTATCCCAAGAAACCAGGTTTTAGGCTGTAATCTGCGAGGAAATCTGCTGTTCTAGTCCTAAATCCTCCCCTCAGCCTGGCGATTATCAGCTACATTTTTGTACAGGAGGGAATTAATGCCACATACTGCCTAAGCAGCTTTGAAGTCAAAAAGGCCCAGACCTGTAATAACTTTTGTGCTGCGTTATTGATTGTGGGGGGAAGCGAGAGCCTGCAGTCACCGGCGGTCCCGGGGGGTCCCAGTGCCCTCCTTCCCCCCAGCCCCACTGCAAACCCCACCACCGTCCCTGGGCAGGGGATCCCAGGTATCTGCCAGCGCTGGAACAGAGGTAACAAGCTGGAATTACAATGCAACCTGATTTTCCCGTCCAGCACCAATCAATACAGCTTTAGAGTTTGACAATAAGGCACCTTTTCAGCAAATAATTGTGTTTGTGGTGAAAGGCCATGCACAAAAAAGAGGAAGTGTTTATTTTTCTGAGAGTTTATTTGTGGAAATTCCAGTAATATTTATATCTAATTTGGTTATTAAATACTGCAATTCAAGTTTTATATAAAAATATTAATGTGTACATATGTATTTTGTACAATGCCTGTTGGGGAAAACAAGCAAAGGTTTGGTTGGACTTGGTAATGTGAACTGGGAGGGAAAGGAAAGGAAAGGAAAGGAAAGGAAAGGAAAGGAAAGGAAAGGAAAGGAAAGGAAAGGAAAGGAAAGGAAAGGAACATGGAGAAAAAGAGAAAAAAGGAAAAAAGGAAAAAGGAAAAAAAACGGGAAAAAAGGGGAAAAGGAGGCTAAAGGAGAGAAGTGAAGGAGAAAAAATGGAGGAAAGAAAGGGGAAAAGGAAAGACAGGAAAAAAGGAAAAGAAAGGAAGATAGAAAGAGGAAAAAAAAGGGCAAAACCCTGCTATTGGAGCCATGCATTTATTCAAAAGCATTTCAATCTGTGTGCACATCTTCATCACTCCAGTGATAATTAAATCTGGGAATCACAGGTGATGTCCTCGCGCAGTCTCTTTGCCGGGCTCCCACCGGGCCAATGAAGCGGGGCTCCCTGTGAGGCCTGTTAGCACAGATCAGGTGGTAATGTGGAGGGACAGATGAGCTTTAGCTGACAGATGGCAGAATGACCTGGAAAACCTGCCCCCTTTTCTGGGATCAGGCAGCAGCTGACAGGTATTATTTCATAAAATAACGTCTAAAAGGAATCGCCAGGGTCTTCGCATTAATCTGAGGCTGCAACCAGCCATGTAACGTTTATGTCAGAACAAATCTGTCTCTATGCAGGAGAAGGAAAGTGGTTTTTGATGAAGTTGTTCATAAATTTTAATATAATATGCCTGATGGTGTCAGATATAGTCTCATATCTCTTTTATATTTAAAAGCTCTAGTGAAACATAGAAATATTCAATCTCCAACAAGCTACTTTTAAATAACTAAAAAGTTAACCAAGGATACCTTACTGCTTTTCCCCATTTTCAGCAAGGAATTTGCATGTGTAATCTCCATGTTTTTAAATGAAAACATCTCAATTGCATGAAATCCTTTTTGTAATTGGTACTAAACAAAGGCACCACTAAAGCTTCGGCAAAGTTGTTTTATAAAAACAAATGAATAACTGATGGGGGAAAATAAAAAAAAGAGTCTTACATGAAGCTGCTTATCAGCAACGACTTAATTAAAAACACCTTAAAAATCAATATATTTTTTTTTCCTCTTTAAAAACTTAAACTACGCCTGCTTTGAGGAGGAAAGCATTGCATTAAAATGCCCTCTCCAGACACATGCCATCTGAAAGTTTAGGCACAGATGAATATTTGGGGAATTCAAACACCTGGATCGGGTTTGGGCTTGCCAGCCCTCCGAGTCTTTTTTGCAAAATAGAGACAAGGCAAGGTCGTGCTTCCCACCTCACTCCTTCCTCGATATGGCACCAGCTCGTTCAGCTACATCCTGATAAATTCAAGACTCGGTAATCAGCATTAATATGCAAGCAAGTATCAATCCAAAACCTGCTAATGAAAATGATTACACTGTTATATTCATCCGAATCTTATATGAGCTGCTGAGGGGCATTATAGCAGCAATATGCCTGTCTCGCTGTCTTGGTGGTGCCACCTTAAAGACCCCTTGTTCACTTTTTTCTCTTTTATCGTCTTTTAGTTGTAGAGAATCACCTACTTAAATATCTCTGAGGGTACTAGTAAAAAAGAAAAACAACATACATAACAGATGCGCCAGTGAACCTTGGGATGAATGTATTATGGATACAGAACCATCATCACACACCTCATAATCACTTTTTCACCTGCCCATCTGGTGCAGACCTGTGGCTTGTTAGTAATGCACTCGGATACAGTAAAATGTGCTTGTCTAAAAAGAACAATTAAGCAGAAGCTCGAGTGGTGCAGTTAGCGGGATTCACGGAGAAAAATTGGACAGAGGAAAACAGACACAGCATCTTGCTTTTTGGAAAGGCATGCACCACGCTTTCATCCTCGAAGAAGTAAGAGGAAATGGCAAGTTTTTTACTGAAGTTGAACAAAATCAAAATGCCTTTTTTAAAAGGCCCTAAAGTGTGGATCTTTCAACGTAATATCCTCCATTTATTTACCAAGCAAGCATAGGAAATACAAAGGCAAGACAAGCTTCACCTCCAATGCACTATGAAATAGATATACATTCTGATCTAGAGAATCAGCTTCAACCTCAGAAGTTGATTTGTCACCTTAGACTCTCTATTAAGACATTGATAATGACTTCAGAATATTGACATTTTTGCAATGGAAAACAGGTTGTTGTACTCAAAAGACAAAGACTTTTAACTGCCGGTAAAATAGACTTGAAATCAGAGAAAGAAAGGTAGAAAAAATATCAAAACATTGCCATGTTATGAAATTTGCTTTCTCTTTGCTTTCTCTTGGTACCTTTCCAATAGGAATCCCCGTCCAGCAAGTAAATCTAGCAAATTTCTTGGAATCCTGGTTACTATGGATGTCTGAACAAGGAAAATTTCATTTTCCTTTTGGGCACTGGACATATGACAATGCACAGGCTATCAGAAGACAACTGATGCACAGGGAATTAAAGCCATAATTCCCATGGATATCCATGACAGTTGCCCAGCTGGGTTTATGACAGTTAACGAAAAAAAGATATGCCTCAACATTATTCTCCTTGGTTTACCTGACCAAAGACCAGAAAACCTAAGAGATAATCACAGATTCAGTGGCAGCTCTTGTGTCCTCAAGCTAAACTGCATCAACTGCAAAGGTTACTCTTCATGTATGGAAAAGTTCAGGAGATTGTGCTTTCTTTCACTCCACTTCTTCCTATCAGTTGCACTGAGGAAAGAGAGCTGTTTATTATGAATTTTTTTTTAAGTGTTATTTCATATAAATTTCTGAGGCTAGAATTAATACAACATTTTATGTAGAAAAAAAATCAAACGCCTGAATTTACAATCTTTCATATGAAAAAGAAAAAATAGCTCTATGAATTCCACCTTACGTAGCTTTGAATGTGTGACACCACACAGATGTTGCACCACCTGCATACTGGGACCTCAGTGGTCCCACAGACACTTTTTAAAGGACTGAGTATTTTTGAAAAGTTCATCTCCTCACTGGCAACATGAATTCCAACATGTGTGTTTTAAGGAAACCATTTATTTTTATGCAAAGGCATAAACTGGCCTATGAACAAGATTCTGGTTTAACAGCGACTTCAAAGCGCCCTGATGAACGAGCAGAGAGAAAGGGCACACTTAGGCAGTTCAAAGCACTACAACCATGTTAAGCTGTCAAGATAGATGCAGGGCCTCCAAATTCCACCAATTAATTTTTTTCTTTCCTCACAGAAATGTTGTTATTATTAATAGAGACACTCAGTGAAAATCTCTGCATGTATATAAGATATAGATATAGATATGTAAATCAATATTTGCATAAGGACCTTTATACTCCCCAAGCCAAAACTGTTTTCTTTGATTAGTTGAGTCAGCCTGCTGTAATAATTGGCTCTGGCTGTCCCAATTACAAGAACAATGGGGTGTTTCTCAGGTCTGCTACTGATGTTTGAGCACACCATAGTTTTGAAGCTATCATATAAGCACAAAGTTAATTTTGTCTCAAAATAAAAATAATACTGATGTTCAGAGTTATGATTTTCACAGGGGAAAACTCAATAGAAATCCATTCTCCAGTGGCTTGAGAAGTACTGACACAAGTCCTACATACATATGGATAATTTGTAGTAATCAGATATTCCAAGCCCTTGCTTGAAAATTATGCTTTAGAAAGCATATGTAAGCTTGTTTAAAACTCCAAAGACGTATTTTGATTACTGATAAGTTCATTAAGAGACTTGATTGCCTTTATATAAAAAAAAAATCACTAAACTGTTTGATGTTTGATGCTTAAATTCGTAATCTAAATCCCAATCTGTAATCTGCTCTTACTCTTACCAGGGTATACCTAGATCACACTAAGAATTCATCCCCCTTGTATTCAGTGGTGCATATTTTATTTAGCTAAAAGATGCTTTGACTTGGCCCACCAGACTTGTTTGGAGTACAGAGGACAGAAATTACCACAATTGCTGTCTTTTGTTCCTTTTTTTAATCCCTTCATCAGACTTTACTCAATAAGGATGCAAATTACATTCTTAGTAAAAAAAGTAAGAACTGATCTTGTCCAGTGACCATTATATTTCTGAAGGGATGTCAGGAAAAATTTTGTTTTATCCAAAACAATACATAAAAATTTTGTTAAAATGTTAACAGGTAGCAAAATATGATTTAAAGTCTGCAAAAATTTGAACTGTCACATCTAGCAGCGGTCAAAACAATCTGAAAGATGGGAAATTTTTTCTATTTCCAGAGCATTGGTTAACAAAATTGAAGCCCAGGGGTCAAGCTATCATTTATTTGTATAAATTAATAACTCATTGCTTTTGTTCCCTTCTTCAAACATGTTTTAGGATAAAAAGAGAAGAAACTCCCAATCAAATGGTACTGTAAGGGTTTGTAGGATACCTGATAACTATAAAGTGCGTTAACCAGAGACGTATTTACCTTGTATATCAGAAAGACACCCCTCTCAAACCTTTTGGACCTCATCAGAAAACCTCAGAAATGTTGTTGTTCAGAAGGGGACACCGGAAGTGGACTTTTCCAGTCTCCCACACAAAGCAGAACTGTTGTCATGCTAGATCAGGGCACCTGTGGTTTTGTGTAGCTGAGACATGAAAATTCAAGAACAGAGACTCCACAGTCCCACAAGGACCCTATTCTGGTGTTGCGCTATGCTCTTAGTAAAATTTCTTTTTCTGATGTCCAGTCTGAGACTCTCAAGCTGTAATTTGTGAGAGCTCAATCTGCCACTGCTGGATCTTCTCCCGTTTCTCCGTGCCCCACCCAGCCTGGGCAGCACACCTGGGGTGGCCTCGCCACCCTCCGCAGGGGTGGGATAACAACCCCCCTCTCTCCCCCTCATCCAGCTCACGATGTGCTGATTTCGCAGCACGACCACACCATGAGCTCCTATTTAACCCCCTCAGCTGGGACTCCCAGGTCATTTCCAATAAGTGTGTTCATCCTCCGGTTAAATAATTACTAATTGTTTCCTACAGCTGTTCCCTCAGGGTCTTCCACTGCTGTGGCAGAGAACTGAGCCAGATTAGATCCCGACAGTGCTACCACGACCACTCATGGTCACAGGGCTCCTAGACCTGTAGTGATACAAGGTTACAGTATAATGGTCCATAAATTTTAAAACGTTCCCTATATTGCAAAAGCAGGTTAGGAGCTCTTCTGTTCCTCAGACAGACAAAAGATATTTCTGGCAGAACCAGGTTTGTTTCCTTAAATTTTACTTTCCATATGCTCAGGATAGTTATTTAGTTTGTCTCTGGTACTGAGGTGGCCAACAATGCAGTGCTATTTCAACTAATGAAAAAAGAGAAGTACAAGGTATGAAAACCTTATTCTAAAAATGAACGAAGCAGATGGGATATGCAATTCTAACTCAGTCCATTTGCATGTGTTTGTTGGTTGCTTTTTTTTTCTCTGTTTCCTTTCTCTTTCTTTTTTTTTTTTTTTTTTTTTTTTTTTTTAAGTTCTAGTAGATTTATCTACTTGAAAAGGTCTGCTTGCAGCAGAAAGGAAAACCAATTCTTCCAGCTTTAGGGCAGGAAAGTGCATAGCTGCTAAGGAAGAGAAGAGATTATGCACATAACATCCTCACCTCCTACATTTGGCAGCTCCCTCTGCTTGGAAGCTGGCATCCAGCCCAGGGTGTTCTAGTCCTAGATATCCTCCTTGTACAGTCTCCCACTTCCTGGAGATGAACCAACACTTTGTGTTTGACTCCCCCCACCAGCTTCAGCTTCCCTCATGTCCCTAGCTAGCAGCATCAGAGACAGCTTATTTCAAGTTGGAACCTCCTGCAGCCTGTGTTATCACTGTATTTAGAGGGTGACGGCAGCAGCAAGGAGAGAAAGAGAAAGAACACAAGGACTCAAACAGCCCATGCACAGGTAAAAACACCTCCCTACCTGTGAGAGAGGAAAGGAATGGTTTTCTCAGCATCCCCTAATGGATGTGTGATGTCTTGCAGGGAGAAGCAACAGGCAATGCCATATTTTGGATAACTACCCAAGCACCAAGGGAAAAACTGCAAAAGCTGAAGAGTCAAGTCAACACAGCAAATCTCCATATAAACACACATTTAATTTTTAATACAAAACTTTAAATTCAACTTTGCAGATGATAAATTCTATCTATCTATAATTAAGATAATATGCAACCAGAAGGGCTTTGCAACAACCAGTTTTTTAGGTAAGAAAAAAAATCTCTTCACCTCAGTCAAAGCTTCATAAAAATTCTCCCATATTTATTTTCTAGACTTCCAGAGCACACCTCTGCCTGGCCAGTTTTGATCAGCATACAGGAGGGACCAAGATGCACATGTTTTGGTCTTTAACCTTTAACTGGTTTTACTTTAAACTATTTACGAATCCTGGTGACAGCAGATAACAGAAAAACGTAGAGAAAGGGAAAAGTTTCTTGCAACTTCCTCATGTCATGTTTTCTCTGCTTGTGTATGTGGAGAAATAAAAAAAAAAACCTATCCATGCCTATCCATTACATTTTGAGCTTTCCCACATGGGTACTCCATTTAATATTTTCAAGTGCCAATAGCCTTTTCTATCTCTGCAGCTCCCTCCAAGCATTAGACTGAATAACAAAAAAATATTTTTCAATGATTGATTGTAGTAAAAGGGCTGTTGAAGAGCATGTGTGAGAAGAGCATCACAACACCCTCTCAAGGCCCTTGGAGGGTGCCTTGAGCACTGTAAGTTAAAAGAAGAGGAAAAATAACCCTGAGTGACTGTGTTACAATAGTCATTTCTTCCAAGCAGTGCTGAATATCTGTATCATCCCTCCTTTCCTTCTCAGTTTAGACTTTCACACACTTTTTTTTCTTTTTCTCCAAAGATTATCATCAGTTAACAGGCTTATTGCTGAAGAGGTTACTTTGAAGAACAGGAGGGAGGTATGACTACTTTATTTTGATTAAATCTGGATCTCTTGATTTACTTTTGCAACCACAGAACAAATTGACAAAGCAGAAAAGTAAATGCAAACAAAGAAGACAGCAGCCAGTGCCACTCCAGGTCCTGCGGGATTTTCCAAATTGCTAAAAGCTGTCACCATAGCCTGAACTATCAAGTGTGAGGCACATGCTGTTGTTAGTTGTTAAATTTAGTGCCACTAAGGGCTACTCCTAAAAAAAGCCCCGAACACAAACAACCTACCAGTGTCTAAAGCAGTCAGCATCTAAAGCAGATATTAGTAGAGTGATTTCCTTGTGAAGAAGGAATAGAGTACTAAGAGGATTTCTATCTCGAGCATCATGAAAGAAAGGACTTATGAAAATCAAAATATCTCAAAGATTCATGGACTTGTGTCTGTGTCCCAGCAGAAACCACAGGGAATTTGTGTTAGGCAGTTGAATGCTAGTTCATGACATGTTTGTGCCTCCTGCCCCTCGATTCACCTGGTAACGTGCATTGACTGTACAAGTTGACTGTGGCATTCCGTAGGATTTCTGAATGCTAATTTTATATTCAGCAGTGTCTATCATGGCTGAGAATGTGGTTTGGGTTGCCACTGTCAAGAGAGGTGGTTCCCACCACTACAGAATGCAGAGCTAGTAATCCACACAATATTATTCATTATGGAAGTTGCATCTCAAGAGCTTTGGCACACACATTAAAAGTGCTGAATGCGTCAGAGACACCTGATATTTGAGGAAATCTTCTCGACAGAGAGAGGTGCTGAGAGCTTGACTGAAACCAAAACCCTCTCAAGGTGCTGGCATGAGAGGGCAGAAGAAGAAATGGCAAAAGCACTGAACCTGATACAGTGGAGTGTGGCGAGGGCTGAGTGAGAAGGGTGAGAACAATCCCCATCTAGAGGCAGAAGTGTCCGTAAATCAAAGTGTGAGGGTACAACACACACGTCCCCCACCACCAGGACC
The DNA here is from genome assembly GCA_013397915.1 of Daphoenositta chrysoptera. Classification (NCBI taxonomy): domain Eukaryota; kingdom Metazoa; phylum Chordata; class Aves; order Passeriformes; genus Daphoenositta; species Daphoenositta chrysoptera. Next base: position 604,986 of record VZRO01004341.1, read on the forward strand.
TCACCAAGAGGTGCCAGCTGTGCGACGGAGGCGCTCAGGAAGTCTAGGATTCCTCAAACATCTGCTGGTGCCATTAAGAATGAGAAGTAAATCCACACTGGCATTACGTGAGATTTATTTTTCCACATTAACCCCAGCAACAACTGCCAAGTTTTTTGCTCACTTGCCACACAAGTAACCACTGAGTGGTGTAAGAATGGGAGCCAGATGAGAAACTACACGTAGAAAAATCAGAATTAGGACAAAAAAAAGAGCCAGTAAGTGGCCAATGAAATAAAGACAAAGAAATGCAGGGGGGAGGAAGGCTGCAGAAAATGCATTCGGACTTAAACTACTGCTATAATGAGAAGGCATGTTATTGTTTCTGCAATATCTTTAAGTTCCAAGTCCACTCAGAGCAGGAGAAGACAGCTGCCAGATTTACAAGTGTGTTTGTCTTTATTGTGTTGAAAACTACATTAGAGTTAGGGAGCCATCACCAGGGGATTGATGAACAAGACTCACATAAGTGCCAGCTAAATAAAGAATAAGGGTGTCATCCCCACCACACAGAACACTGTAGCTACACCACATTTCCCCTATATTCTCCTGATCTCCTCCTAAGACCCTTTTGTCCATGAGAACCTCAGAAGGGCGTGCAGTGAGCAACACCTTTATTTCCTTGATCATGAGAATTTGATTACAAATACCTCTACATGAAATGATAATGAGCTCCGAGACAGAATTAAGTCCCTTATTTTTGCAACAACATGGTCCATAGTGCTGAGTTAAAAGCTACATTAAAAAGAAAAAAAAAATCTTCAAAGATAAATGTCATTTATTTTAGCGCTAATAGTCCCTCTGCCACATGATCAAGCTCTGTTCAAAGCAGAGGGAAGCTCCTGGGTGTATCCTGTGCTGCTCTACACATACTACATATGGATCTCCCAGCCGTATTGTGTCTTACAGTTTAAGCAACACCTAAGTGTCATAGCTCCGTGATGCTTGTTTCTAGGTCATGCTGGTTTCTTTATGCATCATGAGTTAGGGTTTCATAATCATTTTTTTCAGCTCAAGTCTGCAAACAAAATCTGTCTTTTGTGTTACTGGTCTTCACTCCTCCTTTCCCCTTGGCATGGTACCGTCTCTTCTTTTGTTCTTCATAACTAGAAATGAAAGGGCCTTGAAACTTTTTGACGTATTTAAGAGCTTACACCCCTTTGTTTTATGTTACAAGAAGAATGCTTTTCTGGGAATACTGATACCCAATTTTAAAATTTTTTAAAATTTCTTTTCAGGTTGCCTGAAGGATGCAAGCAGGCTTAGGTAGGAATCATTAATGAGATAACTGACTATAATAATAACAACAAAGAATTTTTGGTAAAAGACAATATTCACTGAACAGGTACCAAACTGCATTTTTACATTGTAGAAGAAAATTCCTTTGATTAAAATCAATACATAATTTCCTTTGTGAATGCTTATTTAAGGTGCCTTTGTAGCTTCTTCTTTATACATCTGAGTGAATTGATTAGTTCTGTATGGAATGCATCAAGTTATGCAGAGTTTCTTCCCACCTTTGCAGCTTGCATAACACAAAGCCTCCGTAGGACACATAATTATGGACATTAAAGTGTGCTGTACTCATTTTCTGCCTCTGTAGCAGACTAAAAGAAGGCTATAAAATCACAGCAATGTCACAGTAAATATTGGTTGCCTTTTCTTCACACTGTTAGGGTTTTTTTTCTCCTAGTCCGGAGGACAATGGTTGGAGCTGCTCACCTACACATGTTGTGAAGTCAGTGTGTTTTACCAAGACGTTTTAGAGAAACCCTAAAAAAACATCAGACACAGTCAATGAAGCACTGTGTAAACTTCTCTTGATCTGAGTCTGGTTCTGATCTTGACCTGATCTGGGTCACCTGGGCAAAGACCAGGTGTCAAACACCCCCCCCCTTGCCATGGTATGAACATGACAAAGTGGTGGTGTACTGTACTGTGCTACAGACCAAAGCAGGACCTGTGGCATAGCCAGACCACAGATACTGCAACCGTGGCAGCAGGAATCATGAAGAAGCACTGGATACAGCTTTCTGTCTTCCCTCCTTATCCAAAAATAATGATTCTGTCCCTTGAATACACATTATTTTTGAGCCAACTTGCCAAGTCTAAATGATGCCCTATTTCTATTCACAAGTCACTATGTGACTGCTCTAAGTTTCAGTACAACATCCCTGTAGCAATTGGGATATGCAATAAAGAGTAAAAAATAAAAAATACACTATTTTCACCTTTTTTTCAAGGCTTTTCCCAGAACTTCTATGAGCAGCAATTAGAGCCACCACTCAGCTTCAGCAACAGCAAGTTGATGTTGGTGAATTAAGTAAAGTAGTCTGATGATGCCAGTGATTATATTAATCCACTTGACTGCAAGAGGATTCATTTCTTGAATGAGATGAAGATATGACTGGATACTCATCTATGGTTGGGTTAGCAAGGAAAAGTGACTGCAGAGTAGTACCAGTCTTTGGAAGCTCTGTTTAAGACAAACCTTTATTAATTGTTTCAGACATTTGACTTGCATCAGATTTCTGATTTGGGTTGCGTCACCATCACATTTCATTTGTACCCTTATCAAACAGGATGTGTTTGCAGCCAAGAAGCTAAAAAGTTATAGGAACTTAGATGGAATATCATGTTTCGTTTCTGCATGTGAAATTCTTGTTTGGATAAGCTACAGGATTCCATTCCAAATCTCTGAGATCTAGAGAAAAGCGCTTTAAATGTATATACAAATATACAAATCAAAATCAATAACCTACATGAAATCTTGTCTCAGTGAACAGACATTTCCACAACGTTGCTAAAGGAGAAGATATCAAGAGGATGGATTAAAGCAAATTGAAAATACATGGTGCTGCAATTCAGTGCTACCAAAAACCATTCCAGAATGAATAACCTGTAAATAAATTGTTTACATGACAATAATACCACCTTCACTCATGGTTATATTTGTATTGTTTCTTAATAATCTTATTCATGGAAAAAATTCACACAGATGAAGAGTTTCTTCAATGATAATATAAAGACTTTTTGTGTTTACCTCCTTGTTGCTGCAAAGCTCCAGGTATTCACAACTTCTTTCTAACCTTAAGCACAGGATTGTCTAATTTAATTAAAAGACTCAAGGAAATTAAAAAGAGGACATTTTAAGGGCCTATCTCGTAAGGACGATGTAATTGAGAAAGAAATGGAAAGGATCTTATCTGGGTATGAAAGAGCCTTGTACTTCATGTATTTTCTGCCCCTTGGGACTCTGATTAAAGCCAAGGTCTACTAACCTTGCTATAAACTCCGTATTTATTTTGATAAATAAAAAAAAAATATTAAAAAAAAAATAAAAAAAAAAAAATTCAAA
>VZRO01004341.1:608407-654481 GCA_013397915.1 Daphoenositta chrysoptera
AAAAAAAAGGCAAAAGCAAGTTTTTTTGAATTAATTACAGGCTATAGATCCTAAAGAATCTAATAAAGATTTAAAACAAACATATTTTTAGCCAAAGGTAGCACCAATTAAATTACAGGTCTCCTAATGTGTCTCCTATTGAAAATGTGAGTAGGTGCTGGACTGGGATCATGGTTGGTTACTGGGGAACCCAAATGAATGAAATGTAGGATGGAATTTGTTTCTGCACTCTTGAAAGCACCAGGGTAGCTTCTCTTAAGAACAGATACATGACAAATATGAACCTTCATATTCAGAATGTGCAGCTACCCAACCTCCAACAGGCTTGAGATCATACATCTAGAAAATATTTAGTAACATCATTTGGTTACACTCAGAAGTCATTCAAGAAATTTAAAAATATTTTAAATTCTCAGTTTCAGTGAAGAAGAAAGATGTGTAAAAATAGAGTAAATGTGCTAATATACATGTGTTTCTTATAGCTTTTGGATCACCTCACTGATTTAACTGAAGTTTGTCATTTTGTGGTAATCAGAGTCTAAAGAAAAAGAATGTGATCATAACTATCACCCACACCAATCAATTAACTACTTTTTCCTCAGTATCCCCTTCTATTCATAACCCTGCTTTTGACTGAAAGTTTTTAAAGAATGTTGCCACTCATTGGCCGAGCAAAAATTAGCTTTTAGTGACAGAGCCAGTTAAAAATACCTTTTTAATTTATAACCTCAGTAGATTTTTCTTCCCTTGCTTTGCAGCATAGAAATGTGTCCACAATAAAGAACATACAAAATGTAAAATATGTAATACATAAATAAATAAATAATGTATAAATAAATAAAATTTATAATGTTGAATTGCGAGGGTGAATTTCCTATATTTTTTTCATAGCATCCCAGAAGCAGAGACAGTCTAAATGATGAAACAGTGGTGTGGGGTTTTTTCCCAAGACCGCAAGCAAATTGTTGCTAGCATTTCTTAGATTAGGACTATACTGAATTTAAGTAGTCCTGACCTAATACGTCCCAAAAAATCCCATCAATTTTACTGTCCCTGACTCTGCAGAGGCCAGACACTGAGCAGGTTACCCACAAATTACTCCAGAGATTACCCTGACTCCCACTGGATGGTGCAAACTACAGGTGACAAAAAAATTGTGTTATTTGAGTGGAGAGTGGGATTACCCAGGACAACCTGCTGGACTGCTCCAGCCTCCAAACTGCATTTCAGCAGAGAAATAAATGAACTTACAGGGTCACATGCACATGTGTATGACTACCTTCACTTTTACACTGTATTATTCTGATTTTCCAGAAGGAACCAAGGCACATCCTGACTATCTTTGGGGTTTGTTCACCTATAGCTCTTCCCTGACCTCACTTGAATGATTTTCCTAACAAACGCCTACAGTACCTTCTGCCTAGCTTGGTTCTACTAATAATTCTGCATTTAAAAACAAAACAAAACAAAAAAAAAATGGAGAGGTTAGAAACGGAGGAACCTAGGGAAAGTTGTTCAAATGTTGAGGAGAGATTTGTAATTTGCTACACTATTTCCCAATCTATGTATGCCTTATTGGTTTTTGTAATCAATACTGTGTGATAAACCTTCAAACAGTTTAAGTTTAAGTTATTCCATATGTAGGTTAAACTGTATATATCCCATCATTTACTCCTTTTGTATGCATGCTGAACTGTAAAACATTTAATAATATATATGGGAAGTAAGCCAACTCTGACTGGCATAGAAACCCTGGAGAATGGTGAATAATAAATAAAACCATTTCTTCTCTGTTAGTAGCATGTGTCCTGGCTTATTGAGTCCTGCGCTGGTATATCACTTTTAGGAATTCACTTTGTCAATCAAACTTAAAAATCCTTCCTAAACTTTCCCCTAGTCTTTTGCAAAAAAACAATAAGATAAAAACTTCCAAGTCTGAAATGAGACCTCTTCCTACATCTCCTTGGGGGGAATCAAAGGCTGACAGTCTGAATGTGCAGCACACAAGAATCACAATATGGAAATCATGCCAAAATGTTTAAAAACATAAAAATAACAGATAAATAAGTAAATGGAATCTGCTGTCTAATGCAATAACTTGGCACCAAGTCAATTTTAACCTTTCAACTTTTTAAATTTATGCAGCAAGGGATTCTGAAAGTACCACAGAGAAATTATTTTTATCCATGGAGAGAAGAAATGAAAGAATTTGAGATACAGGTAGATACTTTCTACTAATCCCTGGTTAGTAGGAACACTGTGAGATCACAAACCTTTTAATGACTACTGGTGAACACATGGAAGGTTGGAATTAAAAAGAAATGGGCAACCAAATTCTGTTTAGAAGCTAAAGTAAAAATACTGCCAAACAGAGGTGCTGAAAACATTCATAGTAATTCCTGTTTCCCTGAACACCACAGAACAACAGGAAAGTAAATAGCACCAAGACCATGCTCTCAAGAAGGTGGAGAATACAAAAAAATCTATTAACCTTCCATGTTTGTTTTTTTTTTTTTCCCCTGGAAACCCTTGAAATAATCACTGTGTTTTTCCTGTGCACCAAGACGAAAGAAAGGAGAGGCATAAGAACAGTGGCCAGACCCGAGCTCAGGCATCCACCAGAGGAACACCCTGCTCCCATTCCTTTATGGAAGCATCATGCAGGATACAGCAGCAAAGGAGGTTGAAAAGCATCACAGCAACACCACAGGAATCTGGGGACTCCAAAGGGCCATTCACAGAAGGAGCACAGCTGATTTCCAATAATTTGGATTTTTGAAAAGAAAGTTATTTAGCACAGGTACTGTCATATTGACATAAAGTAATTTTTCATCTCAACGTTTACTTTTCCTAATTTTGTCATGTTCATTTTTCCCCACACCTGCAGTCTCCTATGGAACCCTGTCATGCAGAAAGTCTCTCACACCAGGGCTGTGCTGTGGAGGACAGCTCTGAAAGAAGCAACACCTTTGGTACAGATGTTGGGGATGCTGAACATCCCCGGCATTGTCCATTGCCAAGTGACAGGGCAATATCTGCAAAGAAAAGGGTTTCAAAATAGAAATACAATCCCTACAGCTTCCCATGTCAAAGAGAACAACTGGCACAATATTCCTTTTGCCATCTTAGAAGTGAAGGAGGAATTAGCCTTTGAATTTAATTTCTGAGAAAGAAAATAGAACATATTAAAAAAGATACAAAATCGGAAATCACTGGGTAAAGCACCCCTATGTGCCTAGAACTAGCAAAATTAGTGACATAATATAAATCCTCTCCTGCCACTGGAAATATTAAAAGAAAAAGGCTGAGCCAAGGGAGAGGAAAGGAAGCGGATGGCAAACTCAAACCCTTCCAAACATAAATCAACATCTCAACAGGAGCGTGTGTGCTGTCCATCCATCCAGCAGCAAATATAAGAGCAGTTAAAAAGGCCAATTAGCCTGAACAAGGACGCTCAGAATGATCAAGGGAGGAGTGCGAGCTGTGCAATATCAGATACAGAAGGGAATGGAAAGATTACAGGATGAAGTTGAGAGTGTACAAAAATGATAAGAAAAGCAAAGGTGGAGAATGAAAGGAAGATTGCACAAGATGATAAAGATAAATAAAAAGACATTTTTCAAGAACATATAGTCCAAGAGGTCAGCGAGGAAGACAGAAGGTCCTCTAAGAGATGGCACGGGTAATTTATTGACAGCAGAGGTAGGAACTGATAAAAAAAATATATAAAAATGAATTCTTTGCCTCACTGTTCACAAAGCAAGCTGGGGGCAGCACAGCAGAAATAGACGTACTGCACATTTCCCAGGGGATGAAAAAGACACACTGAAGGAAATTAAATCACTGTAGAATAGGTGATTGCCTATAGTTTGACAATGCTCTGGACAGACAGGGCTCTGCTGTGTGTAAAGAGAAAATCTTTATTACAATATACCTAAAAGCCTGCTTGCAAAGCAACAACCACATCAAAACACAGGGCCAAATTTGGGCCCCACGTTTATGAGCAGTTCTCCATGGATGAAGCAGAGCTACCTGAATGCATGTGGGCAGGGATAAATTAATTGCAGGAACTGTTTAAATTAACTAATCTACTACCGTCTTTGAAATCAAACCAGGTACTAGTGAAATTAGCTTTGAGATATATCAGAAAAGTCCCAACAATAAGCAAATTTATCATTGATAACCTGAGTGAACCTGAAGTCCAAATCACACCCCTCTTACTCTTGCAAATAATCCTAATAGTTTAAATTTAATTATTCACACCAATAAGGAGAGGAAGGAATAAAATTTCCTTTTTGTTAGTTACATTTAATCACCTCATTTCTTTCTTTTCTCATGTATTAAAAGGAAAAAATTGAATCTTCAGAGGGACACAGCCTCCCAAGGCTTGGCTGTGCCCCCCAGCTCCACAGCCCCTCTCCAGTGCAGGCAGCCAGTGGCTCTGGCCCTGGAAAAAGGACAACTTGCAAAATTCCGAAGCCCAAAGTACTTCATTTCATAAATCAGTTAAGGAGCTAAGTGAAAATAATGCCATTGTTTATCGCATCACTAACAAACCTAAGTGCTTAAAGGCAAGCAAATTAATATTAAGGACATTCATAAATCTCACCCAAAACATATATTATACCAATTTACAGCAGCTGAGAATCCGGCCCTTTACTCTTATTCAATATAAAACACACACGTGTTGTCCTATTCAACACAGTAGTCTCAATTCTAGTGTAAAAATAAACCTTATTCTGTATCAGTGCAATTTCATATGCACAAATCTTTCAGAAGGAATTTCAATTAAGTTAACATTATGTATGCACCCATTACTGGCACGCAGTGATTGGTCTCTGACAGAAGGGAATGGACACATACACTTCTAATGTACTGCAAATGAGCAATGCTATATATTTCTCCCTTACTCTTTACAAATAAATAATGTTTCCAAATGTAAGTAATTTTGAGCGTCACTTGGTTAATCCGTTAACTGGTGCTTCCAAACAGCAACATCCTTTAGAATAATACAGGTTTTTTGGACAAAGAAACAAATATATTGAAAATCCCAAGAGGGTGATGGTCAGAGTTAAGGGTATGGTGTTTACATAAATTGAGCATGTCTTTCTGCTTGATCAAAATATAACTTTAGTTGTGTTCCGACTAAAATGGATTATGTAATTAACTATTCCTTTTTAAAATTACTTTACATCTTTAAATGGTATGATAGATAAGTTTCATAGAACCCATTAATGATTTATGAGATATATTTTATTTTATTAATAAAATGCTTAGCGAGAGCTTAATCTCTCAAAATTTAATACAATGATGCATGTGCTTTAAATTAAGTCCATGGTTAAATACTCTGATGCATCTTGGTGCAAAGGTTCACCTTGTAGGACTGAGTCTACATTCATGTTTTGGGTAAAAAGAAATTAAATGTTTTACACCACATGCACAAACAAACACACATACACACACAGAGTAAGGTTTGTGTATATTCACTGTATTTCTGTAATCTTTTGTATATGACATTCCCTTTTCCCAGATATTTACATTAAACAGATGGCACACCCTTTACTGCAGTTGACCACAATTTGGCTGTTTACTAAATATTTTTTGAAATTATAGATTTTTGAAGATCACTGTCTTGATTTAGAATAGATTAAATATTTAGAAAGGCAAGCCATGCTGTGATTATTATAAGCAACTGTTATTTTTTTCTGTGCAGGAGCATCGTGCTTATCATTACATATTAGGTATCTTGTAATATATAATAATATGGCTAATATTCCCTCAGTATGAAGTTAATTAAATAATTAATTAAATTAATCATCGTCACACTGTTAGCTAAAATTCCATAGAGTGGCATATTTTAAAAACTCCAGTTTTGTTCAATGCCTTGTTCAGAGAAAATATTTTTCTCTCCCAACCCTGAATATCAGCATCCTTTCAAAAAATCCACCAGCATCGTGCAACAAAATGAAAAGCAAGTTCAGCTTAAATAAGTCTCTTTTTACTAACTAGTGTATTAAATGTAGCTTTTAATTATTGGTTTTGATTATTTTTGAAGATTTTTGTATTTAGATGGCACACACATTTTCAATCATGTCTTAATTACTTTTAAAAATGCTGCACTGGCTTAGGGACAAGACAGATAACTTGTTAAGCATTTGAAATTTCTGAGCTGTTTTCTCAGTTCTGGCAGTCAATACCCAAGTCCAGATTGTAACCTCCTTTCTGCCTCCAAAGCCTGCCTTGGCTGCGTGTCCAGTGAGGGATTATGGATTTAGCAAGGAAGGTAAGTGTGACTACAAGCATTGGCTCACCATCTGCTCCCCAGCAGAGTTTGGGCCAACCTGCATAGCCTGCAGCAAGACCAGGGCACTGTTCTCAAGCCAGCCCTTTCCAACCTGGCTCAAGAAACACATCACATTCAGTCAGATGATTAGGTCTAAGTAGTCCATATGTAACAGAATATTTTTCCTAAATACCAAAATGAAAACAAAATGAATGCCATTTTTTTAATTCTCCTTCCTCGATACATCAAGTTTTACACAAATAAATACTCTCTTAAGGTTTATGCAAATTATAGAAAAATAAAACTATGCATTATTTAGCAGTTCTCCTATTTCAAGATCTAACAGACTTTATTCACAGCATGTTTTTCCCTAGTTTATGTTGGCCTTCTTTTCTGATTCTACTTTTTAATTCATCTTTTTAAATTATTCCTTTTTAAATCATTATCTTATGTGACTTCATAGATTTTCATGTATTAATCTATTATTAATTTTTTTTACCATAGTCAACTTAATCTTAAATTGTTTAAATCTCTTTTAAGTGTAAACACTTGAACATGGACAGTTTTTAAAAATATGATGCTCTTTAACATTTTGGAGCATTTCTATTTGTAGCTTGTAACCTTATTCAAAAAGTTCTTGCTAAATATGTTCTCTCCTATTATAGGTACTTTTGACAGAATTATCAAGTACCACATGTGACAGGCAATAGTACTGGTTAAGGGAAAGGGGAAAAAAAAATCCCACACATATTGAGAGGGGGATACACTTTGTGTTACTGAAAAATATGTTTGTATTTTACATTAAAACCTGACATCTGCTTGGTGAATATAAATCTAGATTAATACGCCCCCCCCTCCTTTTACTCATTCAGTTTTCTTTATGCTGATTCAGGTTAAGATTTTTTATTTTCGTGAACAGCTACAAAGAATGCTGTTAAAAACAGCATTTTCCTCCCTCCAGTACAGCCCTGAACATGAAAATAAGCTGAACAAACATCTTGCCCTTTTTGCTTAAACTGTTGTCTGCCCGACTGCTGAATGCACACAGAAAACAATCTAAAATTGTATAACCCATAATAGAGTATATTAAATTACAACATTGGTCAGTAATGGAAACTTATTCCCAGATATGAATTATTTACAGCCCATTTAAGTAATCCATATTCAGGTGTGGCAATGAAAAAAAAAAAAACTGCAACATAAATCTTTAATGTTGACCGGTTGAGAGAGCAGAGCTGAGGATTACAGACATTTTAAAGGGAAGAGGGGGGAAAAAAAAAGCCCCTAACCGAATTGATATAGCCTGTTCAGTGGCTTACTGCACCAGCGTGCTAATAAATTGACGGATGGCATGTCAGGGGTATGAGTTGAAATCCCAGCATTTCTAACTAGGGTGGGATCTAATATCAGTGCACCAAAATAAAGAGTTTCTGGACCTTGATGTCACAGGACATAGTCTGTGCCTCATTTGCTACATCCTGTAGGTGCCTGGCATATGTTATTGCTACAGAAAACCCAGCGCTTTCTGCTAACCCCGTAACTGTATTAGTAATTTTTCAAAGCCACTCTCGATGTGTATTCATTTTCCTACAAGCTGTCATTTTACTTTCTTATAGTTTATATTTACTCTCTTTTATTGCTCAGCCATCAGAGCCTGTGCAGCCATCACACAGACACTGTCCCAGTTTCCCTGTGAGAGATACTGGGCATTCCTCACCAAAGCAAGAATTAAACCCACAAATTCTGGGAAACGTTGCCAGGTACAGTTTTGTTGTTGCTAGCATTTCCTAAAAAAAAAAAACNTAATTATTAAAAAAAAAAAAAAAAAAAAAAAAAAAATCAGACAGCTCGGGCGCTCCTTCAAAACAATATAGCAAAAGATCGTGGTGGGGAAAAGCTCTCACAACTGCAATTTCTTTTGTTTCCTGGAGCAGTACCTATATTAATTCATCTTACAAAGATCATTGCTCAAGAACTAAATTTTGCATACATTAGAGAGCAGAATTAGCATCGCGCTGTGTACAACGTTCCAGGCTAACTTCTCTCCAAGCAACCATTAAAGGTCATGTTTTGACGACTGAATGGCATGTCGGCACCTTGGTTCCCCAGAGAGGCATTCCCCAGGTACATGCAAAAGGTTATTAAATTACCTTCCAAGCAACACTATCTCCTCGGATGAAAATAATTACAGGCTTTTAGAGACATCAGAATGCTTTCTATTTTTTTAAATAAGATGAAGATGCAGTACCTAATGACCATTTTTGTGTGTGACTCATAGAGCCTGTCAGTGGTGACAGGACAAATGAGCATAATGGCATAGCTTAAAGGGGAAAGGTTCATTTTAAATAGTGACAAATAATATTTAAATGGCATTGTTGGAGACCCATCATGCTTGTAAAATGTAGTTTGTATCTCTTCTTCATCCTTTAATTTCATCACTGTCAAATGGTATTAGCTGTTAATATGCAACATCAGGTGCAGATATAATTTTTAACTATTAAATGTGCCTGTAACTAAACAATGCATCTTGATTGTTCATATATTTTGTGATAGAATAAATAACATATTTTATAATTCACAATTTGCTCTGCCAAATTGTTTTGCTGTATCTATTCTAAGGGAGGATGAAGGGATTAAGAATGGTTTAAAATATGATACCTTGAACAAATTTCTTCTTGCCAACATACTGAAATAGAAATTACTTTCTTTTTAGACTAATGTAATTCACAGGTTTGAGGAGCCACAGGCAAGATCGTGAGATACCGTAAATTGGTCAAAACAGACCTGGGCCAACCAATAGAGGCACGTATATATTGTACACATGTCAATAAAAGCCACTGACAAACTTAGTTGCCCTTACAATTTGGCCCTAATAGAAAAAGGTTTGAGTCTGAAAAGTTCAATCCTCCCGGTGCTCGTGAAATGGCTTAGGGCACAAACAGAAAATGTTTATTTTAAAATACTGAACAGCAATCATTAAGCAATCTACTGCAGATGTGAATTCTCCAGCACTAAAGCAAACACACAACTTGGAAAAGTTACTCCAAAGTCAGCCTGGTGTTTGCTGAAATGGCTCAAGTGGACATAAAGTCATGATACTGCAGGTAATAAAATGGCACCAGAATACACTTGGCTGGGAAATCGCAACTTCTGGAAGTCAAACTTTCAGAAAAAAGCTTCTAATTTTTTAAGTATTTTTTCACAGCTTCATCATGTTTATTGCTATATTATTTTCAGATCACTTTCGCCAAAAATGTAGACAGTTTAGGTACCTTTGAGTTGTTAAAAGTTATAGCCAATTTTCTGAAAAATTATACCAGCTAAAAACACAACATTAAATATTTACCCTGTTGGATGTTAAAAAACGCTTACAATGAAAAATGTTCACATATTGACTATTCAAAATGGCCTTCACTTTGAAATTGTGAAATGGAAGGGATTGCAGATGTACAAGAATAAATATAAAAACAAATGAGTTGACTTGAAGTGTTGCCGGCTTTCATAAACATGCTACTGCAATAACATGTGACATTAATATTTAATTACAAAAGCACTGCTGCAAAATCTTTGAAATTAATGTTTTGCAAAATTAACATTCAGTGCACAGAAGCAAAGTCGTTCCAGGCGCGACTGTGATTAACAATGCCATTCACTTTACATATTATATTAATATATTATTCAAGCTAAGAATTAACACCTCCTAATTTAAATAAGGTGCTACATATCATGATGAGCTAAAATGCTTTTTCTTAAAATGGCCCATCTGATTTTAAGCAATCTGTGTTTATCATTTAATATTTTGTTATTGAATACTGTTCTCTGTAAAATAACTCCTTGTACTTTAATTTCAAGATGAAGAGATCTCATTAAACCAATGCCATAAGATTCAAGGATTACTGAGCCAGTGGAGCCGCGTTTGCCTTGCTGGTCTACCTGGTATCCCTCCTTTATGCCCAGGCATCAATATTGTCATCCCCCACCTGGAGTACCTCTCTAGTTTCCCTGATGTCTATAAAAAAAAAAGAAAAAGCCGAGCATTTTCTTTCCTAAACCGTTGGCTGGATCTTCAACTGCTATAAAGGATTATAAATTATTTTGCAGCTACATTGATTTACATCAGCTGATGATATAGCTCATATTGCCAGCATTATCACGTTGCTAGTACATTTTGGGGACGGCGATTTCTTGCTGCTCTGCATTCTGTGCTGTTTCTCATGTGTTGTAGGAGGGTAAAGATGAACCAAGGGCTCAGGGGAGGTGGCGAGTCTAACGCTCTGCCTATCTCACACAGAGCTTTCTCGCCCTCCAGCTCTACCTTTTAGTGTACAGGAATTCAGGCTTGTATTGAATTCTCTGCGTTTTGAACTACAGAGGAGAGCAACTTCTGGTGGGACGCGGCGAAGCAATCAGGCCTGGAGGACTTTAAATGGGTTGACATATTCTCCAGCAGGTCAGAAAAACCAGTTATTTTTGTTTGAGGGAAATACTGATGAGACAGATGGGTACATCACTTTGGTTTAACCACACAGAACTTCATTTGCCATCTTTAATCTACTGCAATTGTTCAGTTTTCTTATTTTTAAAGCATTGAAGGAATGTATTTCTATGTTATTGCTCACATAACCATCTTTTAAAGACCAGTAGCAGTACGCAAAAGCCCATGATCTATTCCTCATATCAATAGTTTCAAATTCACTGTCTATAATTTCACTTTCATTAATTATAGAAATTAGTTGCTACACTCAAGGATCGGGAACTACTTGCTAAAAATTATGCCTGTACAACTTAAGCATCTGTGTTTAGCTATCAAACTTCCCTTATTGTTAGATGAAACCAATAAACCTACATAAATTATTCTTAAAATTATGGTTAAAAAACAAAGCAAACAACCTCTTTAAAAAAAATCTGACAAAAAACAGTGAAGGAGATCAAATATTTATTTATAGTTGTGCATGAACCTAAAGCTGGTAAGAGTAAATTGTTGAAAATATGGTCTGCAAAATTTATTCAAGAGATCAGGAATTTAGATATAGATGAATTAAAAAATATATGGAAAAGTTAAAACTATACAGGACAGTTAGACGATAAGAACTCCTTCAGTCCTTCACTTTCCAATATCTTTAATAATTTAGGCTGCACCTTTGCAGTGAGCTAAACAGAGGCAAAAGAGGAGTGAAATTGCTGTCTGACTCCACAGAACGCTTCTGCTCCCTGATCTCTTCCTACCGGAATCCAAACCAACAGCCTTCTTCAGAAGGGAGAGAAAGAAAGCTTGGTCCCCTGATTTAATCCATAGATCCTGGTGCTCAAATGATCCCTCACTGTTTCATGAAAATAACATGAAAGCATTATGTATCTCATATATCCTACTGTATCTTGTTTGACAGAAAATTAAGAGTATGAAATAATGATAAGGTATTATCTTAAAGACAGTAGAAACAAAAAAAATTAAACTCCAAATTCTCCTTATTCCTTACATTATCTTAAACTGAGACATCACTGAGGACATTTAAACATGATAACACCACCATCTACCTTATTCTACCTTGCTAAACTTGCCTTTCTTTCTAGAGAACTCCCTTATCAGACATGACCAGCTGTGCACTCAAAAGATCCAAGTCAATGCTACATACCGTCTACTGATGGGCCCACATTTAAATTTTTTAACTAAAAAAAAATCCTCTCTGTTCAAAACAAAAAATAATGATTCATCTAGTGTTTTCAAATATTTTATCTGAAGCTGTCTTATTGGAAGGCCTTTTTTCATGTTGGACCAAAAACACTGAACAAAACAGAAACAGAAGTAACTTTTCAACTCAGAAACAAGTGGTAGAAAATTTATTAGTATCTACCTCTCTGAAATCTTCTACTCTCACACATTAAAAAAATTTTATTATCATAAAATACTGTAGAAATCAATGAGAAGCAGAGAGCCTTTTAAAAACATAAATGGCCTCCAAGTTTATGGTAGAACCTCCTTCTAGTTGAATAAAACATGGCATTTCAAAATAAATTAAGAGAAAATAAAGGAGATGAAAATGGGAATATCTTATAACCTTCTTGAAAAATATTATTTTTTCTGTGCAGGGAATATTTTCAACACCAAAGCTCAACATCAAAATATGGATATATGATATTCCATTAACTTCTGATAAGTGCACTCTACGTATTCAGAAAAGCACACAGAGTCCTTGGAAATTTTACATTTTAGTTGGAGAATAGTCATTAACTTAATAGAACTATCATTCTGTGGCCAGTCTCCACAACCTTGGGAAACAATGGAAAAAATGCTAGAGTTGAGAAGAAATGAGAAGACACCTCAGGAATCAAGAGTGTCCCACATTGAACTCCATGAGTCTGATGTGTCATTACTTTCCTAGAAACTCAGATCTAATAAGGCTGGGTTTGTATTTTTCTGGAAGACTGATTTGGTCTGCTCACCTTTATCCTAGTTTTATCTTCATGACCCAGATCCACCTAGAAACACTCAGGTAATGAATGGGCTGTAATGCTGATCTGCACGAGAGTCAACCCAAAGAGAAGAGGGTATTTCACTGTGCATTACCTGGCTTAGCCAAAAATCAATTTCCATTGCCTAACTGCAAAGGTTGCAGAAAAGAAACGTACTGAAACGTTATGGAATGACCCCTGCAGATCCTGAAAACACGTGGATCTTTAGGTGCAGACAGCCCATCACAGGGCAGTAGGAGCTATGGACATGCCCATGATTTCCAGCAGATGCAATGCCATGAAAAGTCATATTTTATTTCAGGCCCTGCACAACCCTATTTTTGCTGCCCTTTCTCCTCAGCCAGGCAGCAGTTTCCTTCCTCAGGGCTAAAAAACCCACCAAACCTTGCAGAGGTTGCCATCACATCACTACTGCAGGAGGACAGGCTCTGCAGAAACAAGGCCTGATGGCCTTATAGAGAAATGTACACTTTACCTTTCTGCTCACAAGGTTTTTTCTCTCTCCTCCCTTTATTCACTACCTATAGCTTGGCTCACTGAGCTCAACTTTGCTGCACCAGCCCTGATAAGGAAAATATTTGTGCAACTGTTATCCAACACACAAATAGCTCTGCCTACTCCTTTCCTAGAAAGGTGCAAGAAAAAGTAAACAAAAAAAAAAAAAAAAAAAAAGAAACAGCATTTCCTATCCTCTAGCTTCTTTTTTTTTTTTTTTTTAAATAATTCTCTCTCACAGCAGGTCCAACAGTGGACTAAAGAGGCTACAGCCTCCTCTGAGTGGTTACCAGGTCTTCTGCCTTCACTGACTGTAAAGAGATTTGTACTGCGTAGAGACTTTTAACTTCTGAGCAGATTTCATCTCAGAATTGGCTGTATTCCTATTTAGTAGCCTCAAAACCTTACCTGATAAAGTAAGGATCTTTTATACCATTTATAAATATATAACATCTATAAAATTAGACTTTCAAAATTCATGGAAGAAGGAAATAAAATTTTGGCTCATTCAGGTAGGAATCACCATTCATGTCTTTATCTTTGCACTGTCTTCTCAAAATGTTGGTTTTTGCACTGTTGCTATGAGTACATCAATAGAAGTTTAACTAAATTCTTGCTAATAAACAGCAAAATCATTGACTGACAAAGCCCACATTGTTTTTAATGAAATAAGACTTATTAATAATCTGATTAGCCTGGCTGTCTTTCACTCACTATACCAGTGAATTTCCTTGATGGATTTGCTTAAATAAACCTTGTTTGGCTTTTTGATCAGTGTAAAATCATAGAATTTGGTGCAAAATACTGAAATGTTTTAACCAAAAGGCTTTATTTTAGACACCTGAAGTTGCTGAATGCCAGCACTGCAGCAAACAGAAACAGACCCGGTATTTATTGAGAAATAGAACAAGTTACGACACTGTTTGTAGGAACCAGCAGTGATATATGAAACAAAGAAATCTCATCCGGTCCATAGATATTACTAATAGAGCCATGCAATCACCAGGATTCTACGAAGAAAGAATCAAACAAAAACTAAAGCCAGAAATATGCGTTCACCTGGGAGTGGGGGACTGTCTGAACGCTGCAAAAGTAAAATTCAGAGGATTTATTATTGATAACTAAAACGGTGACCTCTCTGGTCTTGCATGTTTTGTGATGTAACCTGTGATTTCTGCCAAGCACTTATAACAGTTCTCATCACAACATGAACTGATAGTGTGATATGTTAACATCACCACTAATGCATGCCAGCATTACACTTCTCTTTCTTCGGTTAGACAGCTTTCCTTCAGGCCATCAGACACTGGAGGTCTGCACAAAAATGTACCTCTTCAAAGCAAGCAAATCCCCACGAATTTGAGCACAATTAAACCAGTTCTACTTAAAATGGTTTACTGATTCCTGCTTTTCATCTGAAATCGGGCAGACACTACAAAGTTCAGATCCAATTCCAGATTTTTAAATTGTTTAAAGCCCAGTAGTGTCTACATTTGCTGTCTCTTTCAGACCTATCTAAAAATAACATTCAGCAAAAGAAAGGAGATAAAAAGTAAGAATTTTAATATCCTGTTTTGCCATTTTTTCCTTATTCCTTTCTAATATCAGATAACCTAATAATACAGCATATAATAAATATTTAAGGGGAAATAGCAATGAATTTACATTGTGCTTTCTAAAGTCTCTTCTTGAAAGGCTGATTACTCACAAACTGTAATGGGTCTATTTTACAAATTTTATCTTTCTTTCATGATGTGATTCTTTAGCCTTAATATTCACTTGATTCCTACAGATTACCATAGAACATGTACAAGAACAACAGTAGGTGGGACAAGATGGAGCTATAGAAATATTCTCCTTTTAGGTACACACACATGCTTCAGGTCCCAAAAGTATAAGCATGTCTTAAGACATGCCCTGGTGTCCTCATTACCAGCCTAATGAAAATAAACTCAGTGAATGCATAGATTGCCAAAGCATTGGGCCAAAGGATTTTTCACCTTAAAACAAACAATCAAACAAACAAAACCCAACAGCACAGGATTGCTTTCCCCATCTTGCACCCTCCCCCGTGTTACTTAAGGTGGTACCTCAACTCCTTCAAGAGCTGAGCCCCAACATGCACAGCAAACAAATGTTTAATGTTTCTAACCAGTTACCAGAATTTTCTTTCCACCTGAGAGGGAAACTTGGATGATTTAATGGCACTGGAGGCATTGGGGTTCCTACCTGGCATACAACCTGAGAAAGGCTATGGGTTTCTTCTTCAAGAACAGTTCCTAAATCCTTGCTTTTCCCCTTGTATTCCTTCCCCTTTCCCTTCCCAAGCAGCCAATTCTCCTAATCATGCATCTTTCAATTCCCTTCCAAGGGTCTAGTTGGCCCTTTCATTGTCCTCTTGGATAGGCAAACACTGGGACTTCCTACTTATTTCTTCTTGTAAGAGGCACCAAACATTTATTTACCCCCTAAATGCAACCCGTCAGTGTAATATGGAGGAGGCTACTCATCTGAGGGGACACACAAATGAAGGAGAGCACTACAGATTTTAGGGGAAAGTGAACTAAACCACACAGGATTTCACATGGGAGAAGAAAAAAAAAAGAATTATCTCTTTCCTTATGCTACAGGCATGCACTGACAGTGATATGTTTAACATTTCCCTGCACACGGAGGGCCATAAAAGCATTAATACACACAATGAAGAGAACAGTTTGCTGTAGTTCCAAAGCATGGATAGAGCAGCACATCAGTTAATCACACTTTGTACATGTAAAAGCAGGAACCATCGTCATCTGCTATAGAAACCAACAAGAAACCCCTCCTTGCAACACGCACCTCTACTCCCAAACCCTATGCAGAAAGAGTTAAAATATGAAATAAAATTATAAAGGCACCAATGATATTTTTATAACAGAGCTATCGCGAGTAAGCTGTATTTTAGAGAAACACTGCACATTTTGATGACTGTCAAAATTTACATAACTTACTCTACATGAATTAACTATGAGGTATAAAATGCAACTTTGGCTAAATAAACCCTCAGCAATTGTAAAGCAGTATTTCAAGCACTGCTAGAATAACAGCAGACTGAAAGATTAAACAAAAAAAGATGAATATTGAGTGAAGTGGTCTCCCTAATATTTAGTTATTGTTGTGAAATAAATTAAACAATCGGGGAAGATAATCTTTAGAAATACAGATGATAATTCTAGTTGCTATAGTACTTTTTATTTTTATTTTTAATGGGTGTTTGTCAATTTAGTGCCTACAATCAAAACTCTGACATATTAGGGTAATGAACTGGGTCCGGGAATTACCAGAAAACACATAAATACTCGAATTTCTTGAAAACATGAAGTGTTAAGAGAAACAAATTCCAGTCTTTAACATCTGTCCTACAGATTCTTACCATTTATCTGCTGATCAAAATTTCGAACGGTGCCAAAAAAAATCATGAAGTCAAAAGGACTTGGTGGGGGGAATCTTTGTTTCTCTCTAAAAGCCTAAAAGTTATACTCAACTGCAGCACAAAGAGTAAAGAGGTTGTTATTCATATTAACTACATTTACATTCCTATCGCAACATCCAGAGAGCTAATAGTGGGGTTATTAACATAACAAACGTAAATGTTCTATATAAATAATACTGTTTCAGGCCAGCAACCGCTCATCTGACAGCATTTAGGCACAGGCTCAACATCTGTTTATGAACACTTTGCCTAATGATATCATCAGATATCATTAAGTGCGGCAGAATACAGCACAGAGGCAGGTGCAGCTGCCTTCAGTACCCATCACAGAGGAAGAAAAGAGCTGCATTCCCGATCCGAAAACCCATCATTAGGACAATTTTCTTCGACAAACCAGCCCTGTGATTTCAATCTGTATATCACCTGTAATTGTAGTTTTTAGCAAGAAGCTGATTCTATACATTTAGCGACGAATCACGTTGATGGCCTGAATACTGGAAACACATTTGTGCTACCAGCTGCGGCAGCTTTTTTTAGAGCCTGTGTTAACAAAATACTGCTAACAAGGCAATGCTTGGAGTGCAGCTTTGTTTCTCTTTCTTGTTCATAGTGTTTAGATGTGCATAATTATGGAGATTAGCAATTGATTGCTTCTCAATAATAATTGATTATTGGTCACTGAACCTTCCCCAAAGCACTTTGCTGAAGGTGAGGACAGGTGATAAGTTCATTCTCAGCACATCCAGGAAACCGAAAGGAAAGGTCCAAAAGAACCTTCGATTTGTACATCAGTTTCCATGATAAACAGACCAAAGGAATAATAGAATATCCCAAAGCCTCGTTTGCCCGGAGGCAAATTGTAGAGATCATAGCAAGCCTGCAGAATTCTCCCTGTGGACTATGTAAGAAACATACATCATTTTTATATATGTCAGTTGTTCTTTGATTTGAAAATATTTCTACCCATTTAATTTATCTTTTTCAGTCAGTTTTCTTAAATTGTACAATTTAAGGCTTATATCAAAGAATGAATATCATTTCTGAATACCCCGAAAATGAAACAAACTGACAAAATAATGCAAGTCTCTTTAGCAGAAATGTACAAATATTGAGGCATCTATTGTCACTGACTTCAAAATCACTATACCCTTTTGATCTGCTTTATATCCATCAAAATTTTGGTCTGTAGTGACTGCCTTGATGCAACGTAACATAATGTTGGGAATATAACACGATGCCACAGCTAAAATTTAAAGGCGAATGCTCTTATTTTTGGCTTAATCACCCACTGTCAATTTGGACAGCAAATATCCAATTTAAATTTATTGGAGTGCATGGAAGCCACTCAGACAATAAAGTATCCGTAGCATTCGTAAAATGGTAAACATCATTTCTTCTTGGCTGTTCAAAAGTATTTTGAACAGTTGAGACCCATTTTTCTAGCCCTATTCTGTTTACAGAAAAATGTAATTGTAAGCCTGACATATCATACCATCCATCTTTAGATAACCTTTTTTTTTTTAAATGCAGAATTTTGCAATGACATGCCTCCTCTTTGGCAGAGTGAACTTTACAACCTGATTCATGAAAAATGCAGCTTGTTTAAAGTTAGCCTGCTCCATTTCGAGAAGATTTTTGTGCTAAAATGAGAAACAGATTGCACAATTATGATTCAGAAGGAAAATGCCCAAGATAGAGGGCTGGGGTTTAAGCAAGAGGAAGCGCCAGGACCAGAGTCGGGGCTGGCTTTCTGCTCAAAGAAGTGCTGCACATCATGAATGTGCTCACTTTTAAGAGGGTCTCGGTCAGCCTTTGTGTTGTTTTCCTCAAAGGCAGCACAATGGTAGCAAGAAACTCAAATTACACATCACATGCATGATCCAACCCAGCACCAAGGGCTGTTCAGTGCTGACACCCAACCACTTCTTACCAGCTCCTACATTTGGGTGTGAAGGAATAGAGAAGGTGCTCAAAACAAAATATTTTAGATAGCAGCAGGTATTTTCATGAATCTAAACAAAAACCTAAAAGCTATGGATGTACTGTATCTGTGCACTCTACAGAAGGGGCTTTCTTTCCAAAGCAGCTTTAATTCAACCTCTGTTTGTGCACACAATTAGATGAGGAGATAATTTCCAAGCACAATGACTTGCAGGTGCAAATAGTGATATAGATAACAAACTATCTGATCTGTGGGCACAGATAGATAGTTAGACATCTAGAATCCTTATGTGCAGCCATAAATAATTGCATCCTCAATTATTTATACAAATAAAGAGAGGAGGCCAGCCTGGATGGGGGGGGGAGAATTGGAGGGAGGGAAAAAAAAAAAAAAAGAAAAAGCAGTAAAGCAAACCAGTACTTGATGCAGAACAGGTTATTTTTGGTCCTAAACCCCAACATTTTCAAAAATACAGAGACAACATTATTATTCCATGTTACTGCCTCTCGGATGCCAAATAGGGATCCCTCACATTTTAAATACCAGGCCTTTTTTTGAATTTAAGACTGCTTCAGGATTTGCACCAGAGCAGACGAAGTGATGTAGTTTCTCTTGTGCAAAATGAAGGTATGAACCAGTAATGTAAACAGTGAATTGCTTCAGCGAGTCTGATGGCTGGGTGAAAATGGTTCCTGCTATGTTTTGCATTAGTTTTTAATGTGTCTTAAACAAGTAAATTGATGTAACTGTAGAGATGGCTGACACTTTCCTCCTCCAAAAACATCCTCAAAACAACCCTTTAGAAGAGACAAAGGCTAAACAGATTTTTATGAATTTTGGGAGAATCCTCAGCACACAGCACTCAGGCATAAAAATGCAAGTAATATTTATATTACATAAATTATACTATCATATGTGTTATATATATATATATATATACAAACAATTATAAACATTGTGAAGTTTGGAAAACAAATTATTTTGAAGTTTGCATAATGGCTGTGTTCATTATCCATTCCCTACATGCATATATATCTATGTCATGCATATCTATATCTAATCTGTATCTATATCTATCTTTCATCACATGGACACATACAGACATTTTACATAGACTGCTGCCTCATTCAGGGCACGAACGATTGGTTTGACACAAAACTGTCCAGTCTTTCATTTTACTACTCTCTCATTAATGTGCCACAGTACCTGGGTTCTATCCGGAATTGTGCCAGACCCACTGGAAAAAAGAGGGTGTTATTCCTTCAGCTGAAATGTCCACAGTGGGAAATTTCAGGAGCAAAGAGAATAAGATCAGAAGTATCTACTGATTCAGTGCAGTTGTGCTGTGACTTCTTGGAGTCTCAAGTCAGACCCCCAGTAAAGGAGGAGCGTGTCAGTAGTGAGGAGCCACAAAGACAAGAGCAAGGATTGGGGGTGGGAAGAGCACTGTGAGAGAGGCCTGACCCAGCTCTGCTTTCCCTATCTCAACTTGCTTTTTTTCCTGCAGTCCTCTTACTAGTTCCTTGGGCGCTTTCAGAATATGGAAGACAGTCACATCCCTGATTTGGCCAAAGATTATTTTCTGCTTAATGAAGGATGCGGGAGTGCTCTGATGAAAGCAAAGTGTGATCCTGTCATTGAAGGCTCTCTCGTGATACACGTACGTGAGTGCAGTGCTCATCTAAATTCACGTAGATCTGGTATTTCCTAAGTGCCTTGTTCAACCCACTGTGGCATTTTCAAACACTGTGTTAGTGACTTATTTTCTACCCTATGGCACGGGCTGAGAGGCTGTGTGATGCACTCTTCTTGCCACCCCCATTTTTTTCCTTTTCAGCCATCCCTTCTTTAATCCTTTGTCTTCTCTCTTATCTTCTTTGTCCCTTCTCCTTTGTATTAATAAGCTTCCCCATGCTGCTCCCCTAAACTTTACATTTATCCACAGAATAAAGGATTTAAACCAAACAAAATACACAGCTAAGAAAATGATGTCCTTAATTGTTTAAGTTTCTCCTTTGTCTTAATTACATATACAGCTCTGTTCAGATGGCAATTACTCAGGGTAAAGAAAGTCTTTTGGGCTCTAAACATATATCTTAAAAGTGTCTGGAATGTTTTATGTCTTACTACTAGATAAAATCCACATATAAATAACAGTAATTTTATTTGGGTTTATTTCTTATGTTATGCATGCAACTACTACTTGTGTGAATGTGTTGCTATGACAAAAGGCTTTTCTCTATGCAACAAAATTTGGCTTTGATATCAACAGAAATAGTTGGAGAGGACCATCAATGGATTAGGTTCTCTTTTTTAATTGATAGGTTATTGTCCATCATTCTAGGGCAGTACACTTAAAAACATGACTGACCATTTACAGCATTTGCCACCTGCTCCTGGTGCTTTACAACGTTGACAGATCAGAGCAAAGAACGTGTGCTAGGGACATTTTCATGGTTACTGCTGGATTTCAGTCTTATATTCAATTTTAAGAGCAGGTTGGAAAAATATAATCCAATTACTAGACATTCCTAGTTTAACCTCTTCCTACACAAAATCAAACTTTTATTTTTTTGTCCTCCAGGATAAGGCTGGCCTCAGAGGCAAAACATAGTGTAATTTGTTGAAAATTCTCAAGCACAATATCTGATTCGTATGTAGTTCTCAAATATGATATAGTTTAAAGGCAAAAAAAATGTTACTCAAAAACCCATTATCTTAGACAATAATACAGACCTGAGGAGGGTCTGATAATAACTGTAAACAATGAATTTAACTCAAGATAGCATCCATGGCTCAAATTCAGAAGAACTGCAACCTAAAAATATATTTTTGGATTTTCTTTTGCATTAAAGAGAATAAACCACCTTTATTTTTCAAGCTAAACACTTCTGCTTGTGGTAAGGGTTTAGAAAACATGAAACCAACATTAACCCATAAAGCAGCGTCTACCCAAATACTCAAAGCTTAGAATGGAATCTTAAAAGTTGCCACTGATTTACCCCTTCCAGTGCTCAGTGATAAGCAATGTAGACACCTATTAATGAGGATTTAATTGCAACATTATCGTCCTTTCCCTTTTCATATCTTTCAGAATGATTTCAAGAGGACGTGGAGGATCTCAGACCTGCAGCTCTCCTGGCTCTGATACACCACACTCAGCAGAGCAGGGGTGATTTCTGGAAGGAATTACAGCATTTTGGCACAACCTAAGGGAGTCCTGCACTCCACCCAAAGGTCCAGCCTTTCTCCACATCCCAGACAGGGCACTAAAATCCTGCCTGCTCTGGCTCTGCCACAAGCCTGATCTCTCTGGCAGAAGCAATGACTCCTTTTATTTTTCCAAGGTTCCCTATTAATGGAGGCAGCGTGATGTTGGACACAGGTCATTAGATCCGTTTCCAATCTTTGCTCTTCCCCACAAATACTGAAATTTCCTTTTTTGAAGGACAGGATTCTGGCATTAGGATGTGAACCTGCTGCTGTCATAGCTCCCGGACAAGCCCGTGGTGGCTCAGCTGAGCTCCAAGGACAGCAGCACGGCTGGGGTTGCCTCACAGGGACCACCCACCCACCAAAACAGCATTTCCCAATCTGCTGCAAGAATAATCTCATTTTCGTTCTCCAAATACCCAGCCTTGCCTTCTGGAGAGCGAGTATGATTTTTTCCTCAATTCATCTTAATTTTAGCTCTGATATTGTTAGCTACAACTTGAAATAGGAACAGAAATTGGACAAAACAAGATCTTAACCTTGACTGTCTTGAACTTCAAGTGGTTTTAAAACCATAGTTGAGTCAAATTTGGATTTCCATAGGAGCTGCTAATTATTTATACAAAATACGGGGGTGTCATCACACTTAGGAGTATCACAGTAACAGATCTGACAAGATACACCATGTTTCTCCTGAACAGCAATCCCCTTGCAGGGCTTTATAGGAATTTTATATTTTAAATCGTGAAAATTTTTAGGCTTTGTGCTCCATTAGATGGACATGAAGAAAATAGAATGAATGAAGTTGGATTAAAATGGTGGAAGGTGATGTTAAGTGGGATTTGAATATTTACATATTTTTCTCATTACTTTTTCAAGTAATATTTCTTAAAGGAGGCAATACATTGTCAATACAAATTCTCAATAGGAATGTGGCTTAATACCATGCAATTGGCTTTTTATCAAATTCCGCTGGAGCAACTTCTCTGCCATCTGAGCAGGTTTTTTGCTAAATGCCACTGAAGTGGCGTCACTTCAAAACAACACTAGGCGAGGTTTTGTTTGGTTTTGTGCTTTGTTTTAAGCACCCAAGTGACTTGAGCAGAGAGCACCACTGCCAGGCAATAATTCCAACGAGGTGAGGTACCTAGGACTCACCATGGGCAGACAATAAGAGGCTTGTGAATCGTGCTCTTTTTCTTTTATACATATAAAAATGTCTTGTATTTGAGACCAACGTCCATGTAATATTGTGAAGTACTCAATAACAGCAAACTACCATATGTCATGCAACCCTGCCTACACTATTTGAAAACCAGTTAATACTTTTTCATTTACTGCTATGTACAGGAAGGGAGGAGGAGAAGGCTGTAACTATCAAGCTTTTTTTCCTATTCTTGCAGAAATTTTAGGTTGCTGTAGTAATCAAACACAGTAATATTTATTCATGAGTACATTTGAAAATAACCTACAGACTTTCAACAGCTATATCAGGTAGTTAAACATGAAGTGCCCTCAAATACAGTTTCATCCCTGGCTTCCTTTGTGAACACTCAGTTTGAGATAACCATACGGAATTGTATATAAATTAAGTTTCCTATCATTTAGCCATAATTTAACATATTTGACAAATCCATAAAGTTAAAAGACATTACAGTACCTATGCTGTTCAAAATTATCCACTTGGGAGGAACCTGCTCTGTGAAGAACAGATTAAAGATGGCATTTTAATCTTTTATTGAGAATTTCTCATGCTTTATCAATTCAACACCAATTTTTAACAACAGAGTAAACATTCTACGTATCCTTTACTCAGTAGTAAAGCTGGATCTATGGAAGACAATATAAAAACTTGAAACTAATAAAAACCACTTCCAAAATGAAGGCTTAAAATAATTCATTGCTAAAAAGAAAGAAATAATACATATATCTTTGATTTATAGTGATCATGTTCTGAAATAACCTTAATTTAATAGATACAATATACCAATGATTTTGTAAAATTGTAAAGAGATACTTCAGCTTTTGTAAAATTTGATGGGAAGATACGTTATCTATTGTTTCCACTTCTAATATACATGTGTAAAGCATTTACTAGAGTACTGCTTTATAAACAGCACAAGATGGAAGTATCTGAACACTTAGGTTGTCACCTTAAAACAAACTGTCACACATTTTTCTTCACACATTTGAAACCCAACTTATCAACCTTAACAAGTGTTGTTATCAAAAGAATTTTGGTGCCTTTGTTCTTTCCCTTTTGCAAGTAAATTACACTTTTAGGATTTATTAAGACAAGAAACAATTTTTGAATAGCAGGTCAAAACTCTCTATGGAAAAATTCTCATTACTTTCTAGCCTGAAGCAGTATTTACCACTCCAACTTATCCATCTTTTTCCTGTTTTTTATATATCTATATTTCCAGAATCTTGTTTCTGTGCCTAATGCTATAACATTGCAGCAGTTTGTTCAAAGCAACACTCTTATTTTTGCTGTTAGCCGGTGCTATACAAACCCTGATCAATTATTGAAGTGTAAGCCCTGAAGTAACACAGCCATTACTGCAGCAGGCAGATAAAAATGGAACACTTTTAGCTACAGTATATTTACTTTAGAGTTTCAGCAAACAAACCAACAAGTTAAACTACCTTGTCTTTCACTTTGTTTGATGTACTAATATTTCCTGCATGTTCAAAAGTCTTTCTTTTAAAACAAAGTTACTGAAATGTTATGGCTGCTTGTTTGTGAGGATACCTAAGCTTAAATATTTGCATGAAACAGCCTTGAGATATAGAAAAGGCAGCATTAAAGTAGTACAAATCTAATACAGAAGCTGCTATCTGTAGTGCCATAAGAGCCACAGTTTTTTATGAGCTGTCTGGTATTTAAGTTCGCCAAACTGCAGAGCCTGCATATTGTAATGACATTAAAAATGATGCTGGGAGGTATCTTAAACAACAAACAACATCACTGAGGAAAGTATTCATTAAAGACAAGAAAGAAAAATCAAATTAGAGGTGTTGGAAATTTCTCATGGAAATCAACTGCTAATCACTTGTGGACTTTTCTCCTTCTGCAGCTCACTTCTCTCCACACAAAGGAGTGCCCAAGATGCAGTTTTTTGTTGAAATGCTTTCTTATGTAATTATACAGAGTCTATTTCATAGCGACGCCAGTTCAAGACTACAACTATTCATCTTCTGATGGCGCTGCATGTGCATCTGCACACAAGATATAATGTTTTTCAGTTTAAATGTCTGTTCTGGGTTTTAAGGACTAAATGATAGTGAAGATGACTGGAACCGTTCCAGAATTTCCTATATAAACTGCTTAGAAAAACCAAAAATTAGTACTTATGCTACAGAACTAATAATGTTTGACATTTGCATTTTATCACTTACGGTATGAAGAGCAGGAAGAACTTGTCCCAGGAAGTTTTGGGGAAAACGATAAAAAGTCAGTTTTAGAAATGGATGTTTAAAAAAAGCCTGTATAGTTTTTGCTCAGTTTTCAGCTGTTCTTTTTTTCCAGCTCCCAGAGGAAAGCAGGCCGCGTGGATCGCAAACACCATACGTGAACAGCTTAGGAGAAGTGATCTCATGAATACATAATTGTGCCACCACGTCCCACTTGGAGGCATGTGATAACTGGATATAGTAGCCACGAGTAAAAAAAGCTTCATGTACTTAGGTGTTTTCACAGGTTTGGACAAAAACCAAATCCAGTATCATGACGAGGTGTTCATGATTGGTTTTTTTTATACTCTTTACAGGCAAGAGTGAGAAGTGGCTGATGGACCTGGGGTTATTCAGCCTGGAGGAAAGGAAGCTAAAAGGGGACCTTCTCATTCTCTACAACTCCTTTACAGGATACTGTAGCCAGCTGGGGGTCAGCCTCTTTTCCCAAATAACAACAGAGTGGGAGGAAACAGCCTCAAGTTGCACCAGGGGAGCTTTAAACTGAATATTAGGAAAAATTTCTTCACTGAAACGGTGGTCAGGCATTGGAAAAGGCTGTCCAGAGAAGCAGTGGAATCATCATTCTGGAAATGTTCAAAAAATGAATCGATGTGGTGCTTGGGAATATAGTCTACTGGAAGACTTGGCATTAAAGGGTTAATGGTTGGACTCTGTGTTCTTAGAGGCCTTTTTCAACCTTAATGGTTCTATAAATTTGCATCCATGGGGACATTCACACTTATATTCACCAACACTGGCAGCAATACTGATCCACACAAGTACTACATGTAGGGCAGATAAGCAGATATCACACCATTTCCTCAAACATCTGAATTTTCCAAATTTATTCCAGCTTTGAGAACAAAGAAGGAACCATTCCTTCTCAGCCACAAAGACAACAAAGCAGCTAATGACATCTGCAAACTGTGGAAACCTGGGGCTACTCTGGTCCTGTTGGAGGGTGATTCCATTCCAGCTGATAGGAAGCAGCCAGGCAGGAACTCTCTCCTTGTGCAGACACGTGCAGATGAGCTCTGCTCTTACCACATAACTTTATGCTCTTTTCTGGACATGAGATGTACAAAAAACCTTCAAATATGGGGCAGCCAACACAAGTACATGTACACATAGAGATTCACCCATACAGAGGATGTAAAAAGTACAATTTCAAGTTAAAAACAACCACAGAGTATTTTTAGGCAGCATCTATAGGCAATTACTAACCAAGTCAAACTGTCTCTTTTCACCCTTCATTTCAATAAACCTTATATTTTAAAAAATGGAAATCACAATGAATGTAAACAACTCCTTTATCTTTCACTTTATTTTTATAGCCAGTACATCTGAGCCTGGTAACATATTCAAGGTATGCCTCAAACACTTGGAAGCAAAAACCTTTTCATTTGAACATTCGATTCACTAAAAGTGAGGTAGCCAATTTGTTGTTGCAAGCGTCTGTGCTATTATTTTTAGAGCTTTCTGGCAGACAGCTTATGAAAGGTGGTTTGTATAAAGCAGCAACATAATTTGAAAAAGTGCAAAAAGGGAATCTATAGTGATGCATGCTTTTGTGAAACTGCTCTTTATTTGAATATTGCACTGGATAGTCGAAACAGGCTGCCTGGATTTATGAGGTGTGAAGCTATGTCTCATAATGATTAACATTAGAATCACAATTTAGACCGGAGGTCAAACTCCAGATACTACATTAACCTTCTTATTTTTTAGAAAATCTGGAGCTCTCATTATTACTATAGCCTTTATTAAAACAAAGATGCTCTTGAGTTCGCTGTTTGTTTCAGATGAGTCAGGAAAGTAAGATGCGGTCTTTGAAACTTTACTTCTCTTTACAACTGTGTTCATCAACACCTACCTCTTCTCAGAGGAGCTCTGTATGCCTATGTGTGGACTAAAAAAAATGTCTAATTTTCACAAAACTTATCTAAAATGACTAAAACCACAAGTAGCCTCTCTTACAGTTACCAGTTTTAGGCAATGCAATTGCCTAATGCCTAATGCAATAACCAAAGTGCAAGCTATACCAAATAAACAACCCTTTAAACCCCAAATATTCTGTTATTCTGTGTGATCACCCTCATCAAAAGAAAATTTTTGCTTATGACCTGCCTTTTATAACCATGTTCCCTACAAGCACTGGGTGAGAGCCACTGGAAGAAAGGCTGCCTTGGGGAGAGGGTCATGATGTCACACCTGAAGAACAAAAACCCTCAAGAACAAGGTTCAGCTGGTTGAGGAGCGCTTGGGGAGTGAGTGGAAATCAATGGTTGCTTTGTTTTGATATTTATCCCACAGTTTACCTGCCGTCAGCAAGAATTTCTAGTTGGTTGGTGACTCCTAGAAGCCCTTCTCCTGCAGGCAGTTTGAGGATCTTGGAGCCATGAGGAAGCCTTTGAGTCTATCGTGGCTGTGTAGGTTATTCTGGGCAGAAAAGAAACCCTTTTTTTTGCTTTTTTCAGGAGCACAAGGTCTACCATACATGTGCACTGTTACAATTCTTCTGCACACACATGGTAAATCTGCCATTCCTGAGAGCTGCCAGACTTGCCTGCTTGGGGCAAGTGTGACCCACGCTGACCTGCAGGACACCAGTTATTTCACACCCTCAGAGAACACTCCTGCACTGCTCCTCCCTCTGCCCAGAAAGACTTTTCAAACCTAGCTCCATATAAAACCCTCCCTCTCAGGTCCTTCCAGGATGCAACAGAGGGAAAAGGGAAATTAAAATAGACAAGGTGAGACTAACTCCACGTGTACTTGAAAAACAGTTATTAAAACACCAACCCTACTTCCTCCCTCAACTGTAACTAAAATGCTGCCATTTCCTCCACTCCACCTCAATTCCTAGAATCATATTATATCCCAGAATAATTTGGGTTGGAAAGGATCATCTTGTTCCAACACCCCCACCATGGGCAGAGTCACTTTCCAATAGACCAGGTTGCTCCAACCCCCATCCAACCTGGCCTTGGACACTTCCAGGGGTGGAACACCCACAGCTAAATTCAAATTTCTTTCCCCTGCAGAAAAAGAGTCTGAACAACATAACTGATATCCATCTTTCCATCTAGTTTCACTGTATATAGTTTTGCTTGCGACTTAGAATATTGAGGCATTTGTTTGAAAACTAAAAGCTGCTGAGCAGGTGAATCATAACCAACCCAGATGCACTTCCACAGGTCTAAGCAGATCACAGGCAAATGGTTGAGTCAGGAATCTGTGACTAAAATACTTATCAGATTCTAAAATGAGTGCAAGGCAATGCTCCAAACGCAGCTCCTGGATCTCAGTTAAAGAAGAAGCTGCTACAGAAATGTTAGCAAATCATCCTAAATTTTGAATGTCAAAAAATTTATAAACAACAATCCTAATGATGGCCCATGAAGCATCATCACTCAATCAAAAGGTGCATGTCTTCAAGTGACAGAGCTGAATGTTTTATTGAGGAATAAACTACACGACACGTAAGGATAGGGAATGAAAAAACTGATATTGTGGGAAGTTCAAAGGGTGAATGCCTATCAACACCTATGAATGCAAGGAATCTGTAAAGCAAAATATCTCCCTTTAAATTACTTGTCCACTCAAATGATATTTGACAGTTTATATTTCTCATTGACAGGAGTTCTAAAGCATATCCCATGCAAAAACATTAAATTCAGAAACATTTCTAAAACCTCTAGATTGCGTAGTGTGCATTCTCTTTGTATTATGGCACTTAACCTACTGTGGGCACAATGGAGAATAACTCGAATTTTGAATATTCATTATATCTTTTTTTAAAAGAAACCCAACACAACATTTTAGTGTCACACAGCAAGGAAAGCTGTTCATGGGCCAAAGCCCAGTCACTTAGGTTTACCCTAGACTGATGATTATACATCAAAATGTCAAAAGATATGTATTTACCAGGTTTGATGAAGAAAATCTGACAAATACTATTTAAGATAAGTGGCATTTTCTCCTAATTGTTTTCAAATGAATGGAGGGTAACCTAATGCCCTTCTACTTTGGTGGAACACTAAATGGCTTCAAAAACTCTTATTTATACAATGCATTGGTACACACTCTAAAGGAGAATTGAAGCAGGCATGTTCATTTATAAATGTATCTTAGGTATATGTAGTTGGAATTACAAAAGAAAATGGGACAAAATAACCCAGATGAACCAATCATTGTTTACATTTGTTTGTTGTCTCTTCTCAGTTTGAGAAGAGCTCAGTCACCCCAATTTTCTTGGCACCACTGTGATTTTTAAAACTGTAAATGTTTCTGCTAGAATCAAATTTACTGAGATGAATCATTTGCTATAGGTGGATCACAAAGCAAAGATTTTAACAATCTTCCAGGGTACAGTAACATATGCAGGTATTCTACCAAAAAAACCAAATATCTGCAGTTTCTGTGCAAAAGGGAAGTTGCCCATACATATTTAAAGTCAGGTCCCTGGTTGCTTTCATCAACATTAAAGTTTTGTGGTGTGAAAGAGCAGGTCTTCATTAGTGCAAAGATGCATGAAAAGAGATTAGGAGGAAGAAGATTTATGCTGAAATTTTGGGTTCTCCATAATCTCTGAAATAAAGAGTCTTCTAGAAGAGGGAACTGTGCTATTGTGCCCAAGTTTACCATCCAGGCTGTGACCCTATTCATAGACATCCATGTACAACCACACGAATCCACCAATCTCTGAGCAAGCTTGAGTACTTGAAGAGATCAAGTCATAGCAGCAAGGAACTCACTGAATTCCTTCACTGAAAGAGTGGTCAGGCATTGGAACAGGCTGCCCAGGGAAGCTGTGGAATCACCGTCCCTGGAAGTGTTCAAAAACTGTGTGGATGTGGTGATTAGGGACACAGTTTAGTGGTGGAGCTGGCAGAGTTAGGTTAATGGTTGGGCTGGGTGATTTTAGAGGTCTCTTCCAGCCTTAACAATTCTGTGAACTGTTGCTGCCTGAAGGAAAGATGGAGCACTTAAAGCTGGCTTTGTTTCTCCACATTCTTATGCAATTCCCTGCTGGTCTTGGGAGAAAGTAATCTGCAGTGACCACATAACACTCTGAGTTTGCTTTCCCTACACGAGAATTCAGCTGTGTGGCTCACAACACCATGGCGTTAAAACACCCCCCCTGCACACTCCATACCACCACTGCTGATTATAGTTACAATTTTTTAGATATTCTGATTCGTAGGTTTAAAACCGAAAAATGTGGATTCAACAAAAAGTGAAACTAAATCCCAAACAGATTTTTTAACAGGTCTGAGAATTTTCAATTTGAAACAATTGAACAAATCAGTCATTCGACTTTGTGCAGCTCTTGATAATGCTTCCTGCAATAGTCAGAATAAGAAGTAGAAAAATCAACTTATTAAAGGATGGACTTTTGTGCAGTAGTCTGACTTCAGAAGAAAGTACTAGAGGTGCTAACAGGCAATTTCTTATGAGGCATCCAGTTGAATTTTTCATGCCAAAGAAGGTTAGGTGACTCTTAGTATTTTATTCCTCCAAGATGGGGCCTACTCCAGAGATCTGAACTTTGTGCTTTCAGATTTTGGCCCTAGGACAGAACTCATTTGAACTCAATGAACTGGAAGACAAAATAGCATACGACTGTATCAGGTACAATGGGATGCTGAAAGATCAGAACTAAGTAGAATCTGAAATTATATGTAAAGATGTGAGGATGCTTGCCTTGCACTGAACATGTTAATTGCCTAGATTATCAGCCCTTTGTAATAATTAAGTAGTATTAAAGTTCTCTCTCACGGGAAATTGTACAGCTTTTATTATGCAGTTCAGCATGAAAGTTGCTGTTCACCACATCTTCTGCCCCAGAGCAAGGGAGATGGAGGGCAGAGAGGAGCCTGTTGCTGCGTGGTGCACAAAGTAATGTCAATGTGTGGATGAGTATCAGCGCTGTGACAAACCCTTGTTTACTGCTCCGTGTGGAAAACAGAGCCTTGGTCCCTCCATTACTGTGAAAAAGAATAAAGAGCACAAAATTGTCCCTCATGTTCTACCATCAGTTCAATCTCCCTCTTCCACCTAGGAAGGTCCAGCAAGAGCCCAGAGGACAGGCCCTCTGCAGGGCGTAACAAGGGAGGGTGGCACGCAGGCTGGTGGCGCTGAAAGAAATGAAGCCAGAACTGAAGCCTAGCAAATGCAACCAAAAAATCCCATTCATTTAAACGAGACTTGGATCGGTCTCTTGGCAACTGGTGTGTCAGACACTCAGCTGAAAACCCACTGGCAAAGCCAGGCAGGCGACTGTGGTTCACAGCCACACTTCTCTCAGGTGGCTCTGGAGGAGAGCAGCTCCTGACCACGCCCGTTCCAATGTCACTGGAGGGGACAGGACACACCTGAGTATCAACATGAACATTTTCTTCCTCTGAGGCTGTAAACTAAAATCCACCACAGCTGCAACTTTGACTTTGAGAGAGAGGAAGTACATCCGTGTACAGAGGACGACCCTTCTGTCCCTTTTGCTCACTCTTAGGAGATGGAACACAACCATCTTTGACGTGGAAGGTCAAATGTGCACCTCGGGTTTGCTCCCAGTAATGAGGGCTCTGCTCTTGAAAGCAGCAATGCAAAATCACTTAATTAATAGCTGGACCAAATATAATCTGTGGAAAGTATTTCTGACAGATGGTTTTCATTCTCTTTGCAAAGCCCAATGTTTTCAGCTGTCTTTTACAGTTCATACCTTACTAGGCACAAAATCATTGAGATTTTGTCCAATTAGTCCTTTTTGCTCTTTTAAAATATTTGGTATGACTCTAGACCATATATATATATTACCTATACATGCAAATGATTCATAGCCTTTTTCAAAAACTGTTCTTCTATAAATGTAAACATTTCTGTTCTATCACTATATTTTGTTTCTGCACAATGAAAGGAGAATTTAAAATATAACAGAGAATGCCATTAGAATGTGCTCAGTTGTGTGATCATTTGGCAAAATGGGCAAATGTCTCCTAAAGAGTATGTTGAGGTTCCCCAAACAAATTTTACTGGTAACATAAGGCAGGTTGGAGTAAATTCCAGCCATGAAACTCTAGTTCATTAATTTTCTACACCAACTGTCTCTTGCTAATTCCACTCACATAATAAACAGCCTAATAAAAATATACTTTCCTTCTTGGTCTCCATCTGAGAATATTTATAGATGCTGTGTAATATTGACAGGGATTTGGTCATTTTTGTGTTTGTGTGTATGTTTTAGCAGAAATTTGAAAGAGGGTTTATACTTTTATCAAAATACAGGATTGATATTGTGCTTTGTGATTCTAAGGTGATGTAATTTGTCTACTGTTGTTTCTGCCAACTGGTGACCAGACACTAGAGCTGACTTAACCAGTAAGCAGAGTCTACCATCTGGTGGCTGGAGTTGCTGAGTGTACATCCTACACATTCCTGCATCGAGATTCCAGTGGGACCTTTGTCACTGGTAGACAGCACTGTTCTCCCATAAGTGGAGTCATGAGGCACCTTCAGCCTGATAATCTTGCCCCCTTAAAGATTTTTTTTTTTAAGTGTAATTTGCTTCTCCATCCACAGCAGCTTTTCCAAAAAGCCTGCATGAGCTTCTTCGGCACTATTTGGCCACTCTTTTCCATGTATTTTGATTAATGCCTTTGTGCATAAAAATAGTCCTGTTGTAGTATTTGATGTTAATTGATCAACAAATTAAATTTTATGAAGTTGTAACTTCAGCCTAATCTGAAAACTTTCCATCTCTTTTCCTTGCTGCCCACTATCTCTGCTATACAAGGACTCGTTCCCAGAATCTAATACATCACAACAGGAATTGCCACTGAAATCTGAATAATTTTGAGTGAATCACCATTACTGGCCACAGTAAATATCAAAATATTATATTTTAAACACACACATAGCCAAATTACTGGGGATATTTATGTGTATCGTTGATACACTGAGGGATAACCAAATTAAAAAAAAAAACAAAAAAAAAAACAATAAACCAAACTTGTTCTTAGTGATTAATCAATTGTATTTCTTGTTTGTGGAATCACACAGTGATTGGCAGGGGCTGTATGATATGAGTCAGGGTAAGAGCTGAGATCTCATTTATCTTTTCAGATACGCTTTAATACAAGAACAAGGGAAAGCTGAAGCTATCTCCACATTAGGTAGAAGGCTGAAATGTCTGCAAATAATTTAAACCGTATTAGCGTATGATAATGTTGACAGTAACAAGATAGGAATGACTGAAACAATCTAAACACTGAGGCAGTAAAGTGGCTTTTAAGTACCTAAACAAAAGATCACTGCCAAGCAAAAGACATCCAAAAAGCAGAAAAATGTGTGATGTTCAAAAAAGATATAAAGGATGACTTCATCACAAGTTCCCATTGTGCCTCTCGGTGCACGGGCTGGCGTTTTGCATATCCTCTTTTCTCTGCAGTGACTGCACCCGATTAGTCTCTTCAACACACAGTCTAACAATAGGAAATGCTATCCACAAATGGGTTATTTCACACAATAAAAGAAAATCTTACTGAACTATCTTCTGAAAATGATGTACAAAAGGCTGTTAAACAACATGCATCTGGCAAGTCAAATGGTTCAGATGGCACACAAATAAATCCACATACTATTGCTGATTTCCAACTATTAAGACATCTGCTGAAAATCCTCCAGTTAATAGGAGCACAAAATAGCTTCTTCCAGACTTGCCTATTTCCCTTATCTAACACGTATCCGTGGAAGGAGCGGGGATCAATCACTGTCTGTAACAACCAACTCGGTAGTGATTTCCCAGCCACAGCGGGCAAAGGCATCACTCATCTGGTGCTGTTCATTGGGACTTTTTTCCCCCTGGTTCATGTCCTATCACTTTCCAGGGTCAGATAAGCAAAACCAAAATGTGCTAACTGGGATTCTTAAGCAATCCATTGCGAACCAAAGAGGCAAATTCTCTTACAGGGCTTTAACTAGATGGAGTTCTGCTTAGGTCAGGCATAAAAAACCAAAAGAAAAAGACAGGAGCATGTGAGTGCACAAGTGGAAGAGCAGAAATCCCTCGGCATCAATGCCAGATCCTACTGCCTTAAGATTCATATCATCATTCCATGGTTAATGCCTGACTATGATATTTTGACAAGGAGAGGATCTAGACACCGAGGTGTAATGAAACTGATTAAAGCAATAACAAAGTCTTACAAAGCAGCATGCAGAAACTACAACTGAAAACTACTGTCATACACTAAGTAAGAGTCATTTAAGGACACAGACATTAGCAACGAAATGCTATTCATGCAAATACAGTCAAAAAATGAAAAGATTCCCCCCAGTACAAGTGCCAGCCCTAACTTCTGCAGATCCTCAGTATAGTTTTGGTGATAGGAAGGACCATAGGTCCACTTAAAAATTAGTGGGGGGTCTTAGTTCACAGAGGGATAGAGTATTTAGAATAACTTTTGTCCTGAAGAAAGCAGAAAGGAAATTGCACGATAGATATTCTACCTTGTCTCTCTGACAAGCTGTGGAAGATTACTGCAAATGGATAATTCAACTTTATTTTTTATGCCATACAAACAATACTCAGCACTAAGTCTGAGACTTAACAGTTTGCACACTTGTCAGAGTGGTTACACACCTATATCTACCTCTAAAGGGACTCTTAGACACTATATGCTGTTTTTGCTGACTTATACCTGTAAAACTGTTTGAATATCGAACTGCTGTCGCTAATCAGAGGAGTTACATGATCACAGAGTCTGTGCTCACACCAGGTACCAGGCAGCTTCATTTTAATCAGTTTTCCAAAGAATAAGAACTATCACAGTCAGGGTAAATGAACTTAATTTAACTCAGCAGACAGAGATATCATGGGATGCTTACATTCCCTTTATTATAAGCATTTGCATAATTTCATTGGGATAACTGGTAAATCTGTACTTTTGGTTTTTTTTCTCCAGGACTGTTAAACATTCCCTGACTTACCTATATTTATTTTCCTGTGGAAAGATATAAAGCAGGTGTGGACACAAACATGGAAAAATATTGAATATATTCTACATATTTTCCTCAGGGAACAGGAAAAGCAAAGACAGCCCTGGTCAGCTTGGCTTGGCAGCAAAATGCACTGTCCCTCTAAAGCATCCAGGTGCTCAGGAATGGCAAGGAGTAGCCCTGTATTTGAGTCCAGGTTCACTAGAAGCTCCTGCTGTCTCAGATCCCTGAAGGAAGCACAACTAAGCAAGGATGACTAATGATAATTTTGAATTTTCCCTCTGAACTGTATTCTTTTCATTAGGCTTTTCATAGCAATGAAATTTTTAATGCTGTGATATTTGTATCACAGCTTGCAATAGATTATCTAACAAGACAGTTGAACACTGTAAAAACACAAGGAGAAGTAGATGTAAAGGTGGGGAAAAGAAAGCAGAAAGGAAGAATCAAAAGCAGGGAGAACAAAGGAAAGAGATTCACTGAGTCATTTATACAGCAATAAACAGTCGAGCAATAAAGCGTGGTTACCATCACTAAGCTCCTGACAAAGCAGTTGGAGATGAATTAAGGAAATTTCAAAGCAAGATGAGCAAAGGACTTTGGATTAATTTTGTGTTTAGAGAATTCAGGGTGTTGAGAAAGAAAAAGTATAGAGACCATGGCATTACCAGTGGTGCTTTTTAAGACATTGTAGTTTGTTGTAAGATGTGGCTGTGTCCCTACTCTTTTCTCTCGTCCTATTGCACTGAGAAACATTGTTTATCCCCTCACTCCCATGCCAGACTTGGGTTTTCCACCATTATCATAAAGTTCTAAATGCTACAGACTCTCCTTGGGCTCCACACTGGTGCACAACTGGGACAGAGGCTGGGAGCTGCATCATCTCTTTTGTGTCAAGAGTGGAAGAGCAGAGGAGAAGAGCAATGAGAGGGAATAACTTCTCCTCCCCTCCCTTCCCCCCTTTCCCATATGAACATGATGACTCATTATGACAGAAGTGTAATAAACTTCTAAAAAGGCAACCACAAAACATGTATTTTTTTTCTGACAGGCACAGATACATTAAAAAAAAAAAAACAAAAAAACAAACCCTCACACATTCAATGATATAGGATTAAATTATCCACTGCCAGCTTTTGGGGCAATATTTAAACATTACATCCTACAATGAAGCTCAGTTCTAAACTGCTGTATCTGATTTATAGAGGTAAACAGCACAAACTCAAAGTGTAACAGCACTGTAATGTCTTTATGTTGCAGCAGGGCTATCAGTTAAAAAAAAAAAGACTTTCCTTACTCTGACTCTAAACTGCACCAGCCCTGGTGAAATGGAAGCTACTCCAAGCTTTCTCCTTGGGAGAAACTTCTTGCCCTCTGCTTTAGGTTTTTGGTGAGCGGCACCATGCTCCTCATGACCTGGTATCCCTGACTCAGCTGCGAGGACCAGGAATTACATGAGGCACTTTCCAGCTCCAGAAGGTGAGGGATGGAGGCACCAATGCTCTGGTGTGCTGGGGAGAGGCTGCCCCTGCACCCCCCTGCTCCCAGTTCTGCAGGCAAGGTTAAGCACATGCAAATTAAAACTGCAAGCTATTTTTGTATAAAGTTGGTATTACTAATTTGCTAACTATGACAATTTCACACAGAAACCCTTTTGTTGGAAACTGAGTTTCTCATGTAATAATTAGCTGTGGAATATTACCCCAAACAGGTGTCTGTAGCCTGTCAAAGTCAGAACAGGTGATTTAGAATTAGCGTATTAAAAGAACTGTGAATTAGCGAAGCAAAAACGTGTTAATTTCTTGTTCCATCTGTTAATATGAATTCACTGCCAAATATTTTACTTTGTAGAACTGTGCTGGGATTGGCAAGAACATACACTATAAAAAAAAAGTTTAAAGGCCTGAATGTTTAAAAATCATGACATACGTTACTGCAAAAATAACTTCTACATTTGAGCAAGGTTTTTCTTTTGTATCTTTTAAAACTTCATAGTGAAGAATACTATATAATCCATAAAATTAGGCTAAAAGCTCTCACTCACACACAAAAAAATAATTTTAAGGCTTTCAAAACTGAGTCGGAATGCAGTGTCACGAGAAAATGCAAGAAAAATATTATGAATTGGCTTAAATAAAAACTACAGTCAATGTCTTTATTCTGCCTTGAAAGTATTCAAATACTCAAGATCCTTGAAATGCAAATTTCTAAGCACAATACTTCTATCTACCTGTAAAGCTCTGTCCTATCTGTGCAGTAACACAGATCCCATGAACGTGCCATTCCTCAAAGTCCTTTGTGATAATGAATGTCAATAACCCCCCAAACTCCTATCCTACACTTCTGATTCTTCACAATAGTATTTAAAGCAGTGTGGATCCCATGTCTTTTTATTCTAATCCCCACCTTTGCGTTCCCTTCTCTTCTCCCTGGAAGCTGGCATACTCCTGAGCTAATGGAGACTCTGGAATATGGCTGGATGGTCAGTACTGCAAACCCACTGCACAAAAAGTGGCTTTAAAGACTGGTTTTAAAGACTTTATAGTTGGCATTTTCTATTACCAAACCAAAAGTTTTCATGGCACTACTCTCTCTCAAAAAAAAAAAGGAATATTTCAAAAGCATTTTATACATAATTTCCCAGCAATATATTTTATATATCCTTTAACTATTAATGAACATCAGGTATAAATGTCCAACTCCTAATATATATGACTAATGACAGCAATATATTTCCCAGTGTCTTTCTCTACTTTTCTGAGCTTTGCAGAGAAATGCCCAGTTCTGTGTTTGCTCCCTTCTGTGCCTTGGTGCTTCTCCTGCCCTGTTCCCTGCCCCCTTTAGAACCAGGTTTCAACAGCTGATTTCTTCTATCAGTCACTACTTGCCCTGTCCCGGAGAACATCTTGCATGAATTCACTCACAAGCATCAAGGTCATGGCTCCAGCCCATATTTTTATGATATTCAACTGTTTAAATGTAATAATTTGCCCTTAGCCCTTTATTTTTTTCAGGAGGGTGACTAGGTGCAGAAGCTCAGAGGAAGATCATGCTTTGAAGGGGATGAAGGAAAAAGCCAAAGATGTGGAAATGTAAAGAAACCTGTCAATGACGTATAAGATATAGGTGCATTGATGGATTTTAAGGTCCCTTCCAATCCAAGCAATTCTAGGACTCTAGGAGTCCATGATTTAAATATTTGCTTTCCCAGTCTATCCCCTCATCACACATCCTGATGCAACAAATGAAGAGATTTGTGGCTGTGTTCCTCAAACTTGCATGCAGGACATCACTCTGCCCCCAGGCTCGTTGCTACTTTAGCATCTTTCCAAAAATTGTGTTTTCTAGCACGAGGAAATCACAGAGAAACCCATATTGCCACTTGGATTACAGGAGAGTGGAAAGATGCACACCCAATTACTGCCAAGCATTTCAAGCAAAGCTTAGAGATACGCAGCAGGTTCTTAACTGCAAATGATATGATAGGTAGTTTCTCCTCCCTAGTTTTCTGCCACATCCAAGAGATTAATCCTTACATGAATCATCTGTAATGACTAGCATAATTTAAGGAAGTGAATGAGATTTTCTGCATTATTTATATTATGAACTCACAAGAATATGAATGGTGGCTTATGTAAATTCAAACCATGTTTACAGTAGCAAAGTGCAGGGAAAGACCAGCAAGGGTTAAGCTGATATTTCCAGAGCTGGAGCTCTTTGTATCAACACTCTATTGCTTATTGCTTTAGTGCTGAGTGATGTGAGTTACAGCCTATGAACTACATATGGGAAACTTTTATTGTTTTCCACATTTGAATGGAAAAATAATTATGTCGCTCACATCTTTCACATACTTAAAGTAAATGCATCAAATTCTTTCTCAGGGTGTGGGCCTGAATTCTTATATTTTAAAAAAACCTGAAGGCTGCCAAAGTTTTGACCTTCGTGTAATAAAGATTTTTTCTTTCTTTCTTTCTTCTATTTTTTTTTTTTAATGCTTGATAATTCAACCTAAATGTCAGCTTCGGCTTTAAAATAGAACACATCTATTTGCTCATAATATTTAAGAAATACAATGTCATTATACTGTTATCAGTGGTAAAACATGTCTAATCTTGATATAGCATCACCTTTAACAAATGCTTGTGGGAAAAAACTAGCGAATGCATAAAACATTTTATGTAGTTTTAAAATATACAATACATTAAAGTTTTAGTTGACTTATCTGAAAAGACATATTTTTGGCACATAAATAAAAAAAGGCAAGGGAAGAACTTGTCAGAAGGCAAATAAAGTATGTAAATTAAATCAAAGGTAAGGCAGCTACACTTTTTGTATAAATAACTGTGTTAACAGATTTTTATGCATATTACAATATATTCAGATGTATTACTTCTGCAAAAACAAATTCGTTGCCTCTCTCCAAAAAACGGATTAAAACAATTTATTTTATAAAATTTGGATGGATAGGATAAGAAATGTAATAGCTATCTATGGAAAATAAATATAAAAATTATTCAAGCTCCATCTACTTTATGTTAGTAATGAGATGCACTTCATTCAAATTCCTTTCAATTGAAACAGTGCTGAGAAAGCAGGAACATGATTCTGTAGGAAATGATTTCTAATCTTCATGATAACATACCAATATAATACAATTATTTACAATTGACTAAGAGTTAATTCCAATAGTATAACATCTTTCTTGCAAAAATGTCAGCTTTTATTGATGAAACAAACCAAGAATAAAACATTTTTACTTGTAGTCTAACTGTGCTGTTTTTCATTCTGTTAACCAAAACAACACAGCAATACTGTAAACAAAAAAATAGCATCAAACTGGCTGTGTTTGCATGATTTTATCAAGAATCAAACGCAGTAGAGGGAAAGGCTTTGGGATTTTTAAAACATTAAAAATAGTTTGAGAAAATAAATTATTCTTTGTTTTGGTTGTTTATTTGGGGGGGATTATATATATTTTTAAGGTAATGATCATTAATTCGATCAGAAGACATCAGTGTGTCAACAGGCAAGGATCAGGTGCCTTTATAAAAATAACTGCAATCATGTTGCAATATTTGTATTTTTAAGTGCCCAACTGTCATGGTGGGTCTTTTTGTTGCTGTTTCGGGAAATTAATGTAAACTAAACTTAAAGAAATAGTTAACATTCAATCTTCTCCCTGTATACTGAATTTGTGATGTGCATGGCTGGACTATTTTCACTGGAGTCTGAATGTGATTTTACTCTCAGCCTCAGAACACTTCAGCAATGTATCCTAATATTCCTACAAAGAAGGAAATATGGTTTAACTACTTCTCTGTCTAACATTCTGGGGACAATGTTTAACATTGTCAAGCACTCTTTAATCTACCAAAAATAAAAACATTTCTATTTGCAGGTACCCAGGTGTTTGTGCAGCCCTTTGAGCTCCTTTGTCACAACCATCGACACTCTGACCCAGCCCCATCCCTCACACTGGGAGCTTGTTCTGCTCTTACAACACACCTGAAATGAGGATTCACCAAGGCAGCCTGAGGGAAAAAATATCATAAAATGGTTTCGACTGGAAGGAACCTTAGAGATTATTCCATTCCACCCCCTGCCATGGGCAGGGACACCTTCCACTGTCCCAGGTTGCTCCAAGCCCCGTCCAGCCTGGTCTTGGA
Source organism: Daphoenositta chrysoptera (assembly GCA_013397915.1). Classification (NCBI taxonomy): domain Eukaryota; kingdom Metazoa; phylum Chordata; class Aves; order Passeriformes; genus Daphoenositta; species Daphoenositta chrysoptera. Next base: position 649,411 of record VZRO01004341.1, read on the forward strand.
CACTTCCAGGGATGGGGCAGCCACAGCTTCTCTGGGCAACCTGTGCCAGGGCCTCCCCACCCTCACAGTAAAGAATCTATCAATATATATCAAATATAAAATATAAGAAGAGAAATAATCAGTTTTGGTGTGAAGTGCCAGGCAAGACGCAATGCTGGGCTGAAGGCCTTTGATGGATACTTCTCTACTGAAGAGTCTAGATTTTTCCCCCCCTCTTCTGTTCTGCAACTGTTTGCAAAGATATGATTACTTTAAGTCTTTTCCAATGTCAAGGCAAGGACACAAACCCACAAGTAACTGAAGCTGGGAACAAAAGGAGCTTTTACACCAGACTCACACTGGGCTGCCCTGCTGAACTCCTTCCACTAATATTTAAAAGCATGAACAAGTATGCCCTTCTAAACAAAATACAGCAACTCTGCCTTATCTCCTCGCATGGGCTGGCCCAACAAACTCAAATACTAACACAATAAAAGGAAACAGGTGGCTGGGAGAAATATCTTATATCCTCCAAAGCAGCTGCCTTACAAGAAATTCAATCTAGGTGTCCCAAACAAGCTGCCTTTTCATCAAAGAATGCTTGCACCAGAGATGCACAATATACCTACTTAGAAAATATCTTCTATTGTACTTTCTGCCACCAACTGGCTCCCTTTGATTGGCACAATTTTGGCAGGTATTAATATTTGTGTTTTTTAAAAACAGTATTTAATTTGTTTACAACAGGTGCTTACTTTCCATTCGCACAGAGGAGCTGTTGTTCCCCAAGGCCCCGGGATACGACTGGAAGTCTCACGTTACTGGTTTTCTCCTAGGAGCACAGCAGGAATGATTGAACTGACCTCCCAAGTTTCAGCAATCTGAACTATTTGAAGTGCAGGACGCAGAACTGCAGCAAGTTGGATGTGTGAGAAAGGATCTACATAGGTGATGACGGACAGGGCAAACCCCTTGCATAAGGAGAAAAAGGTTTTGCCATGAAACTGTGCATTACCACTATAATCTCTGAATTCTTCAGGGAAGAATGGGAACTGGCACACAGGTACCAAGCATTTCCAACTACTTAATTAAAAGTCATTATGAAGAAAAAACAATTATTCTACTTAAGCACCACTAAAAAAGCCGTAAGATTGTGATGTCACTCAAATAGCTACTTATACTATTAAGCATAAACTAACATGGATTTCCAAACAACCACTCTACAACACCCCCAGCCTAGAGCTTAAAAATGTTAAATATCTCAAGCCTTTTACTTTGGTCCTGAAACATGCAGACTTAACTAAATCTGCCCTGGAAAGCATGAAGAATTATCTTTTAGATATGGATAGATACGCTTCAGACATGCATCTTTCCACAAAGAGCTCTCAACTTTCTTTTTGGCATTATCAATAAAATATTGTCATTTTCTATTAAACAGCAGAATATATGTGAGATATATTGCTATAAATCTTAATATATTTCTTTGCAAATCTGCAGAGATCTCAGTGTTTAATATATGAGAGAAAACCTGTTTAAAAAGTTTCAAATCTTAAAGTTGCTATTGAATCCATGAGAATTTAAGAAAAGTTGTGATATGTAATGCTAGGAGATGGGAGATTTTAGAGGAAGTGCTCTCTCAACAGGATACAGAAGCACGTGGAAATGCAAATGGAGACTAAGTGTGGAAGTAGCATAAGGTGGACAGGTATAAAAGAAAGAACTCAGAGTACTCTGTCTTCTAAATCATTAAATTCCCTTCTTCTTGTCACTAGTATGATCCCCATCCTACCCTCATGCATCTGCTGTGATTGACAAAAAGTCTTTTTTTCTCTATCCTCTGGGAAAGAGGAAGGTGGACAATGGACTAAGCAGAGATTCTTGACGACATGCAAGTTATCGACTGACAGTCCCAAAATCTAGCAATATGTCTATTCAGTCAAGATCTTACACGTCAGGAAAAATATTACAAATGGAGCTGGAATAGTGAAGATTTTGTGGAATAACTTAAATAGCCATGCTGTTTGCATTTTGTTGTATTGGTTTTCACCGTGCCCTGACCACACAGGTTTCTTCCTTGTGCTAGACACCTATTTAAAGAGAAAATATAATTGTTGTAGTAGCAAAATATCTGACTTTTTGAAAATAACTGCTGATCACAGACAGCAGCTCTTAGCTGCAGCTGTTTTCATCATGACACTAATTCCCCATTCATTTGAATGGGGCTTAATGGTGCTGTCATAATAATCTTATTGTGACACCAATGGAAGTTCATGGAGACAATGCAACAATGTTGAGATTAAATAAATTGATGTCCCTACTGTGATATGTTTAGCATCGTATTCTGAAATTTCTATATTTGGGGAGCTTAATTATATAGAATTTATTAGTCTGACATATTAACCTCATTTTTATGGCTTCCTCGAAAGCTTCCAGATTTAATTAAATAATTCTCGATAGCTGCACAAGCTATTGACTTCTCTTGAATGTATTCATGAGTCTTCTCTGTTCTGCAGAAAACCTCATGTCAGGTTGTAATGGCAAAGTATTCCTGGCATGTCATTGTCCCGCTGGAAACCCAGAAGTCCAGCTGGCTGCAGTTTTTGTGTATATTACATTTGTGAAACCCTGCACTTTACAGATGATTAATGAACCACACTTTAGATGGCTGTGCAAATACAAACCCTGAGTTTGTGCAGTAAGACCCAAGAATACAGCAATAGGTAGAAGAGAACTTCTTGAAATTGGAGAAACCATGTCAAATAGAAAAGAAACATGTAGACAGATTTTTGGAACTGACCACAGTACACATTATAAAAAGATACAGATCAGCCACTCAAAACTTTAGACTACAGAATTAACGAGTATTGTTCCCACTGTCAAAAATTTAATCCCATTTTGATTTTATTTCACATCTCTGCTTAAGACTTGCATTGGAAAGCATATTGGATGTTAGCTCAATCTGTGGAAATATCAATTTCATAATCAGAATCTCAATATGGGTGAACTGTGCACTTCACTTCTAAAATTATTAAGTTTCAAAAAATGTAAAGGGAGCAACGAAGTGTTCCCGAGCCTTGATCCTTGTCTGTAACCACAGGTGCCTGCTCTCCCCAAGGCAGAGGTATCTCACAGTTTTTGACGAGCGCTGTAATATTCCCTGTCAATTTTACATTCTGCTTGGCAGCAGTGGAAACCTGACAGGCATCAGCAGAGTGATTGGCAGTACCATGGCTGATAATGCGAGTCAAAGCAATTGGCAACAGCACCACTATCCCCCTCACAGAGTCCAGAATTTGCTTCTAATCTCACAGGTGACCTTTGATGATACAGGCTGGAAGGTCATGGAAAGGAGGTGACTTATTTTGTCGCTTAAAAATTATTGCTGGTGTATTTTTTTTTTTTTTTCATGCCTTATTAGATGTAGAACTAAAGCAGCCCCTGATCTGGGAGACTTCAGCTGCAGACACAACCCCCATTACCTTGTAGGGATTGCTTGGCTTCAGATGTAGGAACAGTAACTTTAACATTTTACCTGATTCTTAACTTTGTATTTAAACCTTTGATTTCCCCAGCTGGAAACAAATGTAGTGAAGCCTTTCTGGAAATTGCCCTGAAGAATAATCTGTTAATGTTCATAGTGAGAGCTGAAAGATTAAAGCCTTGTACACATTCACCACCTCTTGATGTCTGTCCAGGCTCAGTCCTGCACCTACCATGAGATTCCCATGTGATCACAAAATTTTTGTCTGAGAGCTCAGTCATGAGTCTCTCTCTTTCAAAATCTGCAAAGCATTCAAAATTTGATATCAGAAGCTCAGGCTGGGGTAAACATTTAAATATTGAAGCAGAAAGGAAAGGTAACTTTTGAAGAGGAGCAAGGAAATGGGAACCAATTTATTTTGATTTGGAAAAAAACCAGTCACAGAAAGGCTTGGGCTGGTCTTCCCTACTTCACCCTCACCCTCTACTCCTACCAATCCCCCTGTCCCTCCCAAACAATGCCATCTTTTCCCTTGTACTTGACATACATAAGAAACACACATCAAAATCCATCCCAATTAAAGCACAGATATGATATTTTGTTTGGGTTTCATAACTATCATTTCATGTCTTAATGGTTTTTTTCATGACCACTTTGTAAGTGTGTTATAGAAAATGCTGTCGTGGTGGACAGAGATATTTCCATCACCAGGAGGCAGAATTGAATTGAGAGAGATGACAGGACCCAGTAAAATATTCCTTGTGTTACTGGCCTGCTGTGCCAGCTCTCTGTTGATGTACCTAGAAACCAGAGGTTTTGAGATCAATGTCATCTAATGTTATTTTTCAAGCCCCTAAAGCCTTTTGTCCTCACTTTGCTTGTCACCAAGCAAGACCCTTGTTTGACATGACAGTAGGTTTGAATAAAGGCATTTATTATTCCAAAATATTCTGATCCCTTCAGCCTGTCCTTTCTTCATAAATATCTCCTTGTTTTTTTCATACTGCACTAAAATTAAAACAAGATGAAAACTCTCTGCATTTAATGTAGTCAGGGTTAGTTGGTTACAAAAAGAATGTTTCAAGATTTTTTTCGCCAAGTTCTCTTACTTAGCTCTCTATAAATTGGATTGGGTACGTTTTGCAGCACCTAGGCAAACCAGGAAAAGTGAAGAATAGCTTAGTTTGAAGCCTGACCACTGCACATCCTTTACACTTTCCTTCAGACAAGGTTTATATCCCCTAAACTGCTGTGGTGCATGTTGCAATCCACAAAGATTTAAAATTCATCAAACAGACAAAGTGTACATTTAATACTCACATGAGGGAATACAGAATGCCTTTCAATACATCAAACTCCTAAACCTTTTACATCTTTCATTTTTAAGCTACATGGATTTTGATTTGTACAATTTTAAAAATATTCTGAAGCCTAGTCAATCTAACACTAAAAAGCACTGTTGCACAGTAAGAAATCAAGAAATACAATTCAGCAAACCTGCTATAGTTGGTCCCCAGGGAAGTTTTTTTCCAATTCTGTTTGTCATAGCCCAGATCCATCATGTCATGCTAGCCTAACTTACTACTTCTGTCTTTTTTTCTATTTTTTTTT
>VZRO01004341.1:654531-670379 GCA_013397915.1 Daphoenositta chrysoptera
TTTTTTTTTTTTTTTTTTTGGCACACTCCAACTATTTTCTGTTAAACTAGTGCTGTCACAAGAAAACATATAAAAATGCTCTTTTGCAAACATACTGTTTGGTCTCTACTGAACTCTCCAGAGCCACGGATTTCTCTCACCGTCTTTATCAGGGGTGAATGTTGACAGATCACTGAACCTTACTGTCAGCGGTGACAGGCTTAAAGCTGTTTTGTGCAAGGTGGAGAAAAAACAAAAAAGGTTTCTGTGCCTTGCATCTAGAAGGTCCCTGATTTAACAACAAAGGCTTATGTTCAAAGATGATTAGCTTAAAGGCATTTCAGAGAGTTGTGATTGTTGCAGCAGTTGGGTGTCTTGCTACTGGGTGAAATATGTATTCCCCTGAGAACAAAGGCAGCAGCAATCCTATTCTGCTGAGATGGCAACTTTAATAATTCCATGTATTTATCAGTATTGTGTCAAGATCTTAAGGATTTTGCCCTTCAGGTGAAGTTGGAGGTAGATGGAATGGACACGGTGCTGAACAATCCCACTAAGATATACATGGAAAATGTCCTGTAAGGCCCTGGGGGAGAGATAGAAAAGATTCCTAAGTATCCGAATACACATAACATAGATAAATGTCTTTGAGCTTTGCAAAAGGAAATCTGAGCTTTCCACATTGGGCTTTAGCCTATGCCAAAGTGATGAGGCCAGGTGCTTTTCCCCCATACAGAGAAGCATTAAAAAAAGTATTAATAATGTAAATTATCCAGCACTGTTTTCACACAGAAGTTAAGCCAGGGAAAAAAAAAAAAAAAAACAAAAAAACAAAAAATGCAGCTTAAGCACTGAATGCAAAGAGGCTAAACTTGAAATATAAATAATGGGATTTGTTGAAAAAAAATAATTGGAGACATTATTGCAGCTGTAAGTATTATGGGTAGGGCTTGACTGAACACAGATATTCCATGTAAACTCACACAGAAAGTGAACACTTCTGTACCTCTGGACAAAAATTTTCTGTAAGCTCACTCTACGTGCCCATGGTCAGTGACACCAGGACAGATTTCACTGTCCCACAGGATAATGACCAACAGGGAGAAACTATTCATTTGGTGAGGATGTATCTCTCTCTTCATGCGCTATCAGAGAGATGTAGGGACTTTCAGGAGGAAATGCCTCCTAATTAATGATAGTTCAGAGCCTTATGAAGTGTGAAAGACTGTCTAGAGGAATGTGTAACATAAGCATGATTCGGAAGGTGCAAACAGAGGACCAATAAAGCAATAAAAAAGTAGGACTAACATGTAGGACAGAGGGGCAGGTAGCTGGAGGAATTCTGAGATCAGATTTTAAAATATTTTCGTATCCTAAGGGTATCAGTTTGTGCATTTATTATTACACAGTAGGCCTTTCTCTTTTGGTGGTCTGAAAATTTCATATCTTGAGGGAAATACACATTTTCATTCAGATATTAACTCCATCCAAGATGGTGAGTTATTTGCCATGTTTCGTTAATCAAGATCCCATGATGCTTCAGGAATTGCCATGAAATCAGGGTCATACATGACGCTGCAGTGGTTGCATCAACATACTGTAATTCTTACTGTAGGCCATTAGAATTAATTGGAAAATTATTAGAGGTAATTTTCATCAGCATTTATGAGATATTCAGTTTCATATTATTTAGGATTTTTTGTAGAATCAGATGCCTAATAAGAGAATAACTCAATTCCTCCTAAATCACAACAGAGCAAAATGGCGGAAATATCAGAAAGAAACTTTGCTAATGCTGAAAGCTGCTCACAGATCGATTTTCAAACATATCAATTCTCTCCCGACATGTTTGTCTCATGATGTGTCAAGTGGCAGAGCTGTGCCACTGGCCAGGGCTGCTGAGCAAACACAAACGCGTGCCTCGGCCGCTCGTGGCAGCAGCTGTGCGCGCAGGATCTCCGGTCTGGTGACCCTTTCCTTTCTTTCCTTTCCCTTCTGCTTTCCTTTCCTAGCAAAGGGTTTTTAAAAGCTTGGATGCACCTCGCTTTCCAAAATTTAACTCCACATTTTCAAATTACTGGCCCTTTGTGATTCAAAACATGTTGTCTACAGGCCTAGTTCCCCTCCTAAAGTGGTTCATTGTAGAAGTCAAAGTTCTGCACTGAGCCCCTGCAGGAATGACAGAAGGGTGGGATTACAGGAGCAGCTGCAGCCCTCCAGGAGCTCTGATCCATGGAGCACCCGCCCATCCCAGGGCTGTACCAGGGTGCTGGTTGTGGCAATTCACAGTCCCCTCCTCCTTCTCTCCATTCCCAGTGCACCTGCACCAACACCTGGACTGCAAATCTGAAATTTTTGTTTGTTAATTCAGAGTTCCCTGAAGGTGACCTGAGCTGTCAGGGACATCCATGGTCCAACACACAGGCTGAGCTGAGCAGAAGTTCCCTTGAAACAGGCAGAGGGAAATTAAATTCCGGGGTTGGAAAGACCTTAAACACCCTTTCTCCAGACAACACCTCAGAGAGAGACCCCCCAAACTATCCAGCAGCCTGGGTTCCAGCAGCTGAGGACCAACACAGGCCTGGAGCTAATGAGAAGCATCTCAGTCTCCTCAGACCTGTTATTCTATGACCCAGGTGTGCTCGTGGCACAGAAAAGCTATACCTGGAGAGGGTGATTTGTGTTCAAACCTGAGCCAGGCTTTTCTCCCTCACGCCATCCCCGATCCTTCTGCAGTGGTGGCACAGATGGGGAGTCTCTTGTGGGACGGGAATCACTGGTGCTCTGCCATCCTGCAGCGCAACTGCTCTGCTTCTATCCAAAGACCAGCAATCTTGTTTTCCTGAAAGCCTTTTCAGATGATATGTGCACATGGCATCTGTTTGCAATGTATATTTGCCATTAGTGTTTTTAAGTGGGAACGGTGGGGTCCGTATGGCACAGAACATAAGGATTGCCGTGGTAATTAGTCATTATTTGGACTAGCAGAATAACCGCTATCAAAGACTCTTAACTCACTCATATCCCAGTGTACCCGACATGCATTTTCTTTGTTTCTGCCCTTTATCTAAAGTATTTTTACTCTGAAAACACTGTTGATATTTATCGTTTGCCTGACACATTAATCTGTGCAGGAAAAGAAAGTACAACATTTTTAGGAAAGTTTTGCTTTCCACATTTTTTGAGGATTACACATTCTGCATTACAAAACAACGTCTAAGTAACATCTCTAAATCACCACGAGTTAAAGGAAAGCAACAAAAATAAGAAAGAGTAACAACTCCATAACAAAGCATGTCTAGAAAAAACACAAACCAGATGATTTACCTGTGGCTTCTGTTCTCTGAGACCTGTTTACTCTGCATATATTCACAGTCTGGGTCTACTTTCTGAAAGCCAGATTTTTAATTCACAAGATTTTTAATTCTCAATTCTCACAGCAGGTGTGCCAGGTGTGCCCACCATGCAAAGGCTTTTGTGCCACTCGGGAAAGAGCATCGTGAGCTCAAGCTCAGGAATTTTGTGCTGAGGAGAGCGATGATGTGAGCAAATACACTCCAAAGAGGAATGGCCATAGAAACTTCTCTTTTTCACCTGTATATTTCTAGGAGTGTTCCCCAATTCCTGGGAAGCTGAGAAAGGGCAATGCCATAGCTCATGGTGGATATGCAGTGGAAGATCCAAGTGAGAGCAGCTCCACATCACAACAACCTGGAGATGGAAATGGATGAGCCTGACTGAACCAGGCAGCTCCCTAACACAGCTCACAAACTCAGGGTAGGAGACTACAAAAGCTGTCTCTCAAGTCAGAAGGATGGAGATCTCAGAATCTTATTCCTACAAAAGGTAAGGCTCAGCACCTCTGTTCACAGCAAGTCACCTGGACTAGGAAGTGGGAAAAGTACACAAAGTGGGACAGACACCAGAACAAGCACTCTGGCCTTCTTACCTCTGAGAAGAGCCTTTTTTGTCCTCTTAAAGAAAATAAAGGAGGGAAAATATCCTGAGCTTCACACTACATGCACATGGGGGAAAGGATTGGGTCTCAGTGCTCCCCCTCACCCTTCTGCACCATGTGGGTGATGGTGCCAGTGCCATCAGCAGTGCCAGTGATGGCCATAGCAGGCTCTTAGAGAAGCACAAGGACTTTCCTTTGAGGCTTTGAAGTCTGGAGATGAGCAAAACAAAGTTTGAAGTTGAGTAATTATGTTAAGTGGGCAGGTGGGAGCCAGATGCTAAACAACAGCTTCAGACGTGAAGGCACTGGTGCCCCAGTGCTTTGTCTGGACCCCTATGTGGACATCAAACATATTTAAATATTAAAAAAAACCCCTTAAGAACTGATGCTGAAAGCATGCTAGTGAGCAGCAGACTCTGTTATACTGGTTGCCATATTGCCTTGTCTGGAGCACTTGGATGAAATTTGTACATTTGTATATTTTATGTTGGATTATCATTTCTTACTGTTTCCACATGTTCTTTCATAGGGAAAATAATGCATGATCAAATGGTAAGGCCTATTTTTAAACTGCCTTTATGCAATTGAACTGAAAATATTAGTTTATCTCGTGCTAGTCTGTCAAGCAGTATTATACTGATTAAGTTTTTAAAATATTATTGCTGCAGATGGAGTATACATAACCTGCATTTATACTCCACTTCATATGCCTGGATCTTGAATCTTGACAAACTTTGAATTTTTGACCATAGCCTCATGAAGGATCAGAATGTCATAACCCCTTTAGTCAATATTTTGAAAGGCTAATTTGAGTGAGTAATTGCATTCCAGTTCAAAAGAATATTAAAATAACTAGTTTATGTGAATACATCCATCCTAATGGAAATATACATTCCAGAAGAGTTGGAAGAATTAGCTTAATATCATTGCTGTATAAAATTCAATGACTTGAGCTTTCAGGCAGGGCTGCACAGGCAGACTGGAAACATTTTGGCTCGCTTGGGTTTGCATCCACTGTATCTGCTTCCAATCTCAAATTCCAATAAATGAACAACAAAGAAATCAAAAGGAAACTGTGTGGCTCGCCAGCTTGAACCTTGCTTGCAGAGAAACCAGACAAAACCACACAGTGTGAGGAAACAAACATAAAAACACAGTGTAATATGTTTTCTATTGTTTCTGCCAAAAAAACATCAATTGGTCTAGATCCACACAAAATCTGCTTAAATGTACCCCACGCTCACTGAAGGGCTGGTGAGAATTCGTGCACTTTAAAGTCATCAAGGCCAACTTGTGGTGCAACCTTCATTTTGTTTCATTAAAAAGGATACCACACACAGCCATCTCAGAGTGAGAGACAAATTCCTAGACAATTAAAACAACCCCTTGTGCTCGTGTTCAGCTTCCTTTTGCCCTATAAAATGTCTGCAACTCCCATACATAGCTGAATTAGAAGATCCTACCCAAACAAGCAGCTTTAACAGTATTAATAGCACAGCAGCACATGAATACATAGAACAGTGAAATCCCCAAAGTTTACAATTTAAGATGGTTTCTAAGCTGGAAGCATCCATGATGCAGGAATAAACCAAATGCTTTTGTTGGCTTGTCCTTAAGTTAAGAGATGATGAGTAACCTGAAGTTACCATGTGACAGAGAATTGGGGTTTTTTTGAGCTTCTCATGTTTACTTATTTTTAACCTAAAAATCTCAGGCTTTCATTCACACCAAAGAAAAGAGAAATTCTTTGTAACCATGGCTGCCCTGTTCAAAGTTAAATATTGTTACAGATGGGAACAGAAGGACTTTTTGCTGCAGGACAGTGATCCCACACTGCACATCTGGAGCACATTGCCTAGACCCCGACTGGCAGCGGGGACTGCACATCACATGCCATTAGTCAGAAAATGTGTTAGCACAAAGAAATCATGGGAAGTGTACAACATGGTCAGATGTAAGGAAAAGCACCATTTGTAGATTTGTTAGTCAATTAGGCTTTATTTCAAGTGATTCCCCCAAGGCTTCTTGAGGTAGGAGCATTTGTTTTCCTTCATTTCACCTAAGCCTGCTGTGATTCAGTGACTGCAGAGTTCTATAAAGTCTCAATATTTTGATTCTCAGAACTGTCACTCAGAGCATCACCTGTGCCTTGATCTCCCTTCTGAGCCTTACTAAATAACCACATAACAGCCAACACAGATACAGCCAAAGAAAAGGGGAAAAAAACCTGTACAAAACTATCAGATTGTATCATGAGTGTTAGCCACCTCTCACTTATATTGTTAATTAAATGAAGAATACAGTGTCACCGTTTTGGTTAACAAATAGCCTTGGTCAAGACAGGTGGCTTACACCACCTCTGTGAGTTCCACCTTTAGGAGGTGAATGACCCTTTTCATTTCCTACTCTAAAATTGACTTCTGAATTTGCCAATACTTGAAAAAAATCCCTCACTCTTCGGCAAACAAATCTTGCTATACATGAATAAAAGGCTTTTGGGAAAAACCCAAATAATTTCTAGTCCATAGTGCTTACCTACCATTAAAAATACTTTGTTCTGCAATCAGGGGGTATATTAAATGGAAAAATGCCACACTGTAACTAGCAGAACAGATCATAGGATGAAATTGATTGGCATCACCTAATTAAACTGATATAAAATAGGAAATAAATTCATAGAAATCTAAGTCAATTTGCTAAGTGAAAGAAGACTGAGAAAAAAAAGTTGAATAGTTTACTTGTAATGAATAATCTAAGTAACTATGCAATTTCAGTAAAAATACTGCAGATATTTCAAAGTTACATATTTACTAGAAAGATCTTAAAAAATCTTTTTAAAAGTAAAATGTGTGCTGAACTTTTCTGACATTTACAAAAGTAATTAATTAATATGATTAAGCAAATTAGACTGAGCCAAAGTCTGACTGATTGTAAAGCATGCTGTAAGAGCCACCTGTTTGCTAGAAAGATTAGATACTATGGTGCTGGCAGCTAGAAAAAAACAGAATTATGAAAGATAACATCTATATATACAAATCTTTGAGATCTGTCTTTTCTGACATGCTTCACCAGATTATCTCAGCTTTACCTGAGAGAAGAGTTGTCCAGAAGACATTTTTGTTTGAAAAAAAATGCTGGTGATGAAGCTAAAATAAAGACACTGCTAACTAGGTCCATAAGGGTGTTCATGGATCTCGTTCCTAATTGGGTAGATCAGCTCCTCTGTATCCAGCTAGCCAGTTCCCAGGGTCCAGGAAAACTCTAGCTCTAGCTGCTTTCTCTCTAGATTTGCTCTCCTTCACCTTGAGGGCAGCAGTGAATGTTCCTGCTGTACAGACACAATATCTCCATTTAGCAGCTAAGAATCAAACTTCTGGTTAGCAATAGTTGCCATGAGATGCTGTAAAATGTGCACTTGTAGGATACTCATCCCTGGTGATCATTTACAACTTGAAGCAAAACTTGAAAACAGGGCAGAGAGGTACTTCTTTCCCTATTTTTAAGATTTTATTATTTATATTAACATAAAGCCCCAGTCCTATATCTTACATTATGTATAGAACAAACCCATCAGCTCCATCAGTGGCACCCTGCAGTGAAAGTCTAAGTGGGGAGACATCACACCCAGCTTTAAAAGACTTAGAGGAGATGCTGAACTTGTCTTCACGGTTCAGTGTCAGAAGACTTCAGAGAACCCATTTTATTAAGTCAGGAAGGGGGTGAGGATTATAGCAGGAATGTAGACTTTTGTGTTTATAGTGCAGGCACAACAGCTCTGGGGACTGTCCTGTACCAGCACAGCATATCAGAGACCTTGAAGTCTGGAGAGGAGGCAGGAGATGAAAAAGAATAATTTTCCAAAAGGCAAAGGAGCAGATAAAGGTGTGAAGAAGAGCAGAATCACAGCAGCCCTGAATAACCAGATTTTGAGGACAGCCTCTGGTGAGGACAGCCTTGTTACCAGGAAGGACAGAAGGGCCATCAGTTCCATGCTGTTGTATCAATCCCATTAATTTTTCCATGGAAATGATGCCTTAATGCTCTGTACCCTGGAGCTGAGGTTAACACAGAGCCCTGTGTGTTGGATTACCATCACTGAAGTAACACATTGGGCAATAACCAATCTTTCAAATCACAGTTCTGCAAAGGGAAAATGCTACCAAATGGACGTGTCTGTGAGAAAGAAAATGCTGGATATAGAAATTAGCAGAGCTGATTGCTAGGTATGCTCAATTAAGAGTGTATATATGGACTTTTCTAGAAATAGCTTCACTCACGCTCAGCCCTGCTGCTTGTACTATATTTCTGCCATACAGATTAACTAAACACAATGTTAAAGATGCAAAAAAACCTGTGATTTGAAAGTTCTGACATAAACAGTCCCTGAAAAAGAAGCAAACAGAGCACACATTGTCTATGCCATTTGTGAGCCAGTGGATCTAATGGTTCACTTACTTTACAACCTGCTTTGGAATAATTTGGCACATCTCTAATTTTAACAAGCTTCAGTGGGATTAGATAAAATGCAGACTTTGTTTACATCAATTAACACTCAAAGAAGTACAAAAGAACTTGTTAACTGCATTTATGAACAAAAAGTAGCAGAGTGAGAGTTTGTCCAAACAAAGTTACTGTGCGACTTGCTCAGATTAGCACAGTTGTCTCTGAAAGACTAAACCCAAAAACCCAAGAACAGAGCTGCATTTTCAAAGAGGCAGATGTGTATTTTTAATTGCATCAGCAGATCTAATCAACATTTGTGATAACTGCATTTCCAGGTTTGCATACATCAGACTCACAGAGATGCCTGCTTCCCTCCTCATGCCATGTACACATTCACTGAGTCAAGTGGAAAACCAAAACCATCGCAGGAGAGTTGACAAATACATTGGCCATTGCTACATTATTACTTCTGTTTCCAATTATTTTGCCCCATTGCCATATTATTCTTCTTATTTCCAATTATTTTGCTTTGACTGATTATAAGCACATCCTTTCCTAAATGCTACAGAGCTGGAAAGAAAATGTGGATGACTTCAAACCCAGCACTAACCATCCACAACAATAATAAAATGGACACATCATATATGCCTCATAAAAGGTTTTCAAATAGCAATTATATTAATAAAAACACAGAGAGAAGAGGAAAAGGAGGTAAAAGTAAGAGTTTAAAAAGTGCAGACAGGAGAAAAGTGCAGTATGGAATACATTATACCATGCCTGTAGTATATATTATATATTAACTGAATTCTGATCAGACTAATTTCTTTTGGTCATAAACATTTTGTTCAAAATTTTAGATAACACAAGAGACACCTCCAGAAGTTGTTTTTGTGACTCTCTCAGGATCATCCACTTCTAAGGAAGCTTCCTGTTCCCTCCTCAGGTGCCACACGCTGCCATCTTTTCCATCTTTTCCCCATAAACAGCTCAGAGATTCATAAAACAGTGTTGTCACTAAATCACAATGTTCTTAGTTACATTTTCTGTGTAGTTAAGAGGCCTGGACACTATATAAATGCATTTTTGTTACTCCAGCAGCCTGCCATTACATTTAGAAGTGCTCAGCAGAGCTGTGCTGCTCACAGGCACTGTCACCAGTGAGACCACTGGCTGGTCAGTGCCGTGTCCCCTATCCCGCAATTCCACAACTTCTCCCTCCTGAAATGACAAAATTAACTCTTACAACCTAATAACAAGTCTGCTGCTGCAATAACAATGGCAAAAGGTGTCTGGAACAGCCTGGTGTGCTCGAGCATTGCGGATCAGAGCTCTGCTGAGCTGCAACAACAAATGGAATCAATTCCTTCAAGAGTCTCTGCCTTCCTAAACTTGCCACGGCACACAGCAGAGCGTGACTTAACAAAGCTCAGACGAGCAAGGAAACACAAAGAAGGTGTCTTTAATTAATGGAGCCACACTTTCTGTACCACAAACTTCATTCCTTAAGGCACGGATATTAAAGGAAACAAGAATTTGTTATTTTCATGGAAATAGAAGAAAGAGAATTCAAGAGCAAGAGGAATTATATACCATCAAATGTATCTCATCCACAGCTGATTTTTTTCTTTTTTTTTTCTTTTTTTTTTTTTTAAATAGAGAAAGGAGTGAAAACTTAGGAAAGTAACAGGTAAGGGAATGTTCCTCTAAGGTGACGAAAAACAAATTATGGTAAGTAAAAAATATCCTCAAACTTATAAGCATAATGATGGCATTTCAAGTATCATGGTTTAAATAAAGTGTTTTGAACACCACATAGACCAAGAAAGGTTTTGGGACCTGGAGTCTCTTTTCTACTACCAACCTACAAGTGGGAGCTGCTGAAACCGTGACAGCCCAAGCAAACAGCCATGCACATACATAATATTGAATAAATTTTGTTCATAGAGGCTACCTGAAACAGCCCATAAGTATTAACATGGATATGCAATGCACAGACATCCAGCTATGTCACAGAAACCCAGTTCCAAAACCCCCTCTAAACAACACCAGCTCTAAATGCAGAATATCACAGCACATGCAGATTAATTCCTGATAGGTATCCAAACCCTGGACAATCTAATAGCAGCTTAGCATTGATTGCATGCTACACAACAATTTAGGTTTTGTTTTCCATTAGTAAACACCTCAAATTACATGAAAGGGAGAAAAAGTTCCCTAGATACAAGCATTAAATATTTATCAGCCTTATGTCTGCTCTGTCACCACTCCTCTAAGAAAGTCCATTAATTAAATACTTTAGAAACGATTAAAACACTTCCTTAGAACTTATTGGCACCTGTTAATTCACTGACCCTACGAGGCTATGGCAGTAAATGTCTCGTTTGATTGCTTCTCTTACCAATAAATCAGCAGCTTAAAGACAAAGGAGACATGATGCAACTCCATGTACACAACATTGCCTTAAAACACAAAAGCCAGTATCTAGAGGCAGAGAAACAGAACATTTATGTAGACAGGGCAGCACAAATAATCTATTTAACCTAATCTTTTAATTACAGGAAACATCTCGTAGCAAGACATACAAGAGCAATGAAATGACCCAGAGCTAGAAATCAAGATGATGTATTTGTGCATGTGAAAGTAACACCAGCAGAATTCATAAAAGAAAACCTCCTTGGGCATTATTATCTTTCCATCAGGATACACTGTCATCACATTGAGAACAGGAGAAAAAATGGCTTAAAATATGTTATTAAAATACAAATAAAGGGACAGGGAAAAGAAAACAAGAGCAGAGAAAGGTATGTTTAGAAGGTGGGGGGGAATGCAGGTGAAAAGAAATCTGTTTGAATTATAAAAAAGGAGCATCTTAGGATTGGGGAGAGGAAAGAAATAAGGGACAGACCCTAATAGCTTGGCATAGCGCAGCACCTACTCCACTGCAGAAGCTGCAATGATTTTGGTGTCATTATTTACTCAGTAACAAACTATTCAGCAGAGAGGGGGGTTCAAATCTGGCCCTGCTTGGGCAGTATGCAAATCTTCTCCCACTCCTCTGCAAGCTTTTAAGGAGAGCTGGCAGAGAGTCCCCTGAAGAGTCCTGGCAATGCCACAGTCTGCGGTGGGGAATGAGCATCTTGCAAAGAACCTCTGAGATCCTCCTACCCCCTCAAATCTGCGCGAGAGGAGAAGTGTTGCCTGCAAGGGGGAGCGAGACAGAGCGTGTCTGCAGGAGAGGGAGAGAAAATAGTGCTGGTAATTATAAAAGAGTCCTGAAATGCCAGGAGATGGAGAGAATAACTGATCCCAAACAAAAGTAATGGCAATAAATTGCGCACTCCTGGCTGTCCGTAATGTTTTCTCCTTTCCCCCATTTGTGGTGTTTTGACCCTTTGTGCAGATCCTTTACCTTGCTGCATTGAAGTTATTACGGAATATTTGAAAAAATTGGCTTCCCTTCCTTTGATCTCTACTATTGGATTACATTCTTCCTACTCCCTGCACACAGTTCTTCACTCCCACATTCATTTTCCCCATTTCTTTGTTTACATTCAATTTTACCATATTTCTTCACACTTTTCTACATGGGTAAAGTCTATGTTATGTTCCAACACACATTACTCTCTCTCTTTCCTTACTTTGCACTTTTTAACTGATCATGTAGAATATTTGTTTCCAGAATGACAACAAAAAAAAATCCAAAACAAAACAAAATACATACACACACAAAAAAATAAAAGGGAAGGAAAAAAAGAAGAAAAATGTATGCAATGGTGAAAACATGTTCCTTTTCACTCCAACTGCAGCCCTAGCTGAATTGTGCTGCCATTGTTTTCCAACAGAACTTGCATTTCCAAACTTGGGAATTCCCATCAGTCTGTCTGACAGAATTTTCCTGTTTTTTCTCAGAAGGTGTGCATTTTTCAAATGCCAGTAACATACCACTACAGAATTTCCCAGGAGTAACAGCTTGGTTTGAGGGGCTCTTATTCAAAAGCCTTACTTCCAAAAAAGTCATTTGAAACAGAAGAATCAAAACTGATTATTTACATTCTATAAATCAAAACAAAACTACAACCAATGCATTTCAAAATATTGCTATAATTATTTTCTACACTCGGATAAATTGTTGGACATACTTTCCTGGGTGCTGGTTGGCAATTCCTTGAGCACTAAACACGATGTTTATTTAATTTTAGATTGTGAATATAATTATTAAAAGTGTGATTCCAATTCATAAAAAAAACAAAAAAAAAACAAAAAAAAAAAAAAAAAACCAGGAAAAAACAAAAAACCCAAAACCCAAACAACAAAGGTAGGACAAAAGGGGAATATTTCAGGTGTACTACAATGTTTTTAAAGCTCTGTCTGTTACACTTCATGAAAGCGTCTATTCCCAGGGTGGAACTGGTTGAGTCTATCCCATGGGATGGAGGAGCCCAGGCCCACAGGGACAGAGCATCCCAAGCCAGGTGACAAAGCTGGGAGTCACAGTGATGGCCACTGTGACATTTTGGGGTTATAGAAGAAGCTGCAAAGCTCAGGAAATCTCTCTCAACAATCCTGACTCCATTCTCTGAAATACATTGAAATGACAAAGATGTAAAAATGTATTTATCCACTTTTCTCAGAGTGGTTAGAAGAAACTGTGTGTGTTACCAAAAAGATGGGGATTATTTCCTGAATAAAGTATATATTTTTTTGTTTATAATCTCTGCACTATGAGCCTTCTTCCTCCAACAGTAAAAGTCAGGGGGTATTAAAAGCTGCAGAGTCATAACACAGTATTCCAAGCATGGAGAAATACAGTTCTTATCTCAGACTCCCCCATTCACACCCAAAAGTTTCCTTTTGTGGCCTCTCAAAGAGGACTTGGGCTGTGCCAGCCAAGGACCACCTCGCTCAGACTCAGCCCTATCAGCTCAGAAACACAAGAAAGAGGCATAATCATGGTACTATTTATACCTGCACAGACGTGTGTGATCTACCCCACTGTAAATCAGGAGAGTTTGGGTGAAATTAGTGTATTAACATCAATGGAGGTAGGTCTTGCAACCCTCAGTCAAAACCCAGCATGCACAGTCCATAACAGGTAAGATATGGATGGACTGGGAATGGACTTTGCTACCACAACTAAAAAGAGAAGTAAAAACCCCCAGACAATCCACTGTATATTGATTTAAGTACTGCAGGATGGGGCATTCAAATAAACAGATATTTTTCCTTTCAATCTCTTGCTCCATGGACCCTCTTGGTTTTCTCCTTTTAACTTTACCACACATTAACAATTTTTCTGAATTAATTCAAGGCATCTCTGGCAGCATGTGATTAAAAATTATCCAGTTTTAATTGTTTTTCAGCAGCAGCAGTGGTCGAAATACAAGTCTGTTAAGACTGCTTGAGAGCTGGGCACGGGGTGGTAACAGGTTATTTCAACAGTTCAGGGTAAAAATGGGATCATTCACTTAACTCTGCAGTATCAGTGCAATTCATCTCAGTCCATAACAGATGACATGTTCAATAGAATATGTAAAGTATGCCTCCACCTAGTGATGACTATGTACAAATAATAGAAAATAATAATAATTATTGTATTACTTAAGAGAATCACAGTAATTGGCTCCCATTTTCCCAAATTAAAATGTGCTCTCATGCAAATATTCACGTATACAAATGCACACTTTGCCCCTGGAAAAATGAGTTTAAAGCTCAGTCTGTGACAGTTTACCTGCAAACTCTGACTTGGGGGAGGCTAAACACATTCTAGGTTTTAAGTACACTAAAATTTCAAAAAATAAGATATGTAGCAATCATCATTATTATCAGGACAAAAAAAATAAATGGGGGTTGACTGAAGTGCTCTGGATTTTAAGCGTTAAAGTTGTCTGATAATTTAAGTTTGATAGACTATTTCTAAATGAAATGGTAAACAAACCACATCCCCTCCTTGCAACTTTGTTTGCCAAAGAAAATGTTTGCTAAACTTCTTGGATCGCCGTGTTTTACAGATGCAATTGCAGATGTAGTGGCTGAAATTCCTAGGAATTTATTTACCTCAAATCAGACCAGAGGTTATGAAAGGAAAAATTAAAAAAAAANGTAAAAAAAGAAAAAAAAAAAAAAAAAAAAAAAAAAACCAAACCAAAACATATATGATAAAACCTCATAACAGTAAAAAACCCCAACACTCCAGAATTCAAGATATCCAGCCCTTGAACTCAATCTCAAATTTCTAACAACTCCCATAACACACATAAAAATAGTCTCTAACTGGGATCAATTGGAGGCGCATCCTCAAAATCAATAAACTTGAGGAGGAGGTTTGAGAAGTCAGGGTCCCTTGTGGAAAGCGTTCCTGTGGGTTTTCCTTTCATCTGGGAACTACCTTAAATGTCTTCTCAGGCCGACTAGTCTTGCATTACCATTTCAAAAAAGTCTCCCCATGCCATTAGCGGTCCATGAATCAGGGTTTAGGAATTCCTGCTCTGCTGAAAACCAGAGGTGTAGTGTCTAAAAGAGAGGGCAGGTCACTGCCTGCAGTTCTCCCCTCGCACTTAAATTGCCTCCCATTGTCCATATAACACCTTGAAGCATCCAAAAAACATCCTCTCCGCAAAAGAATCACTCCTACACAAAAAATGTGAATCCCAAACCTCTCCTCTGGCATCTCTCTGCACACAAATTCAGAGAGAGGACAGCCAAGGCTCCCCATGCCCAGCCAATTCCAAATATCTGCCTCAGTCATTAAAGAGAAACACAAAAAAATGGAGTCAAGTGGCTTAGCCAAGATTTTAAAAAATGTAGTGGCTGAATACAGAAATACCAGCACCAAACATGTAAACAAATCAGATTTGATTATCTCTGAGTGAGTTCATTTAGGATTCATTTTTCTCTTTGTTTTTTTTCGTTTTTTTTTTTTTTTTTTTTTTCCCAAGAGTTTGATAAATTAAGGGAATGTTTGGGCACCTATCAAGATACTTGTTTTTTCTTCATATTAACTTACATTAAGTTAAAAAAAAAGATGAAAAATCATAATGCTCTTAAATTAATTAAACTGTTTTCACTTAGGGGAAGCACTAATACTTAAAATAATAAAGAATCAGGAAATCCAGGCTTCCTTTGCATTTCTTACATTTTCCTTTCAGCTGTTGATTGCCAGAACTAAGAAAATACCATTTTCCCCAGGTCATGAGTGCACAAAACACAGCACCAAAGGCCACACTCACATCAGAGGTGCTTTATCACGTTCACCTTACTGAATATCTGTAGCCATAATTCTCATTACATTCTTTATCTTGAACCAGCTCGTCCTTGTGAAGTTATTTACCTTTCCCTATCAGCTGATTAGATGATCACCATTTAAAAACATAAATGTACTACCTAAGGAATAATTTAGAGAACACAGGTTTATGGAGGTATTATTACTGACCAAATATATATATATAAATATATATATATATTGGTTGAT
>VZRO01004341.1:670892-686827 GCA_013397915.1 Daphoenositta chrysoptera
CCAGTGCCTGCATCCACTGCCTGCATCCCTGTCCTCATCCACTGCCCTCATCCCTGCCTGCCTCCACTGCCTGCATCCCTGTCCTCATCCACTGTCCTCATCCCTGTCCCCATCCCTGTCCCCATCCCTGCCCGCCCGTGCGCTGCCCACGAGATGGCAGCAATATGTTTATGAATAATGCAGCAGCGGCTGCAGCCCATTTCGCATGCGGGAGCTGCAAAGCGCCGCTCGCTCCTTCAGCTGCAAAACAAAATAATATCGCACCCGCCCCCCTCCCCTCCCCAACTGCACAGCCCTCTGTGAATTCGGCCAAAAAAACAATGGGAAAAATAATCTGCTCCTCTGTCACGCTGCCCGGGTTTCTTTCTCATGTGCGGTCGGCGTTTTCCAAGGCACAAGGTGCTTCCTCTGCTCTCACAGATTTGTCCAGGTCCTTGTGCTCAGCCGTGCTTCTGTCCCTGACAAAATTATGTCACACGCACATTAAGCATTAACTGCTGCTACGTTTTATTTTTGTAGCACGGAAAATGCCTGTGGCTTGAAATAAATATTTTCTTTTCTGATGGACAAATAACATCTGCACTTGTGAAAGCTGCAGCGTGGCTGTCACAGGCTAAGTGATTCAGATAATTTCTTGAGAAGCACATGTGTACGAGCACACACAGACACTCGTACCTATCTCAGGCACTCACGTATCAGCACTTGGATTTGCCAAAAGAGGGGCTCTTAAAAAGCGTGGTGAGCCATTATAATAATCACTTTTAGCAGACAGACCTCTATGTGCACATAATGTCAGATTGGGGGAATACAGGCTGTGAGTTTTTTAAATCAGCCTGGTTTCATGAAAAATTTAGGATTGCTTTTCAGTTGGAATTTTGGAGTTCTCCAGGATTTAGGGAGACCCCAGGCCAAGGCCTGCAGTGGGTACCACACAGAGGTGATGTGCAGTGCCACTGACAGCAGCACCACGGCACTCTGCCCACGACAGCTTCTGCTCCAGCCAGGCTTTCAAGCCTTTCCAAGACCTCTATGAGTTGTTGAAGTTACACTTTTCAAGAGATTTTTCTTTTTTCCTGAAATTTTTTAGGACAATAATTGGCAAAAAAAAAAAAAGTACCTGCCTAGGTAAGATCATATTTAGCTACAAATCAACCAAAGNAATCTTTCTTCAAGAAGCCAAGTTAACAAAAGATTGCTTATCAAGAGTTGACCTCATTATTCCTGAAAATAACAACTTTTTCACATCATTACAAAAGGAGTAATTAGGATCTTAATTTTTTCTTTTAATAATAATAATTAAAAAAAATTAATGTTCTGGCCACAAAATACATAAGGTCTTTCTGACATGACTGAGGGGGCTGTGTTACCCCAAAGGAGACTCAGAAACTACAGAAAGTGAGAGAAAAAGATTAACTTCATGGCACCTCTACCTTAACTGCTTGGTTTGTCCATTTTATGAATCAAGTTGCTGTTTCTTGAAATCCTTGAAATTCCATTACAGAGGTTAAATTGATAGAGAAGTTCCTTGAAATTCTATTACAAAGGCTGAAGACTCAGTTTCCCAAACTTTTTAAATGCACACTGCTGTCAGCTGTGGATTACTTGTCTGTTTCCAAAATGATTATAGCTCCAGTACTGAAATACCAAAATATTGAAATATTTTGGTATACAGTAAAGTTTTTTCATTTTTGTTAAGGTGTCTTACACAAATGAAGTCTGAGGCCTTACAGTTTGTAAGTTCCTGTCCTTAAGTGTGAAGCTTTGCTTGTATCACAGGGGTTATGACATCTGTCCCTCTTTCCATGACTTTTTGTGGGGGAAAACTGGCTTTATTACCTGATATTCCTGGGAACATGACTCACATCAAGAATTTCTGTGTCCATGTTTACAGAGCAACCTGAATTCCAGTTCATTTTCCATATGCTGTCTTTGGGCTAATCTGAGTAAAGTCAGATTGAAGAGCAAGACACTGCTGAAAGAAGGTCAAAGCCTGACCATTTCTCACCCAACACTTCTGAAACAAAGGTAGAGCTGCATATTCCAGAGTGCTCCAGTTACCAGGCTCTTGCTTAATCTCAATTAGATAAGGATCTTTTCCTTTCTCAGCTGATTTTTCTGCCTGTTGTGCTCTTTTACTAACCAGGGTCACCTCAACACCTCCTTGGTGTCTCAAGAGCAGCTACTGTCAACACAGGTGAAGTGGTTACAGTTCAATCTGCCTTTTTTTCATACACACAAAAAATAAATTAAATAACAAAAAATAAAATTACCAAGGATCTCTAAAGGTCTTTCCTCCTCATCACCTTAAAATACCATATTAAAGTCTTTAGAAGCCAAAGTGATTTCTCAGTTGTACAACATTTAAAATGCATATTGTGTGCAATTTTCTGCTTCCTACAAAACTTTCCTCACAATCAAGCCTGGTTTTCTTTTTACACTAGGTACTCTCACTCTTACTTTTCTGTTTTGATCACCAAAAAATACATTAAATCTTATGTGACATTCAAAATGAAAGAAATTAAGGAAAAAAGACAACTGAATACATGAAACAAACGCATTCACGGGTTTTGTTGGATTTAGGTTACAAAATACAATAGTAGATATATGGAGAAGTCAGAAGATTTTGTGCATTCATTAATTAATGAATATTTTGGCAGGAGCTTTGCCAGTAAGGTCATTAACAAGATGGTTAGAAGAGAGAACTAAAAACACAATTGTGAGGCTGTTACACATTGTTGTGTTCGAGATCTCTCACTCAGAGCAATAAAAAGAGAGTAATTATGTAAAAATCACAGAATGGTTTGGATTGGAAGGGACCTTAACTCATCTCATTCCATGGGCAGGGACACCTTCCACTATCCCAGGTTGCTCCAAGCCCCGTCCAGCCTGGCCTTGGACACTTCCAGGGATCCAGGGGCAGCCACAGCTGCTCTGGGCACCCTGTGCCAGGGCCTCACTGCCCTCACAGGGAAGAATTCCTTTCCAATACCCCATCTAACCTTTCCTTCTGGCAGTGAGAAACCATTTCCTTGTTCTGGCAATCCTGGTGCTCAAAGTGGGGTTTCACCACCCTCTAACTTCTGGCCATGTTTCTTTTGAAGATGATGATGAAGACCATATCTTGGGTTTTTCATTTTAAAAACTAATTATGATTCTGTTAATTAAAGAACCTCTTGCTGATGCCACCTAATGACTGTGTGATGTGGCAAAGCCTTGTAATTAGGCAGTAACATACCCAGGTCTCTGGGACAGAAATTAAACCCCTATCACAGCAGTGAGGTCCAGAAGTGGACAAAATGGTATTTTAAGATCACAGGAGTTCCATCTAATGCACAGAAAATTCAAAGCCAGTAAAGGCTCCCGCATGACTCGTTGGAGCTGAAAGCAAGAGCCCTCTCAGTCTCAGAAAATAGGACTAACTCTGGGATAGGTTTTGGGTGGGAACATGCTCCAGCTGCTGATAAGGACCACCATAAGACTGCAAGGTGGCTTTTTTAGATTTCCCTCCTCTGTGCAGAATTGTGTGTTTAAAAACACACAAAGAAACCTGAATACCAATCCCAATCCAAGCCCCTCCACATCGCGCTCTCAGTGCTTCCTCTAGAGAGATCGGGGAAATAAAAATGATCCCTCCCATGGCAAAAAGTGGTGACTTAAACCATTCCTGGGAGATATCCAGATACTATCCTGATCCTACAGTATGTAGAACAAAATAGCTTATCATTCAGATTACGTGCCTGGACAAAACTGGAGAGCTTCAAGGACAAGGGAGTTACCCAGGATCAGCGCCATAAATGTTATTATATATGAAACAGCTGCAAGATAAATTCTTCCATATTACACATAGGTGCAGTTGTACTTTCAGCTGTCTCGCTGTTGAAATACTGTAGGTCTAACACAGCTTTCTCTGTTTGTAAAATACACTTACACTTCTTAGTTGTGTATGATTAACTCCTTACAGCTGCGGTGCATTGAAATAAAAACGGTATCACACCATATCTGTGGCAAGAGCCCAGCCATAGAACTCCAGAAATTCCTCATATGAAACCTTCCTAAAAGTGAACTTGGTGAACAGGGTAAAATGATGACTAAAGAAACCAAAAAATGCCTGTTAGTTAAATGAATGGTTCTATTAAGAGAACAAAGCAGCTTCACTGGTTCATAAATACGGTGCTCGCGACCTTTTTTGTACTTTTCCCCTCTCTCTTATTTTTCCTTTTCATTTTTAATTACTTGAGAGAAATCTCCTAAAACTTCTTCAAGGAAATAGTGTACAACCACAGGACTTTGTGCTAATGAACCCCCAGAATTAAAAATCCAGAGGTCAAGAGCACATCTTCCATGGAGTCTGGGATGAATTTGAAATGAAAAGGCTGTTTGACTTTGAGTAAATGTTGAGTAAAACAGTGGAAAGAATAAGATCCAGGTGAAAAGTTTACTAGAAGTAGAAAATATGGAATATTGGAAAAAGATCAGCAAATTATCCTAGTTCCTGGTGTTTCAACAGCCGTATCAGTACTGACTGAAAAGCAGCCCATTAAGTTACTTTCTTTCTTGATAACCCACATCAAAACACACCTACCCAATATCAAACTAAGCCAAAAAAAGGCAAGAGGAGAATGACAGAGTGACATAGGCTCTGTTTCTGTTCCAGTTGCTGACTGACAACACTGCCATCCCTTAACATGGTTTTATTTAGTTATTACAACCATCTCTCTGTAAATGACACTTAGGATTATTTAAGATTATGTTGTAATCCTTTTAATCCTCAGTGCTTTAAATTTCAGGCTAAACACCAAAGAGCAAACTAGCACTTAGCAGAAATATTTAAAGCATGTGATTTGAACATAAATCTTCTTTTATTCAACACTCCTTCGATGAAGACCTAGTGCATCACATCACTCAGCCAGCAAGAACAAACAGCACCGTGTATCACTGCAAACTGCTACCTTTCCCCACATCATAGGGAGCTGTTCCTAACCAGGTCTTTTCCTTGGTGCCAGCTACATCATCAGTAAAATAAAGGAAAGGAAATCAGGAGGTTATATTTTATGAGATGTGCATATTTTCAGTCACTATTAAGGAAAAGTTGAGGGAGAAAAACCCCCACATAATGTGTTCATCAAGAAAAGAAATAGATTGCATGCACAAATTGGATAGTGTGAGACAGATCAGACTTATCCTGTTAAAAAGGGAGTAGCTCAATTAAAATGAGAGGAGTAACACTGCTGAAAACATCATGATCAAGACCAGAAACCCAAATTTTCCTGCCTGAATATCATTTACTCGCAGTTTCCTCCTTTTTTTCTCCCTGCATCGATCACATTTCCAATTAGTTTTTCTTTATGATACTCCTATGCTCCATCTCCTTGCTGCTATCCATTAACTGTCATCTGCTTAGATTTTAAGTCCAAGATTTCCTTCTTTTTCTTCAACCCAAAATTTCAATAGTCATTTTCCATTTATGATCTATAATTCATGAACTCAAATTGAGCACCCTGGCTAAATCAAACTCAAAATTCTGCACCTACTCCTAATACAACACATTAGCACAAAGCAGCCATTGCTCTGTTTGATACAGAAAAGAAGGTTTTATTAGAAAGTAATGAAACAAAACGCCAACTATGTTTTGTTGCCATGCTTTGAAGACATAATTATACTTATTTCTGATAATTTCAGAGTTAACCAGCTAATGGATTTAATCAAATAGCAATGCAATGCATCTATATTTAGGTTACAAAAAAAAAAAAAAAAGATTAAAGAAAGTCACCCATGTAGTTTTTGTTTGAACAAACCTATGAATAAGTAGACACATTATCAATTTTATTCCCACCCACGAGGGATAAGTAGATCAGAAGAAGTGTTTCCTGAAATATTCAGTTTCCAGGTACAAACTGACCTCTCCGCTTTCGAACTCGCCTTGGATTCCCTCCAGACTATCTCACAAATCTTCACTCCCTCTCCAGTCCCCTTCCCACTCTATCTGCTCATGTAGCACCAGTCTCGTTCAGTCCCTTCCTTTCCCAAAATGTCACCACTACTGGTGCCAAAGCCTTCTCCTCTTTCGCTCTTACCATCTGGCACAATCTTCTTGTAGCTCTCTGTCTAAACAATGCTCCATCCCTTTTCAAAATGTGTCTTAACATATGTCCTTCCTCCCATGCTTTTAGTTCTTAATGTCTCTCCCACTCACTTATTGGCTTGATGAAGACACATTTTAATGGGTTCAAACAGTAGTGCATGAGTTTCCTTTCTCACATTATTCTGATTCAGTGGAGTTACACCTCGCACGAACAGAAGTGAGAAGAAAATGCATCGCAGAGCCTTCGTACCACCAGTTTGGTAAATCAATAACAGAGCTTCGTTTGTCTTTACCTTGGAAATGTATTAGCTGCAATGAATCACCACTCCGAAACGCATTTCCAAACAGGAATTTTGCTTACTGCAAAATGAGAAATAAACCCTAGAAGCTCAGAAGACCTGTCAGTGTGCTCAGGGGGTTGCAAGAGTGAAGGCTAAGGTTATACTTAATCACATTCCAAGTGAAAAAGCTGAAGATTGACAGCAAAACCAAAATATTTATTCTAAAAATACCTAGGAAATGACAAAGCCCCAAGTGTTGTCTCAAGACAACCTGAAAGATGTGGGGGGTATAGAAGCATAAGTCTCGCTGTCTTGAAAAAGAGGAATATTTCTAAATGCTGCATGTGCTTTAGAAAGATGTCTAGAAAAATAAACCTTGAAAAAGCCTCTGTAACACCCAGTTGACCCAAAGAGGTTTCTTTTCAAGAAGCCACGTACAGGCCCTTAGGGGTTTTTTAATGTGTAGTGGTTTTTTTTTTCTTCCACCCCAGACCCAGACACAGTTGGTTCCTCCAGCATGTTTCATTGGTGATGATGCCAAAGGACTCTCTGGTAACTAACAGGATCTTGACCCTGGCATGTTCCCTTCTGCGCCTCTCCCCCCTTTATTGCTTGTATTGTTAAGCATTTTAAATGTTAGAACTCTGGGAAACAACTCAGCTCATAGAGAATAATATTTTGATGTGGCTTGATGCAACATTTAGTAAAACAGAAAAAACCAACAAATCCTTTCTACTGATATTCATGGGAGCTGGATTACGTCCAAAACCTGAAGATGTTGCAATAAACTATTTTAGCCCCTAGATCCTGGAATGTTAACCTTGCAGTAATGCTTTTCCCCTCCTTTCATCTTCTTGGGCCTTGATCCTCCCTTTCAATTCAATGGGATTTGGATGAAGGAATTAAATAATATTATTTTCCATCAATGAAGAATAGTCCTGTGAGAAATACATGTCCTTCTCTGCTGGCCCTGACAGAGGCAAGCTTTTAAAATCCTCCCCTCCCCTCTCAGAAGTGAACCTGGGTCATCACCGTCTGAGGACCCTGAGCAGCAATAAAAATAAACAGAGTAACCACACTGCGTTGGAGCCGTGCTTGTATAAGCAGTTTGAAGAAGTTGTGTTTATGGAAGTCCTCTAGGTCAAGATTCTAGGCCTGAACCCAAAGCAATTACCTACTAAGTTTTAAAAACAAATTGAATATAGAGCATTAATCAATAAATCAACAGGTTCTCAAGTGTTTAGGAGACTCAGTCATCAGAAATCCTTCTCTTAGAAAAATAGTAAACCGATGCTGGATAAAGTGTTACACTCCTGTACTGGTAAGAAAAATGCTGTATTAAATCAGGCTCTAGTTATTAAAACCAATGAAATAAAACCCACCTCTTCACAGAGTTCAGACTTAAATGAGCAGTGGAATGCTTTGCCTCTTACCTGAAAGACGTTCTTTCTGCTGGATTTCTCTGAGGTCCACTCAATGCGAGCACCACACAAATCCACACACTCAGGTTTATATCCCGGTTTCTGGAAAGGGGAAAAAAGAAAAAAAAAAATCAACATGAACATGGCCTGACTTTTCACAAATGGGGACAGTTATCAGATAAAACAAGAACAGATCAAGTTAAAGTGACAGGTTGTTGTAGCACAGCTGCTGATATCACTGAAAAGAGCTCATTATATACCCTGGTACCGTTAAACAACCACTCTTGGGGTGTCTTAGTTCAGAAATGAGGTTCTGAGATTAGAACATAATTTTAAAAACGATTAAATGTTTTAAAAAACAGTCTAGTGTAACATATAGTAGATCAAAACACAAATGCAGACACATGGACCAGCTATTTTCAATGCTTACTTTGCCAAACCTCTTGAAGAGTCATTGAGTTTAAAGGAAAAATTTTGTGGGTTTTCCAAATGCAAATTTAAACTGATGCAACTGGAAAGGACAGAAATTAGACAAGAACACACATCGTATCTCTAAGACAAGCTATCTCCTTTCTCCAAACAAATTATCATTTCTTGCTCCTAAAAAAAGAAGGAAAGGCTTAGAGGGCATGTGTGACACCCAGAAAGAGCTCAACACGAGGGCTGATACTTCTCAGTGTCAGTCCACGCATCCTGGAGTGACACAGCTCTGCCTCCCCTGCTCCTCCATATGGATGCAAGCAATTCAAAGAGCAGATTTGTTTGCCTGTATCATTTACGTTGCTGGGAGTTGGTGTAAAGCACAATAATCCTCATTTGCCATCGAAGCTCCTTCTCCAGGGACTCTGCCTGTGCAGCAGTTCTGGCAAAGCCCATGTAGTTCAGAGGAGGCTTTGTAGATTGGGTTGCTGTACATGCCACTCAACAGTAAAAATACTGCTGTTAAGAGTACAAAGCACCACCAGCTCCCTTTTGGGGAAAAGGTGGAGAGATATCCACATATTTTAATTAATCAGCTTGATGAATCTGTTTTCTCTGCTGCTCTTAAGCCATAATTACCTTAAAAATATCATTAGTGATACAGAAAACAGACTTCACAGAGTTAAAAGTGTCCAGTCCAGCATCAGCCACAGATTCAGCTTTCCAAAGACTGCTCACTGAATTTCTCTGATGTTGTTATTAAAGGCTAAAATATGTGTGTTCTCCAGGATGCATTTGAGATGGGAGGAAAGGAACTTATTTAGGTTAAAAGAAGCAAAGAGATCCTGGTCTAGTGATTTGCAGGCGTAGTCTCTAGAAGTTTTCAGTACTGGAGTTGTAATTATGTTCTCCACTTGCCAAACCATAAAACCACAATGGTTAAGCTCCACTAAAACTGACAGTCCTGTGTGCCTTTGTTCCTTTTTTTTAATTATTATTATTAATTTTTTTAATAGAAGAAATATACTCTTCAAAACAGAAGGATGTCCTTGTGGTTAAACCACTGGAAGAAAAGAGCTTGGATTTCTTTTTCCCCACCTCTGTCTCAAATTTCCTGGCTGGCCTCTGACAAGAGCCTGGTCTTTCCAATTTTTTAATAACAGATCAAAACTGCAGCATGGAGACTTGATTTTACAAAGATGTTGCAAAATTTAGTCAGCTAATATTTGCATGGCAAAAAATTACAAAGTTGGAAAAAAACCCAAGCACTGATATATTAATGGAAAAAAAAAAAAAATCCAATTGTGGAGGAAATGAATGAGTTTTCAATATTCCAATACTTTTATAAACAGGGCTATGGGGCCTAGATCCTCTCCAGGACTCCACGCAACGCCCAGATCTGCATCACACAGGCAGCTTTGCAACCCATCAGGAACACACGACACAGGCTTCTCAGAGTGGGTAATCTTCCTTTCTTTGAAAAAAGATTACTCACAAGGACAGTTTGAGTCTGAAAATACTTTAACAAAGAAGGGCAGTTTTATTCCACCAGCAGAAAGAGTTGAGAAATTTTGAAAACACATGATGAGGTTAAAAGAAGAGATTAACACGTAGACAAAGAAACAGAAATAGTTTTTTGATAGAGAACATTACTGGGCTACAGAATATTTTCCTCAGGAAAACTGTCATGGAACACTGAAGGGAGAAAAAAACAATGAAAAGCCTAGAGAGGTTTTGCCTAGAGAGGCAAGAAGATGGAACAGTGAACTCTATAGGATTTTACCATCTCTAATTTCTATGATTGTACAAAAATATATGCAACAGCAGAACCTGGAATCTTCTGTGCACACAGGGAACACACAGTATAATTTTGCTGCTGTACTCTGGAGTTAGTTTACAGCTCTGATTTTGTAATAAGCAGAAGAAAAGTACAAGCATGTGCATCTCCTTCTCCAGAAAGGATGGGATGATTGTGGTGTTGGAAAGATGAACATGCTTCTGCTGTGTGTCTTAATTATTTGAGTCTCTTTTTCTCCGGGGGAAATAAATATGAATTGAGCAATCTGGTCTAGTGGAAGGTTCCTCTCCTCATTGCAGAGGAGTGGAACAAAATGATCTTTAAGGTCCCTTTCAACCCAAACCATTCTATGATTCTATGAAAACTTATCCTTCGGAGAATTTCAGTTCTGACCACAGCGTGCCTATGAACTCATGGGTATGGCACAGAATGCAAAGCTTCTGATGAAAATTCCTTGCTAAATCATTCAGATCCATCGAGCCTGAAACTGCCCATCACTCTTCTGCTGCACATCTGGGGAAAACACCACTGAAATCCATCAGAACTCCAGGAAATCCCCAGGGAAATTCTTTCTGGCCTAAACATTTCCCTG
The DNA here is from genome assembly GCA_013397915.1 of Daphoenositta chrysoptera. Taxonomy (NCBI): domain Eukaryota; kingdom Metazoa; phylum Chordata; class Aves; order Passeriformes; genus Daphoenositta; species Daphoenositta chrysoptera. The sequence goes on from VZRO01004341.1 coordinate 681,487, forward strand.
CTACAGAGCTGCTTTCCAGCTTATGCAACACCCAGAGACACTGGGAGAGAGTAAGTTAAGGTGACGGGGAGGCCTCAGCTCTCCACGTCCTTGCTTTGTGTTTTGCAGTCAGAGCAATTATGTTATATCAATGTTGTTGGAGGGGGTTATGCTGTAAATTGATACAAGTGTCTGCTAAGATGAAATCTTCCTCAACATGAATATGGATTTCAGCTGCATTTTCACTCACTAAATTACTTTGCAGATGGGCTAATAACCTGAGGTTAAAATAACCTCTGTTGAATAAACTATCTGAGGGAATAAACTGACTACATTTTCTTGGTCAGAAAGACCTACTGATAACAGAATTTAATGCTGGTAAGGAGGACCGGAGCTGTGATTCATTTAGATCACAATGCCCTTAATTTAAAATAAAGAGTTAGTCGAATTCCTAAGAATGGTGTAAAAAAAAAAAAGAGTGTATTAAAGCCAGGACCACAAATGATCAAGGCAGCAGCAAAAGCTGATGATTTAGCTACATGGGATACAAACTTGCATTTTCAGTAGTATTTGTAAACAATCTCATTTTCTGAATCTCTCCTTTGTGTGCTTTAATTGTTGTGCTCTATTACTTCCAATAACTCCAGATTTTGTCACCAACTTCACCAGAAAGCAAAGCAATGGATCCCAGTCCTCTCCATGCAAAGCAACAGCAAAGTCACCACGGTGAGTCCTGCACCCACAGTCGTACACAGGAACAGCAAAATGTCCTGTTAGCTGTTGCCAATTCTTTGATTAAAACATTATTAAAGATTTAGGCAAATATAATTTTAAATCACCTCTAAATGTTGTCCTGTAGTCATGAAAAGAGGTATGATTAGAGGTGCTCTCATTTCCCTCTCTCCTGTTGCCTTTGTTTTGTGAAATATCATTCCTCTTATAATGATGCTGTCTTAGTCTAAATTTTTGCTCCAAGTACAGTATTTAATAATTAATAATTAATGAATTAATATCTTTAGAATACAAAGGAACATTAATCTTTTTGTTAAGTCACATCATTTTCCTGCTAACAATAAAAATGCTTTGTTATAATTCATTCTATCGAATATGAACATCGTTTCTCTTACATTATTTAATTAATGATTGAGTTCCCCCTTTTCTAAAGTAAACTGAAACTGGAAAAATAAAATAAAATCAGTAAATAAATGGCTTCTAATGAATCTTTTTTTTGTATTAGTCCATTTCCACTATCAAAATTATATCTGGTCAAGTGGTTTACAAAGGAAATAAGCATTGCATTTACTTTATCAGATGAGATAAGCATGCCAGTTTAGCTTTTTTTTGATGTACAAAATTTGGGTTTTGGAAATTGGGTTATAAGATTTTGAACACTGACAGCTCTTGCTGTTTTCAAGCTTTACTCAATTTGTTTATTTACTGTTGCATTTAAGTTTTACGCAACAGACAGAAAATGGAACTTTAACAGATTTTTCTCGCCCAGTGAGCATTGAGTTCACAGCCCCAGTGTTCAAATCTAGCATGGGATAAAATAAAAAAAAAACAACACTTTTAATTTTTCCTCCCCAAATGAGGAAAATGCAGGTTCAATATGTCTGTGTTCTTCCAAAAGCAGGAGGCAGATTTTACCTCACTGGTTGTGAGCACTGGTGGTCACTGAGGCTTCAGGGACAGGGACTGACCTCTCAGAAGGTCCCGTTTCATAACACACCACCACTTTTTTAGTTAAACAGTTTGAGATCTGGGCCAAAATCCCATTCTCCAGGCAGGTCTAGTTTAGTATCCAAATCCCTAAAGAGCTAAAGGGGATTTTAACCACGTGGAGGAGTCTCAGAGCGAAATCAAGCCTCCTGTACGTCAAATTTCCACCAGTTCATTTATCTCCTGGAATCTGGTTGAGGGCTTGCAAAGAGAGGGAAGAGGAAGCAGGTAGAAGTGTAAGACACCTAGTAAATTATAAGACTAGTTCTGATAAGTTCACCTTAGACATTTTTCTTTTTCCTAATAATATATAATTCAACTTTAAGGAAAACAGATGATTCTGAAAAAAAGAATAATTCAAGCTTTTCTGTTTTCATGACTGCAGAGAAGTTGTACTTTCCATCTGAACTAGCACAAACACAAGCAGAAAGTGCCATATTTCACCCTTTACTTATTTTTATTGTTTCATCTATTAGTTCTGGGGTTCTTTTTTCTACAAAGCTCACCTTCTTTCAAAAAATGTAAGGCATGAAAAGGTGCTCTTCAAGGCTGATTTTATGACAGGTGGCATTGACAGATCTAGGATTTATAGAAGAACAGTTTGCATCACCTGCCACAGGGAAAATAACTTATTGTTTGTGACTCCTGCCAAAGAGAGCACCTTTGTGGCCACCCATCACGCCGATGAGATTTGGCAGGTTCGATCAGGCCATGAGAGCCTTTCACAACAGGGCTTTGTCAAACCTGTCCCTTCACTGCCCACAGTGTCACAGAGCCACCAAATTTCCCTTTTGTTGCCCACGCTGAGTCTCGGCAGTGGCCGGCACCGAAGGGACACGCGCCGCTACCGCTCGCGCAGCAGAGCTGTCACATCTCCCGAGACAAAGATCAGTGGCCTTTCCTTGGGGCACAATAAAAAGGTACTGCAAATTTCACTTTGTAGTAACTACAGGCTACAGAAATTGCATTAGCTGCATTAGATGGAGTCATAGAAATATTCAGGAAGGTTAGCGGGATATGGTGGATGTCACATTTACACTGCGATAAAAAATCACTTTGCTAACTTATAATGTTTTCTGCTTTGGTAACACCCTATATTAAGGTGCCATTTATAAATAATTTATTATTATTTATTAATGTATAAGCCACTTTATAGGATGGTAGATAACAACTTAAATTCATGTATTAAAGATGCACATGCATGGTTTAATACAATTTACGCCTCACAATATCCTTTGCAACAGATTCTCATCGCATCATCTGTTCAGCATTTATTACTAATGCATTTTATAACACACTTTATAATACATTATTTGAGGAAGTAGCTGCATTTAGTGATCATTTTCATAAATAAGAATAAAGCATTTATAAGTGGCACCTTAATTTAAAGTGTTACCTTCACATTACTGGGTAGTCACTCACCATTTGTCTCACTTTGCAATTACTCTCGAAATGCACCTCTTAATAAAGGACATGCTGTGTCCTATTTCTTCTCATACCCTACATCTGATTAAGAGTTTATCAAGGCATTTTTTCCTTCAGCTGCTCTCAAACCTTTGAAGTTGCCAGCTCAGTCTAAATTTGTCTTCTGTAAACACCAAAGTTTTTATATTGAAATAATAGTTGCCAGGAGGCTGAGGATATTGGATGGTTGGTTGCCTACCAGGTTGGCCAGCGCCGGCTGCTTGGATTCTTTGTAGAATTCCATTTTCCGAGCAGTAAGAACAATCCAGGAGGTGGACCAGTTTTTCCTTATAGATAAAATAAAATAAAAAAAAAAAGAAAGAAAAAGAGAAAAATCTGTGAGGCACTTAACCAAGAGCTGAAAGATGTTTCATTTGCAGACTTGGCTTTTAATTATTAAAACATAGTATATATTAATATATATATGTCAGAAACAAAAATGATTTAAAGTCAACATTGTCAATGAACTTCCATCGACATTGATGGAGTTGTACCATCCTAATTATACCCAAAATGTAACCTATCAAAGCTTCGAGGGCTTTTTTTATCCTCATTCATATTTTGAAGCCCATTCGTGTTTCTTTTTTACCATGGTGTCAAATGAAAACAGTGGGATTATTCACACATACTCAAAGTTCACATATAGAGGACTCTGAAATAGCTGGTGCCCTTCTGGTACCTAATACTTAAAATAAAGCTGAGAGGGAAAAATGCTGCTCTGATTATACAGAGCTCAGTCACAGGTCTATTTTGAAAGGTCCCAAATGCTTTCTCCTTTCCCTAATTTAAGAGTTCACAGGAGAGCAAGGAAGATAAGAACAATATCTGAGCAAGGTTTAAGTAACCATTAAACATCAGGAGTTCATGGTACAGTCCTAGAGAACTGACAGACTGCTAGGGCTAGGGAGAAGTAAAAATACACATGGACATGTGAAAGAATGTCCCCTGATACAGAAGAACACAACATTCAACTCAAGAAAATGCTGTTATATATATTACCTACAACAGGTTTCAAACCACTACATAATCATAAATCTGATCTGATAAAAAACTACTTTTGGATCAACAGCTCAAGTTTGACTCTCCAATTTAAGGGTCATAACATCTGATATTTACAGAAATACTTATAAACCCCCTATTGATCTGCTTCATATGGTGAATACGAGTTGTCTATTGGTCAGCATAACTTCAGTTCTTTGTTATTTTTCTCTACTTTTTCTTTCCATTTAAAAGAGGTCTTGTAAGTGCACAAAGGTGTAAGTGGTCAAGCGTGTTATGTGCGGATTTAAACAAATTTTCCTATGAGTTGGATATGCTGGATGAATATGGATTACCAAAGAATTAGACAGTAATACATCTTAAATCCAGTACCCAATTTATACTAAATAACATCAGTTGTGGGTAAAGTGGGGCAGCCACAGCTTCTCTGGGCACCCTGTGCCAGGGCCCACCACCCTCGCAGTGAAAAAGTTCTTCCTAACTTCCCATCTGACCCTGCCCTCTGTCTGTTTGAAGCCATTCCCCCTTTTCCTGCCATTCCAGGCCCTTGTCCAAAGTCCCTCTCCAGCTTTCTTGGAGCCCCTTTAGGCTCTGTCACATTCACATGTTATACCTTAATTTCTTGCCACCATCTGCTATTTTTGCTTTTAGAAGATAACCTTCTTTCTCCACTACCTGCAAGAAAGAAAAAATAAGGTCATAACCATATTATATATATTCAGATGAATAAAACTACTTAATACATGCACTGGAGTCTTCATCCAGCTAGTCTAGAGTGGGTCACTTTACCATTAATTCTCAGCTTAATCACCTATTTTTTCTGATATATTCAGTTCTTTTAAATATTTGCAAAAAACATTTAAAGCCAACTACTATACAAAATTAACCACAATAAAAACCCAATTAAGTTGTATTTTACTTTATTTTATTCTATTTATTTAGAATAAAATTATTTTAATGTGGGCAAAGTTTCTAGCTACAAGCAAAAGGGAATTTCTAATACATTGCAGGTAAATTATGTTAAAACATCATTTTATATGTTGAGTTTCATGACTAGCTGTGAGGGACACACCACACTGAGGACTCTGTATGGGGATGTGACACTGGATTGCAGGGTCCCAACACTGTGCTTGAGTTTTGGTGTATTAGAAGCAGGGCCTAGGCTTGCTTTTTTTTTTTT
>VZRO01004341.1:686866-740188 GCA_013397915.1 Daphoenositta chrysoptera
AATTTGTGCTCCTACACCTCTCTGAACACCTTCCTTAAGCCAGAGCCCCTTGCAGACACTTGGCTCTTTGATCTGCTGAAATATCCCATTGTACAGCTGGGATACAGCTGGGAGAGGGGTTATTTTTGTCTATGTAAATTTATATTAAAAAGCTAAAAATCAAACCAAGCAGGATGACTATTTTTCAGCCAAACCCAACAACCTTCCATCTCATCAGGTCTCGTTAACTAAGGAGGTCTCAACTGTGTCAGTAATGGGAAAGAGAAACGAAACTGTGATTAAGAGTGAGTCTGGTTTTGCTTTCAAACACTACTGAGCCAGTGCCCGACTTGGATATTAGAAACTCCACATGGCCTTTGTAGTAAATTGCATCACAAGGCGATTTCATAACAATTTCAATGGAATTTTGCTGTCCACAAAGCCATTAAATAGCAATAAAACATGCTTTAACAGGCGATATAAGGATTTTTAAATCAAACATGTATGTTATTTTGATTGTACAAAATAGCATTATTTTAACAGTGTAATATGTTTCCCTATTTCCTCAGATTTTGTCTGAGGTTGACATACAACATGTAATGAGATATATACTGTGCACATATCTGTTTGTACCTGTGGAAAAGCCTGTAGGCCTGTGGACAGTGATTTAGGTGACATTTTCAAATGAGTACAGGAGGATCAATGTGTGCTCTATCTGTAATTTGTACTTATCTCATGTAAATTCCTGTCATGCATATCACTGCCATAGAAAACCCAGAGAGAAAGTGTGCAGGGATTATTGTGCAGAGTCATGTCACTATTTATCTAGTGATGGATGGGTGAACTAGCAGAGCTAAAATAAGGTTTAATCCCCATCTCCACCTACTTTTTTTTTTTTTTACCTTTATTTTACTTTTTTTGATATTTTTCTTCCCCTTCTAACCCTTCATTTTTGTGTCATAAAGGTTCTGGTGGTTGGCCAGGACCAGAGATACCAAATAACATATGAGAAAAGTTATTCTTTTTAATATTTCTATCCATCTGGAAACAGAAACTGGGAGGAGCATTGGCTAACCATTCAAGCTGTTGATAGCTTCTCTGAATCAAAATCTCATGCTTTCAAAGTTTACCAACCACTTTCCCAAACTCCTATCTTATCCAATCCAGAACTAAATGAAAATATTATTTTCCAGCATCCGATCTGAATCACCTTTGTTGTCAAATTTTGGGAAGTTAAGAACTAAATGTGCTTCCAGATGAAAATGTTGCTGCTCAGTCATATTTTCCTTATAATTGTCTTCAGCTAGGATATCAAATCCACTAACAAATACTGGGTATATAAAATATCCTGACTTAAATTACATAGCTCAAATCCACCATTTGCTATAAATTAAATGGCTCAAAACTGAACAGTAAAAAACTACAAGAGCTGCAGTTAATATGAGCCCTCTCACTGCTAAGAAAACTCCTTTCACATATATTGCTTTAATTGAATTAGTACAGGTGCTGTCGTTAAGTAAAATTAGTATGGCCTCCTCTAATTAATAACGTGCACAGTTTTCTCTGTAATAAATATAGAGGTCATGCATGGAATTATGAAAACACTACCACAAAGCCAAATAAAAATATATCTAGGATGACCCCAATGTTTTTATAATTTCTTTTTGGCGTGCTGCATTCCCCTTGTTTAACATCTGTTAATATCTCCTTTTCTATTCTACTTTTTTTCCCAAGAAAACACTTCTAGGACAGCTCAGGATCAACTTACAATGTTGATGTTCTGTAAATGGATGATATTGGATTGAAAAGATTTCCAAATATATCTTAATGTTCTGTTGTTTCTGTCTCAATAAATATCATCATTTGTTGTTAAGCTGCTGCCCTTCCTGCACCTTTTCAACATGTGGAAGGTTGAGAAAATGACCCAAAATGCCCTGAAGAATTAGCATAGAAATAGGAAAATGGAATTATTTTATGGAGTTTGGGTTGATTTCTTTTTTAAATTGTTTTTAGAAGAATAGTAAAGATGAGAGTACGTAGTGTAAATATTTGAGTTTCTAAATAAGAATTAAAAAGAAAAGACTCTCATTCTCATGAACTAATATTGTTAGAAACTATAAGGAAACATAATTATCACTGTGTCACATACAGGTTTTATAATTTTCTTGAGCAGAATTCAAACCTTCTGAACACACCTAATCCTGAAAAGTTTGTGTAAGTACCAGTACTGCTGATACCAAGCTATCTTTAATGGATCTGTATTTGCATATTCATTTTATTTTAGCTGAAAAACATCTGTTTCTCATTCCCCCTAGATTCTTTAAATGTCAAGATTTTTTTTTAATTTAATGATAATATTTCTTATACAAATTAATACTTTTATTAAAAACACCTTAATAAGGGCAAAGAGAGGACAAAGACTTGGTCTCATTCCTTTATACCAAGTATTAATACTGATGAAACCTCAGTCGAGTACAACAGAATTAACAACAAAGTCAAGCTGTATAAATGAATTTGTACCTTCTAAAATTATTCTTTTTTCTTGATTAATCGAAGTCCCTCACATACCTTAACATCTTGAGGCATCCAAATCCTCTCATATTCATTCTTTAGTAAAGCAAGTGCAACATTTACGTTATAAACCTTTAAAATAACCAGAGTGATTTATTAGATCTGTAGAGCAATTTCTTACCGTGGGGTCCTGGGTACTGATGATGTCTGTAAACGTCAAGTTGTGCTGGGAAAGATTCCTTCTGTGACGATTTATCTGAAAATGAAGAAGAAATATTTGCATTCAGAGAGGAATCAAATAGATGCAGGTAAAGATGGACCAACAAATTTAATTACAGGGCACACACAGCATGCTCTGGGTGGGGGTTTGGGGTTTCTTTCTTGTGTTTCTCTGAGCCCTGGGTATTTGAAATGTACAGCTGATGAACTGTGGCATAAAACTCTGGTGTAAGTGTGTCTCTTTGTGATGTCACATTGCCAAATTTACCTAAAAATTAATCAGCTGATAATAATAACTTAAATGATGGTGGTTTGTTTTTTTTTTTTTTCCCATTAGGATTCTCAAAAATGGTTTAACTGGTTAGGTGCTCTAAAACCCATTTTAGAGAAAGAGGAAAGCTGCTGATTATAACCTCAAGGCCACAAAAAGCAAGTCAATGAAGAAACCAGAAAACAATTGGGCACAAACACACAACAATCCAGCAAGTTTAAACTGCTTTAACGGCTGTTTTTAAAGTCTCCATGACTGAAAGGTTACAGCAATACTGGACTCTGAGTCTACAATTGCTCCCAAATACCGAGTCCTTGATTTCCTCCAATTCTCCCTTTTCTTTGAGGAAGACAATGTAATCAACTGTGACTTAATTGTGAAAAATTATTGCTTTACACAAGAAACTATTAAAACTAAATAAAAGTTGCTTCACAAATCAAGCATTTGGCAGAGCTCAACAGCATTTTACTTCCTTAAAAATCTACAACAAAGAATAGACCACTCAAAGGTGTGTACAAGTGTGTATATATATAAAACTTTTACTGTTTAAATTCAATGTCAATCAACAAAATATAATTACGAGTTGGGATCCTGTAAAATTCAGTGATTATTTCCTCTTTTAGCCGAAGCCACAAAGCAAACAACAAAATATAGTCTCAACTAGTTTCCACTGTATTCATCATAATGCATTCTCTTTTCCCCTATTAAAAGAGAGTTAACCAAAAGTCATAATGTATTCTGTTTATATTCAAGTGTCTGAATATAGAAAATATTCTTAATTAATCCAGAGGGCCATGCTCAAAAAACAGTTAAACATATTATGATCCCATATTTTTTCTCCTCACATTGCTTTCATGTTTATTTGTAAGCACTAAGGTTTTTAAGCCTTGAAATCTATATCCTAGATATTGCTCTACTCTCCTAGTCAGAGCTAATGAGCTTAATGAATTACCAGTTCTAAATTTAATACAAACATTTCAAAGAAAGAGATAAAACATTCTTCACAATTCAAAAGTTTCTCTGACCTATTTATGAAGAATATCACTTAACAATTTCATTAAGGGTGAGTAACAGCTGGTGACATGGCTGTGTCCTAAAGTGTTTTTCTCTCTTAATATTCTGCATCTTAAGCAATCGAGCTTTCATAAGAAATACTTTAGTTAGTGGCAGTCCCTCCTTTGGGGAGAAAAAAAATGTCAGACCACATTTTCTGTATTTTGCAATCTTGTTTTCAGGAGTGTCATGTTCCTGTTTTATTAGCATGTAGGGTAAACAAGAATGATTTGCTGATGCTATTGAGAGAACTTCTAAGATTACAGTCTTTCTATTTAGATTCTGGATGGAGCTTAATATTAATGCAGGCAGAGGCATGTATATAAATTCAAAATAAATTAATTCAATTTATCTTTTTCTTTATCTTTACTGTTAGACAACTCTGAAGGTTCTATAGGGCCTGAGACATATAGCTAAACTATTCAGGTCTAGATCACAGAAACTCTTTCTCACCCAGATCCCCCACATCCTAATTATTCCCTAACATACAACGGAGCACATTGCCCGGCAATGCTTTCTCAAATCTATTCCTCACTCATCCAAATTAAATAACAAGACACACCACCACTCCGCAGTGCCTGCTTTGACATTCTGCTGCTCTCTCCAGGAGCCCCACGTGCCTGTTGGGGGCCCTGTGTGCAGCTTTGTGAAGTGTGGAGCACCGAGCAGAGCTCTCGGCTGCTCTTTGGTGCAGCGATCAGAGCACTGCCAAAAGAAATGCTCACGTTTGATACTTGCTAAAAAGAATTTATCCGGAGTCCTAAATCCATCCACAACCCAACGAAGAAATGAGTAAAAAGCCCTATTTCTGTAGGCCTAGCAAATTATTGGGGTAGTATAATTATAAGACAACAGTAAGATTTCCAGGATCTATGAAAGGATTAAGGAAAATTAAATTCCACGTGTGGAAGATACTATGTCCTTTAAGAAACCTATTTTGTGTATGCAAAGCAGAAATGTTGAGGAAATCTTCATGAAGACAAGGGAAACAATAGATCTCTTACACAATTATTTAATTGATACTCTTGCTAAAAAGGTGTTTCTTTTTTGTAGCCCTACCAATGTGCAATCTCAGACCAAAAAAATTCCTGAAGCTCCAAAGTCTGAACCTACTTAGAGAAATACAACCAAAATCCACAATTATGTAAGCCAAGATCCAGTTCTTCTGGAATTTATTCCCCAAATATTTAGCTCAGGAATGGAATTAACAGAAACTTCAATAAAGTTCTTACTGATTTCTACCAGCCTTTTGGTTTAGAAACAGAACTTTAAAGAAAATTAATCAAAACAACTTAAAATAAAAACAAAACCAGTAGCAGCAGAGAAAATATATTTTTTTTGGACTAATTTGATAAAATTCCAGCAGGCCTGATAGAAATTTGGTCTTAAATATATTTTGCAAACACCATTGAATGAGTTAATTGCATCACTTCCTATAAGAAATCCAGTTCAAAGTTCAAATGTTCTCAGCAGAGCCCAGGTGACAGCAGTCAAGATGGCCATGTTTCAATATACTCACAATTCTCAGTGGAGTACTGAAACATTCAAAGGGAGGTGTAGGCTCTGTTATTTTCATTCTTTCATTCAGCTTTTAACAGATAGACCATAAAGGAGAGGGGTTGAGATTTTTTTTTCCTCCATAGCTCCATTTGATTACCCTAATAAACTCCAGAAAAACCTAAATAATATCTGTCACAAGTCCTCTACCTCACCTCCCAGGGTATGATGAAAGGCAGAGATTTACAGAAGTTCGTGAGATTCCTTTTTGGGAAAGGCAGCTTATCAGCAGTTTTCTGATTTGATGAACATTCTTCAGTCAGCAACAATGTCACCTGCAGCACTAAAAATCCACTCTGCGAGCGCTTGCAAGTCTGTGGGCAAGTCTGATTTTGTTAAATTCAGCCTGAGCAGCCCCCCCTTCCCTTAGCTAAAGGGGATCCATCTCCTACCAGAGTTATTTCAGAATCTAAGCACTAATCCATCATCATCCTTCCCACAAAGGCAAAGCCTCCATTCCGTGTGCCTGGTACCCCGGTGTGAAGGGACAACCATCTGACAACTGCTGTTTTAACAGGGAGGTAAAACACAGTAACCTGATGTTTCATTTAATTTCTCTCTGTGTTCCCGTTTGTTCTTTAAATTCTCCCACTTTTTCCGGGGATTCGTCATGGCTAAGTCAGCACTACTCTCTTCACACAGTGTGGCATTGATTTAAAAAGAAACTTGGAGGATCCATTTCTTTTTTATTTCCCATTACAGGCATATTTCTAACCTAATTCATCTCGTCAACGAGAAGCAGCAGACTTCTTTTTGATTTCAACCAAACTTAACAAAACCAACCAGCATTACTCAAAATGCTGCTCCAGTGCTAAGTACAGACAATTAATTATTTCCTGAAATGTCATTCTGAATTCACTTGTATCCCTAAGTAATTATGATAATTGTATGACCTTTCTAGGTGGCTTTCAAGATTGTCAAATAAGTTATTCACCACAGATTATTTATCCACAAACACCACCTACGAGTAGCCTGGGAAAACCACGGTTTTCTCAAACAAGCAGCACCTGGTCCAACAGAGCTCTGCTTTGGATGGGAAACCCTAAACTGGCGTCTACCTGCTGTTTTCTCCATCATTGACAGTATTTCTCTGCCAAGGAGAAGGTTCTTAGGGAGGGTTTGATAGATTTCTACCAAAAACCTTGCATGCTGTTCATGGTTTGACCTTTCCTTTTAGGGTTTTAAGTATTGGGTTTTTTCATCCCGCCGACACTACAATCATGTATGTGGAGATTCCTTTATAAATAACCAAAAAAAGAGAGAAATCCCCTACTGTTGAGCCCCTACTACTGCCTGATGCTCTGATCTGGACCCAATCCAGCAAAGCACTCTGCAATGGGCTTAAGTGTTTTTCTGGATCAGGGCCAGAACACTCCATTCTTTACAGGATCGAACTTACTGGTGGCAGCTTGAAAGTTTGCAATAAAAGTACAAACTAGTCACATAAACTTTTGTGGAAACCATTCCCTCAACAGAGAAGGAGGGGTGACACCTGATTTAGTGATTTCTGTGGTCATTTCGTTCCCAGTCACTCCCATACTGCAATGACAGCTCATAATTGCTTAGATAAGGAAACTTAACAAAAATGTATTGTAGCATTTCTTAATGGCCACGTCCCTTGAAAGACACCTATGCAATGGCAGTGGCAAGGAGAATCCTGTAACATTTCACTCACTGCCATGCTCAAAGTGAGTTGTTTTAAAGATCCAGTCTTGGGCAGTATGGCAAGTCCATCGTTATCTACAGAAATTATTTAGAAACAGCTGAGCTATGATATGATTTCATGTCAGCTGTGAAAGGCACTGAGAAAATCCCACAGGCATCCCCACTCAGAAATGCCTCTTTATCATTTACAAGGGCATTTCACAACGTGAAAATTGGGAGAGCCTTCAAAGTGACAGAGGGCAGGGTTAGATTAGAGATCAGGAAGAAATCCTTCACTCACCCGAGGGTGGTGAGGCCCTGGCACAGGGTGCCCAGAGAAGCTGTGGCTGCCCCTGGATCCCTGGAAGTGTCCAAGGTGAGGCTGGACAGGGCGTGGAGTGACCTGGGATAGTGGAAGGTGTCCCTGCCCATGGCAGGGGGTGGCACTGGATGATATATAAGGTACCTTCCAAGCCACACTGTATTCTATGATTCTGGTCAATTCTGCTCATTTAATTTCAGCAGATAAGGCACTTTTTTCCATTCTCAAGACATGGAGGACATGAAGAAACAGCAGGAACTATCCCATTTCTCCCCCACGTCTGTGAATGCTCCCAGTGCGTTCGAGCTGTGCCATCACTCAGCAGAAGACCCCTTCCAGCCCTGGGGAAAGCTCCGTGTCCCAGTGGGCTCCCTGCCCACAGCCACAGCCACCAGCACTCCTGACTTGCTCTGGGAGCCCTCCTAACTCCATCCTCCTGGGGGTTACATTAGGACCACATGGTTTATATTTTCTTTTCCCCCCTTCCTTGTCTCAAAGAGATTTCTTCAGAAAATAAGGTACTGAGACAAAAGACAGTATAATATGGTATTAGATCTCTCTGCCATTTTTCTAAGGCTTGCAGGAGACAGAGGCACAAAGTGCAGTTTCAGTCCTGCCCCCACCAGCCCACATTTGTTCCTCACCCTCCATCCCCAGGCTCCCGAAAACTCATTACCATGCAGGTGACCGAACACTTTGCTCAGGAGTAGGAACTTGCATGGATGGAGCTTTTGTGCGCTGGCTACAGACCAGATAATCTCTCTATGCATCATTTAATAAGAAAACCACTTCACAGTCCTCACAGGCCTATGTTACATATGACATACTTGCAGCAGAATCTGCAGCCTGAAATCGGTGGGGGGAAGAGAAAAAGCAGCAAGCAGGATTGTGTTGCCTCTGCCCTGCGTGCCTCCCTTTGAGCACACTGCCCTCTACACTCAGCTCACATCTCCAGAGCCTCTGAAAATAATGATAATGGTTTTGCTTCCCTTGACCTCTTGCCCCCTTATAAATCAGAATCCTATAGACCTTTCCCACAGTGCGAGGGTCCTCCTTTGTATCCGAGCCTGTGAAGGTGGGTATTTTTTATCAAGGCAATATAACCACGTGGGCGTGCTGCTCCCTGGCTTCAGGACTTGCTGTAGACGAGCACTGCGGTGCCTCTGCTGGGGGAGTATCTCCATTTATCTTCATTCATGAAAGAAGAGTAAAATAATTACTCAGATCCTAGTTTAAATTTCAGTCCAGCGTTCAGATGAGCTCATTCTCTGTGATCAGAGAATCATTAATCACGAGTTTGATTACAAAACAGAGCCTGTTTGAAACTATGTCGCCTTCTTCCCCAAATTATTGGAGGGGTGTTCTAAATCTGGGGTATCCAGTTTGGTCTAATATTTTGAGTCCAAGAATTAGCTTTCACCGGTACTTTTCTCCATTAATGGCTTGCTGCTTCCCAGGAGCAGAATTTTCCCTAGAGTGGGAGCCCTTTTGTTTCTCTCTAGTCACTCAAATGGCCTTTGAAATTTGTCCAATTGATCCTTGCTTTGAGGGAGTCCCAGCTGATGTCGTTGGCTTCAATTTTAGCATTTTCAGGAGTAGGAGAAGTGCCAAAAGCCCATGTAGAAGAAGAGACAGCTACAAAAGGTTCTTACCACCCATGTGTGTTCAAGAAATCCTAGGGCTGCTCTAAATCTGACTGTGGGTCACTCGGATTCGTGTACCTGGGGATCCGACTATCACAAAGGAACCAACAGCTGTGCTGCCTCTAATCCGCAGGATTTCCAACTGGAAATCAAACTGGAACCAGTCTCTAAGCTTCAATATGCTTTAATTGCATTAAATACAATCCTCATCGATTCCAGGAAAGAACATTAAAAGTGGAACCTTTGTTATATTTCTATTTGCCTTTTCTGTTACAGCCTGTAATATGCAACAAAATGCAGCAACGCACACACTGTGACAGCATTCATCCAGCCATACATCAAAAGGTATACTATGAAATATAATATATTGATAAGTTTCTTGTTCTATCTTTCTACTCATCATACAGCCATTGCTTTTGGTTCGCTGTGATATTTGAATATATTTAACTAAAGTATTGCAGGTGATTTGGTAAAATTACAGATGAGTAGCAGCAATGGTAGAGGAAATATGGAGTATAGGCAGCAGGAATAAAAATGCAATAACTATCAGTGCTTCACTCTTCTTTGCCTCTGACATCTATGTCTGCAAAACTGTTCTTTGATGCTATGTCTAAAAAAGGTAAAAATCAAAGTTAATACAGACAGAGAACAATGATAGATTATCTTTTCATGTCCCCTTTGGATCTTAGGAAAATAAAGAGAATAAATGTGAGAACTCAGCTGTGACAGCAAACTGTGTCAGCAACTCTGACCTGAAATTGCACCCCAGAACTGTAGTCTCAGGGTAAGGGGAAAGCAAAAAAATATCATTAAAACTTACTAAGTAAATGTGCAAAAACATCTACAAGAATTGCCTTTATAAAATCACATTCAGCACATACACTACAATTAAAATGCTCTCAAAAGCTCTCTCCTGAAAGGACTGTCTTACAGAAAAGCATAATTAACATTGATGTCACACTCCTGCAAGTCATCCGTTGCTGTTTGCCATATAAAATACCCTTGTAGAAAATAATATTAATATTCCTAGATAAACGCTCGGTCCTCTCTAGTGGACCCCACATTAGCACATCACTTTATTCTGCCTACCTAATTCCTTCTTTCAGATTTAAACAAGCCAAAAACTCACCTTATGCTACTGCAGAAGCAATTTTTATTTTTGAAGGTTAATCCAACTCAGCAGGATTTAGGGATGGCACTTTTGCTTGGTCGTAGGCATGTTGGCTCAGGCCAGACAGCTGTTTGGACATTCTCCACTGGGAATCTTGCCCTCAACACCCACAGTTGATGCACATACATGGTCTACTGGCTGCCTACTTCCATGCCCATCTGTTCAGATGGCATGGTGCCCACTCACAAGTTCGCTGGATCCTTGCCCTTAGTGTGTAGATGCCAGGCAATGATGGGCTTAGATGGGCAGCCTGCAAAATACTGAAAGTGATCATTTTTTTCCTGTAGGAAATCCTTCCTCTGCAATAGCACTGAAGCATGGGCACCACATGCTACCCTACACTTAATAACACCTGTGGACATATATGTGCCAGGAATGGAAAGGGAGGGGGGGGGAATGTACTCGGGGGGAAAATACAGAATGGAATGATACAAAAAATTCGCAAGGATTCCTGTGTAAGAATACACTCTCCTTTGCCCATGGCAGTGGAGGGACACCCAGGTTAACTGGAAACAAAGTGGGTTAAGAATCAGAGCAGCAGAGCCACGGCCACGCTGGGCAGAGCACTGCCTGGGTTACCCTGATTCCCACTTCTGACACCCAACTTCCCTTAAAACTACCTTGGCCACTGCACATCACTCAGAAACCAAAGCGTATAAAAATCAAAACCAAATCAAACCAAAACCTGTGTGAACTAAACCCAGACCTGTCTAAACTTCAGTGCACATTCCATATACTCCATGCAGCACAAAATATTCCATGGTAAGCCATGGCACCAATCAAGGTAGATAGTAAAGAAGTCATTTTAACAAAGGTTCACTTTAACTTGTGTCATAGCTCTTTAAAACTGTAACTGAGAAAACTCTACTTGGTAACAAGAGGTGATTTCAGATAATTTAGTGGATAAGACAAGTTTCTCAATTTTTTTTTCCAGGTCCAAAAATCAACCTTATTGCAACTATATTAGCACAAACCAGCAATTTAAAATTAAAAAAATGTTTTCTTCCCTCTTTCAATTAACAGTAAAGGAACTTACAGCCATAATTTTATCGCTTGAAATAAGCTACTTAAAAAATTAATACTTTGTTAACTATTCCAAAAAGATATATTTTATTTACATTTTTATTGAAATTATTTGAACTTTGTGCCTATAAATCCCAAGGTATTTTCACAGGCCATCCATTCTTTAGTTGTTCTCCATACATTGGATGGGAGTCATCAGAAAAATCACGGAGTTTCTGCTTTTTGATTAGATGAACTAAACCTTAGAAGAAAGCGGGGGCGGGGGGAAATCAAAGAACGATCAAGCAGAGAGTGAAGACTTCGCTTCCAGTGACTTCTTTCAGGAATCCTCCTTCCACCAACACTGTTGTGAACAAACTATCACTTCTACAAACATGCATGGAAAATTAAGAAACTGAGTTGCAAATACCTATGAAACATATTGATAAAACTATTCCAACAAGTTGTTTTTTCTCTTTTTTTCTTCCCCTTCCCCTTGCTGCGTGCACCCCAACAATGCTCCAACAATTTTGGACGTGTGTGAGCAGGCTGGAAAGAGAGATAAATCTACAAGGCTGGATCTGCAGCCTGGCTCGGGGCTCTCATGGAGTCAGCAGTGAAAACCTGTGCTTGGAGGCACATTTAAGCTGTGTCTAACTTAGTGTTTACTCTGGGGTGACTGGATTTGAGCATGCTGTCCCTACCCCAGAGAATTGTTTGCTGTGCGGAGACATCCGTCTTGTCTTTGAGCATGCTCCGCCGAATCACTCGTGTGTGGCTGCTTGATCTGTTTGGGTCTGGACATATTGTCAGATCCTTGTGTCCAAGTTTCACGGGAGCAGTGCCGAAAAAGTCCTGGCTCCAGAATGAAATTAGATTTACTCAGAACACAAGCCAAAATAGTCGCTATGAACATCCGGTGACAAAAATCAAAGAATCAGAATAAAAAGTGGTTTGCTCTGGCTCTCAAGCTTAGTTCAACTTCTTTAATCTGAAGGGAAAAGAAACTACTAAGACCACCTCCTTTTTAGCTTTTAGGCTGTTGATACCAGGCAAAGCAGAGGTGAAACATTGGTTTTTACAAGGGAAAGTCCTTTTTTTTTTCAGTGTAGAAATTTTCACAAAGAACCTTTCTGTGTGATTGAAAGGAGTATCTTCTAACACAGGTCACAGCTGACAACCCCATAGCTAAATCTTACTTAAAACTATTCTGAGACCAAAATTAGAGACTGTAATACAGAACCACTTGGATACCTGTCAGATTGATAATATCTAGATGACCATCTAACTTGCCACCTGCTCTCTCTTCCCTTTGCACTAATAACCTGAATAAGCTTGTGAATACTTTTTCCCCAGTCCTGTTGGCTCATATTAGTCTTTCATGCCATCAAGACCTGCAATCTCTTAAAAAAATCAGTTTTGCTTATTAGCATTGTTCAGAGGACCAAATTACAAATGCAACACAAGAAAGAATGAAGCAAAGTTTTCAAACAGATTTTCCCAGGTGCCATTATAAACATTAACCTGGAAGAAAGAGTAATCAAGATAATAACTGATCTACTTCAAGTAGCTTTTTAAGCAAATGGGTAATTTTGCAAAGGTCAATTAGCAGGACGACTCCTTCCTATTAGATTTGACACCATGATATTCAGCTAGGAAAAGAATGAAAATATTTAAAAGCCTAACTTTTCTCCCCTCTTCCTTGGAGATTTCTCAGTTTTATATTTAATCACAACCTTGCAGCAAACCAGGTAGGACAGCAGTGATTGCTAGTGCTGCTACCCAGCTCAGGGATTCTCCACTTACGATTTGCCTTCATTTCACACAAAATTAATATCCTAGCATTTTCACCACAACCTGCTGACACAGTAAAACTATGATGATGTAAAGGTTAGGGCTTGGTTGGGGCTTTTTTAAAATACCAAAGTTAGTTCTTCAAATTTGTATCAGGCTTCAAGACTCTTGATGGGATTCTTTGTCATACATGTTAAAAAAAAAAAAAAAAAGAAAAGAAAAAAAAGAAGAAAAGGAGAAAAAGTTCAATCTATTTGTGTCTTGGCAAAATTAGAACTACAATTGCAAAATGCTATTCTTCATATTGCTTAAGTGCTATTTCATTATTTGCCCTTCAGAGACATAGAAACATTTCAAAAAATCTACTCCACAAGCTGGGCCATGTCCTGAAGAAAACATTGGGGAGAGGGAAGGGCATATTCCTGATCCAAGCACACTGGACCTCCTGGTATTACTCCTGTGGCATTACACTGACAGCAAACCACATAACACTAACACAGCAGATAGAGAAGGGAAGAAATGGAATTATCCTGTTTGAAACTTCTCAAGCGTCTAGACAGACTGGAAATTGCCCCTGATTTGATTTTCCTCATTCTGTTCTGATAGAAAAAAGTCACCTATTTTTCAAAACGTTAAAAAATACTCTCAGCAATACAAAGATCATCCACTGCCATCCAAGATGTGGGCAGTGTATAAAGGCAGGACTTACTCCAGAGAAGTAATTTACCTTATTAAAAACCCCAAAATTATACATCTATATAATTCATTAAAAAAAGCCAACCAGCCATCCAACAACTCAAGAAAACAAATGACCCAAACATTATTAGAAGCTGAAAACAGGAATTTACCTGCATATTTCAGCCCATATATCTTGTTGTACATATATATACACCACACTCTCAGAAAGGCACAAATATACATCGTGTATTGCAAGGAAAAACATTTTGATTTATCATGTTTGTGTTTGGTTTCTTCCTCTTTCACCCCCAGTTCAACAAAGGCTTTCAAATAGCACCTGCCACTTGTTCGCTTTGCTTCTCCACCCCATGACATGGATGAGGAATCAAGATGGCACCATTTATGAAAATGTTTATATAAATATTTTATCCAAACTATGCTGGACTTAGCATATGCTGGATATTTCTCTCTGATATCTCCCTGGAAGGGACACATTTCTTGTTTGAAGGCATGAAAACATGATGAATTTACCAATTCTCTTGGTAGTTTCCCACTAGTCTTTTGCAAAATGTGCTGTAATTCTCATTTTATTTTGGGGGGGTTCCAACTTCCTGACATTTCATCTTGTATACACTTTTCCCACTACATTAAAGAACTCTTTGGTGCCCAGTGTTGTCCCATAATGTAGGAAAGAGGGAAATAATTTGCCTTTCAATTTCTTTCAATAATTTAAACATGCTGAGGTCTGTAGATTCTTCATTGTCAAGACAATTTTCCTAAACTCCTTTTTTTTTTTTTTTTTTGGTTTTGCCACTTCCTTCAATAATATTCATTATTTTAGAATCACTATTCTGACTTTCTACTCATCCGTGCCACTGACAGATACGAATCTTTGCCATCTCCTTAATTCATTATCACTCACAATGGTCAGCTCAAACTTCTTGACCCCAAAACACCCACAAAAGCTACGTTTTGCAACAAAATCTCGGAACACAGTTCCAAATTCTGGGTGCAGCATGGCCTGTTTCCCATATGTACATACATTTGGATAAATTAAAATGCACTTTCAGCCATTAAGCCATCCGGATCACTCTCCACAAGTGCCTTTACCCAGACCTATTTGCCAGTCCATCAATCTTTGCTTTATTTTCAAATGTTATTAGAACTGTTCTATTTACTTCCATATCCTGGATAAAAAGAGTGATTAGTGTCAAGCTTAATACTAGTCCCTGGAGAACAACTCTAAAAATTCACCCAGTTGATGATGATTCCCCAGGGACTACTTTCCAAAATGTGTAAATTAATCAGTTCTTAATCCATTTAATGTGTGCTTCACTGATACAGCACATAACTAATATTTAATCAGAATGTCACATACTATTAAGTCGAGTGACTTAAAAACTTTCACTGCATTTCACAAATATGGGTCCTTTTCCAACCAGACTTACATCAAAAAATAATCCATTTGGTTGCATTTTTAAAAATTTGTTGTTTGTTCCATTATGATGATTGACATCAGCGATATTCCTAACTTTTTTTTTTTTAATTGAACCCTGGAACATTTTTCCATTAATTGACCCAATACTCTTATAGGATAATTTGACAGCAAAATTTTCCAAGTCATGTCATTTTCTTTTTCTGAATACTGGCATAATGGTTGTCCCTTTTTAAAATTTTATAATTTCCATGACAACTGAATATTTACAGTTTAAATGAGCATTGACCACCTCAGAAGACTGCGTAAGGTTCTAGCAAGATATTTTTTTAGGTTTTCTAAAATTTTTCCAGATATTTCAAATTTCTTCTGAAATTAACATTCAACATGTTTTTAGTCATCAATAGGATGGAAAGTTCATCATCAGTTTCTCATAAGCGAGCCAGGTGATTTTAAGAAAACACCAAACAAACCACAAGCACAAAACCCCACAAATACTGTTTCATTATTCAGTTCTTTCCTGCATCACTGTTATAAGCTTCATCATCTTAACAGTGAGCCTGTAGCAGCACAGAATTAAGCTCTTAAAATTAGAGATACAACAAGTTTCTTGAAATTATTCCTGTGAACAGAGTTCAGAACTTAAAGAATTTGGAAACCTTCAGGACAGAGGGAATGCATCCGTTTTGTCCGGCACTGCGGGGCCTGCAGGATTCCCCTCAGGGTACAATATCGGGGTGAATTTGGTTGTAGGGAAGGTTTTATACACACCTTAGCATTTGGCTGCTTTTTACTGTGTGAAGGACCTGTCTATGCCTTAATGAGTGCTATTACAAAAACCAGTCAATTAGCCAATATAGCCCAGTTTGTCACTACCTGGATTCAGTGAATTATAAACTACTGAATGCACAGTACACCTTACAGATAGAACAAAGCTCTCTGGACTCTACAGCCTCGACGTGCCAAAATAATGAAGTTGATTCTGCAGTGCCCTACATTTTATACAATCACCTCTTTATCTGCTAGGAAAGTCACCAAATCAAAAATGGGATATTTTCCCTCATTTATACAGGTGCACATACAACCAGGAAGGCAGAGGCAGGTTGGTGTACTGTATCATGCTGATTTTTTAAATACCTTGCAGCTTTAAGCATGTGTGTGTGTTACAGTGGAGCACAAGGGAAGATAAATCCACCTAAATTATAATTCCTTCAGTCACTTAGTACACATTGCCATAGAAACGAATTTGCAAACTATTTTCCATGTGGCTCTAAAAGTATCAAAATTTATCTTAAAATGTACTAATGTCGGTATACAAAGGGCCATTCGCTTCCCAGATCAAATATCCAAAATACTGTAAATGGAGTCTGACCTAAATAAATCCTACTCCAGATTTGAAGATCATCAGATCCATTACACAAAGCCATTCAGGCACAGATAGAGTGGTGGTTGCAAATGTTCAGGAAAATTAGCATAAAGGCACATGTATCTCTAATAGGTTAATAACTACAACCAGTGGGAAGTGAAAATGGTTGTTTGCGTATAGACTACTGTGAAAGTTCATCTATTTATGGGGGGAGTGCACACAGAAACGTGTGATAATGATTCTTTTTCCCCCCTAAAGTTCATTATTTTAATAACTATTGGAAGATTAGGAGGCAGTCAAAGGGTGTAGATGGAATTTTCTTGAAATGGTTTGGATCTGCTTTGTAAGTGGTATTTTTCCGAGCCTAACACCCCCTGTTTTGTAGGTCACACGGATATCCACAGACCGTGCGGATACCGAAGGCGCTTGTCCTTCAGCCTTCTGCCTCACCACATGATTGAGCATCCATATACCTTACAACCATACACCCTGTCGAGTGTTATTCTCTTACATATCACAATTTACCTCGCTTCCTCCACTCAAACATGCAACCAAGCTGAGCAACAAGCTGCTTCAGCTGCCATGTCATTTCAGTTTTTACACATCTTCTCTTTTTATGTGTGCGCTACATCTCCGTGATGTCTCATCTCCCCGTTCCACTGCCATAGGCTACGAGTCAGGAACAAAGCTCAGGCTCAATGTCAAACAGAGTGAAAATGGGAAAATATCATAGAAGGGAAAATTAATGGGCACAAACACAGCTCTGAAACTTCCATCCTTGTGGGCTTTGCAACTTTCCATCATTTCTTGGCAAAATATGAAGGAGAAGGGAGTAATAGCATTTCTACAGAAAATGCCTCAAAAAGGTATTTAGCTAAGGAAAATACAAGTCCAAAATTTCAAAGTGGAAGAGTTATGCTTGCATATTAAAAAATAAATAATCTTTTAAATGTGCAATCAGCCCCTTTAATTTGAAGAATTAATTTATTTCCACTCTCTACCATTTTCCTGCTGTCCCTCTTTCCTTGCCTGACCACCGCGGTTTACCAAGGTTCATGTTTCCAAAAATGCCTCAGCAATAAATAGTCCCTAGTCTGACACACAGGAACAGACCCCGAGGCTGGAATCATGGCTCCTCTGCATGAACCGAGGTCTTTCTCTCATTTCAAACAGGGAAATTTCAAGGTGAAACACACATGAAATCTCTCTTGTCAACAGGTTCGCTAGTTACATCATTAAAACAAAAATGTTGCCTTTCATCACTTCTTATTGATTATTTGCCTGTAATAAAAATTTTGGAGTTCAAGGAAATTATGGTGTCTGCAACCCACATCTTAAAAAACCGGAATTAACCACACAGCCCCCAAACCCCAGTACTTTAAAAAGGGTTGATCCTGCCTGGACATGGCTGGCAAATTTCATTGTATGGTATCAAAGTCTTGAATATCATTAGGCATTTGGTGACTGGGAAATCTAATACCTGGCCTAAGACTTTTTAAAAAATAGAGATTGGGTTTTTTTCTGCAAAATCTAGAAGTCTAAGGGCACAATAACGTAAAGGAAAAAGGGGATGCTTCAGTTTTATTCTTACCGTGTAGGAAATATATTAGTGGTCAGAAACCTGTGTCTTTCATTCCCAATTGAGTTTATTTTTTAAAAAAATAACATTCCTCTTTTTGTCAATCCCCAAAATCAAATGCTAGTATGTCAAATGTCAACAGTGATATTTATTTGGATCCAGGTACTTGATTTATCAGCTAAAATATATATTTAAGATGTAGCACCATACTTGATGTAACCCCATTTCTTATTGTGTGCAAACCTTACCTGAATATATTATTATGTGCAAGCTCAATAAACCTTTTCAGTTTTCAATTTCAGTCCTTCATCTTTTCACTATTTGAAACATATAATTTATTTTTTGTACTAACATGCTATAACTGAGCTTAATGCAAACTGTATACCTAATTGTGATATATGTCAGATGAGCAAACCAGAGTCAAAAAATAAAATGTCTTTTTTTGGGTGGGGGGTGAATTCATTCATGATGCATTTTCAGTCTGTTTATTAAGTAATCATATCTGGGTACAAGTGTCAACACAATTTACGTTTTGAATAATGTGAAGCAGATAACCTCAATTAACAAGTAATTAGAGTCATTTTCCTATTAAGCAGTTTCCCTAATTGTTTTTGAAACCTGGAACTAAAATTGTAATAAATAATAAGTGGCCAAAACATGTCCCTGCATTAGTTTAATCCAGGCTCTTCCACTGGAGCCTGGGAAAAAAAGCAGCAGAAATAAGGGCTGACTCCCCATGAGATACTGAGAGAAGAGGGAAATATTTTGTAGCTGTGGACTCTTCAGAGTGTAGTCTTCTGTTGTTTAGGGTTTTTTATTGATATTATTCCCTTTCCCTCTCTCTTTTCACTCCCATGATTTCATAGATGAACTTTTAACGTATGGAATACTTGACTTAATCATTACTGTGGATTGACTAGAGGTTATCAGGGAAAAGCCATCCCTCAGTGAACACAGGGTGTGATCTCAGCTGAACTAAATTTTATAGTAATACAAATTAAGTTGATCCCTTACATTCTACCTTGTCAGCACACCATGCTTCTGTTTATGTAAAAATAATAAATATCAACCTGTTTTTCTCAAACAGAACAATTTGTGTGCTTGCTGCTGGTCATCAAAAAAGTGTCCTTCACTTGAATATCAGTCTTTAAATAAATATCTGTCATAGCTCAAGTACAATAAATGAGCTCAGAGAATATAAAAATTTTACATGTGTTTCTCTGCTCACACTGCATGATCTCATGGAAAACACCTAGGTTGCACTCTGTCTGCCACAGCCAAAAATGGGGGGAAATAATTTTCTAGCTGAAAACAAGAAAAGATCCAGCAGCTGCTCCTCACCCTAAGCCAAAACAAACAAGTGAACTAAAAACTAACAGAAAAGCTACAACAAAATCCCAAGGAAAAAAAAAAAAAAAGAGAGAGAGAAAAATGAAAAGAGCAAGTACAATAATGTGGGGCTGTCCCATTCCTGGACATGTCCAAGGCCAGGCTGGATGGAGCTCTGAGCAACCTGGTCTGGTGGAAGGTGTCCCTGTCCATGGCAGGGGGTGGGACTGGATGAGCTTTATGGTCTCTTCCAACCCACACTGTTCTCTGGTTTTATGATTCTATTCTTTTCACCCACAAACTCCAGCCTAAGCCAAGGCCTCCTGTCCTGCAGTTACACTTATCACAGTTTCAGCTGGTAGGAGATACCATTTTCACCTGAAGGTGAGGAAAGAGATTCTTACAGGCCATGAAGGAACCAAGGTACCTGAGCCTACTCAAAAAGGCTCTTGGTACATATCTAAATAGACTTCACCCTCCACCCCACAAACACTTGGCTGTTGTCTTTATGTCTACAGGAAATTTTGCCAGCCTTGGAAGAGTACAAGACTTCTATTTACTCCAATTTTTACAAAATTTCAATAAGGCAGTAAATTAAAACCAGAACTCTGAAAATAAAAATTAAAAACCCTAGGAAGATAGCCTGAGAAATTCCAGGAAAAACTGGCAGCTACAGAAGGACATGATCTGTCCAGAAGGAATACAAACATTTAAATAACTTGCTGGAAATTAGACTTTGTGAAAAATACCATTGATTCCTTTTAAGTCATTTTATTAAAAGGTCTATTAATGCTTGGCTTGCACTTTGTGGCCATGAGAGATGTTGGAACGAAGAGCTATCAAAGGTGGCTATCAAAGTTGGGTTTTTTCCATTTAACTTTTTCTAACTATTAAGCTGCTCATTTTGTGGAGACAATCATTAGTGTCTTTAATGTGAAACAAAGCTTCTGGATAAGAGCTGCTAGCTGAAGATCAATATGAAAGATATCATTTCAGTTACAGCCTTAATAACTGTAACAATAGGGAGCCTGGCATTGCGGGCTTTATGCATTAATGTAATTTAGAATCTCCCAGGTAGAAATCTTATCAAACATTAGCAGTGGCTGCGTTGGGATTTTCTAGGTAAGAAAACTGTGTGATAAACGGGAAGTATTTGAAAGGTAAACTTTCATGTAATCAGGCTCATCTGCCATAAAAACATGAAAGAATTTACATGAGGAAAATGAAATAAATAAACCAAAGGAGATTCTGGGAAAAGGATGGACATTTTTAAGGAACTAGTGGTGCATGTGTTCAGAATGCACTAGGATGTCTCTCTTGTTTATATCAACAAAAATATGACCCACAAAACTGGAGAATTAGGAATTTCAGCCAAATTCAGTGCAACTGAAGATTTTCTGCAAACCACCATGCATATTATAACCACCATACATACTAAAACAAACCTACCTGGATGTGAAGTTAGCTAATCCCCAAATAAATTAGGAGGTTTTTTCCTGGATGCCAACAAAGCACCAGCACTAGAGACCAGGAGCACAACCCTTCCTCCAGCCACGGTTCACAGCTGTATCCAGGTGCAGCAAATTTACCTTTCCCACCCCATTTCTTCCCACCCACCTGTCTCCAAATCCCTCTGCTCCCTACTTGATCCATGCTTTTCACAATAGGCCCCTTTGCCTCAACCTTTTCCAGGCTTTTGAGATTTACAGGATGGTGTCAACCTTATTCTTCTGCAACAGTTTATCTACGATCATGTTATTTCTTTTCCCCGCTCTCCAATTTCTTGATCAAAATAAAATTTAAAAAAACTCAAAATAAAAACTTTCCCCACCCCAAAGTAAAAAAAAAAAAAAGAAAAAAAAAAAGGTCAGGCCTGAAAATGTTAAAAACAAATTTCAAATTTTGGATCTTCCCTGCAAAGTTATTCTTAAAACCTGATGCAACCAATTGGCAGTTCTTTAAACAATTTGTTTAACTTGTGTCCAAATGTCTTCAGGTTTTAGTGCTTACAGGTGGCTACTTTAGATTTACACTTTAATTTTGAGAAATATCTAAACTGGGAACACTGAATTTTGAGTTTATAATTTGCTGATAAAAAATGGAAAGCTCAAAGTTAAAGTAGCCAACTACTGGAAAGAGTTGGCACCTGGCATTTTAATTTTTAAACACTGGGGGGTTTTGTGTAATGAGGTTATAAAGTAAGAGTCTGACTTCAGGACCACAATCAAGAAGAATGAGCTCTTAAGGATGACAGAATTACTGATGGGAAGCTCAGTTGATCCAAAATCCAGGTTTGGCCCAAATAAACAAACAAAAGTTTGGATGCTCATCTGGGTTTTCTACCTGCCTTGGGGCTAGGGATGTCATGAGAACAGATTCTCTCATCACAGCTGCAGCACTTCCAGCCCTGGCCATGGATGAAATATCCAGGAGAACAATCTTTCTTACAGAGCTCTGGGGCAGGGGAGGGAAGTTAGGGAAAATGGGATGGGGATTTCACACTCTTCCAAATTTGGTTCCAAAACTGGGGGAAGATTCAGAGATTAGAAAGGAAAGCACATTTTTTACTCTACTTGGGTTTTGGCTGTAGTCTCTTCAATACCACTTTTTACTGCAACTGGCAGAATATGTAGCAGCTCAGAGAGTCAATAATCACAAAAAGAAAGGTGTAACTGCTTCTAAAGTTTAGATACATTCAGTACTATCCTAAAATAACAAACCTGACTTAGTTGCATTGGTCTATGAAACATATAGTTTTAAAAAATTGGTTTTTTTTTTTCTTCTCATGGGTTGTATATTGAAAAATGAAGTTTCTTTTTACTCTCAAGGTGTTGGGTCCTGGGCCCTTTGAAGGGGAAGGTTTCAATCCAGCTGTGTTGGCTGCGTGTCTGTGCAAGCACACCCTTAACTACAAAATCATGGATGCTAAAGACCTATTTCCATTAAGGCTATGAATCTCACCAAACAGGAAATCAAACAGAAAATAAAATATTACCATGTTAACATGACAGGATTGGATCCTGAAAAAAAAAAAAAAGGTTGACTTCAAAGGAAATTTGGTCTGATTTAGGGCAGGAGAATGCTGCTGTCAACTATATGTCTAAGAATAGGAACATTGCCTAACAAGGACACTCTCTTGTCTGTTTTAAAACCCCTTCTCAGCGCATTAAACAACATTTATTAAGCATCTGCATACACAGTGCAATAGCACATGTATTTAGGGCATGCACAAAATAATTTGATCCCCATTTCATCTCATTGGTACTGCAAATATTTCACTGCAGCAATAAAACAAACAAAAAAAAACCCTGGTTCTTTACCTCTGCTGTCATGTTGCATTGGGTCACTCGGTGCCACATGATGTGATATCATGTAGCTCAATGCAAGGAGACACATGTCCCTTCTCATTGGAAATTTAAAGAAATGGAGCTTACTTTTCCCCTGTGGGAAACTATGCAGGTCAGGTGCCCAAGACTAGCTATGGGAAGTTTGATATAATCTCAGTTTCAGTACCTACATATTTCAAATCTGACGGCATTTTTGAAAGGAAATGTGTTAGATGCCACAATTCAGCTGTAACACAGTACTTAATAAAGATAGCGTAAAAGGAATATAACTCCACAGCTTATGTTCCCTGTCACGGTGTGCACTGGCACAGATTGCCAGAGAGACTCCTTTAAACAACACTTTTTAAGCATACTTTTTGAAATATACAGTACAGAACACGAAGGCCCTCAGAGAAACCTAACGCCGCTGAAAGCACAGGGGTATAGAATCAAGGGAACAGAACTGATTAATGATGAAGCCAAAATAAGGCTTTTTTGGATGAAAAATACTGAAACAGTTAAGCACAGAGAATATAGATAAGGAAAATGTACAGGACCTGGGGCCAAGTTCTCCTCTCAGTTACACTAGCATAATTGTGGAATAATTCTGTTTCAATTAATAGAGTTAATATGATGAGAATAGAATTATCTACATAAAGAGCATGATTGAAACATAACAGTTGAACCAGCTTTGAGGCAGCCTGTTTAATGTGTGGAAAAGAAATATACATTCTCCACAATCCCACTTTACAGGTAGAGAAACAAAAAAAAAGGACTAAAAATCCCTTTGGCAAGCAAATGTCCAGGCTGGGACCAGGGAAACATGACAAATTCCAGTCCAGCTCCTTCTCTACTTGGCTGCAGCAGATAAATACAACTGAAGACTATCTTGGAAGCCAAGTGAAATGTTATGTATATAAAATTATCCTCTAAGATCATGGCATGTTGCTATCTCACTCCTGAATCTAAAAGGTGTCGCTTTATAGTGTGTTGGTCGGTTTAGCTTTATGGTGGTAACTTCAGTGTCGTTAACAGGTCTCTGTGTTTGGATGCCACTCTTTACAGGATAAAAAAGTCAAAAAATTAAAAGCCTGAGGAGTACTATCAGCAGAGAGGCATTAAATAATTTTTTCCTACTGGCAAAAAACACAAGGATATATGGTATGGACTATGAAATGAGGATAATACAAAAGCACCAGGATCATTGCAATTTGAGTCAGATGTTAAGGTAGAGAAATTAATATTATTTGGGGGGCTCTGATTAGTTAAAACCATATCTCCAAGTTTTCTTAATCTGCTCCACTGTCTTACCAGTACAGCTCAAAGCCTACACTCTGCAGAGTTTTGGAGCAAGTTTTGAGCTAAACACCTGATTCAGCTCCATGATGGTTCTCTGGCTTTGAACAAGATAAGACAAAGGAGAGGAACATTTGGAGTTCTTAAAATTCACCTAATTTCATCATTTTTGCACATTTTTAATAGGAAGAATGAAGAGGAGTGACTCTCATTCTTTTTTCCTTCTAAGCTCCTGCTGGTTCCACAGCCCCAATCCCCAATTATCAGTGAGAAATTACAACCTTGGTCTGTGCCTGCACTCTGCTCTTAAACAAGACATCACATCTTATGTGATATGGACACAAATTGATATAAGCATGAACTTCCCCTGCTCTTCTATAGATGACAATAAAATCAATAATTATTAATTAAGACACTCCTATTTACACCTTGGCTCCCCCCGTGTTCTGTAAAGAACTACCAACACTACCTTAGAAGACGTTTCCTGAGTGTTTCTTTATCTACTTTCCTATCAGTGTCTCAGTGTTAACAAATGAGGGTGGGAACTCTGCCCGAATATCTTAAAGGGTGAGTTCTGGGTTCCTGGTCCTGCCCCAAGCTCTCACAAGGTTCTGCCCCGAGCAGTGACACCCCAAAGCACCAGAGCCTCGAGAAGAACCAGCGCTGCCATCTCATGTCTCCACAGCTCCTGCCAGCATCAGCCACTAAAACGGGCTGTTAAGAGATTAAAAGAAAATACGGAACAAAAGAAGTCAAGCATGGGTTTTAGATGGTAAATTAAATAATATTTTCATGACCAAATTTTCATTTTTTCCCCCTCAAGACATATATTACAACAGAGAGAAATGTCTCATCTGAAAAGAAAAAAAAAAAAAAAAAAACCTCTTTTTTTTTTTACCCTTTTTTAGATGTCCTATCAGCTTAAAAATATATTTTTTTATGTATCTACACAAAGCTTTCTATGAAACTCAAAGGGATTCATAGACTTTGAGGAATGCATTTATCTTCTCATTAACCACCCAAATGGTAGAAAACTCTATTAATGATAAAGCAAATGTTATATATTTTCACTAGATGCTAGGAAAACAACGGGGGAGTATTCATAAAGCGGATGCAAAACTTCCTAACTGTGCATTCAGCTAGGAGAGTATTTTAATATTGAGCATCCTTTCAAAGAATTCCATTTTAGAGCGGCGGATGATGGGAAAGCCGAAGTTTTAGAGTCAGCTGCTCTTCTAGCTAGCATCTCCCCAATTTTTAAAGGCTAAAAAATAAAAAGGGGAAGGAAAAGGAGGGGGGAAAGGCGTTTGTCGGAGGGTTGTGGGTCGGTGGGATCAGCTGCTCCAGCTGCAATCCCTGGTGCTGCTCTGCCCCCTGGTGCTGCCGCGGCCGCAGAGCAGCCGCCCGCCGAGCATCCCCCGCTGTCACTTCTCACTTCTCCGCCAAGTTCAAGGTCAGTGCCTAGCTATTTTCAGCTCATCTCTTCTTGATCCATGCAGAGAAATGACAAGGTAACGTGATTTGGGGTCAGCTGTATTACAGGAACCGTTACATAAACGGAGAAAGTGGAAATCAATCCCGGCTGACAGTGTCTTCGGGATAATCAGCGCTCACTCCATGCCGCTGTCAGCTCTCCTGCATCAAACACCATGTTACTTCTGTCACATCTCCTTAACAAAACCAGAGTCTCAGTTTTGGCAAAGTAAATAAATATTTCACTCGGGCTTGCATTTAGTTCATTGTTTAGAGAACTTTAACACTTTGGACTTGCAAAGAGTCCCCATTTGGAGGAGAAAAGACAGCTTACCCTGTCAGGTCCATTACTGCCTGCAAAGGGCGCTGGCAAAGATAGGGTCGACTCTTATGAAACACCCCATTCCTCACATTTTGTGCTTGATTTCTTTAAGCAGACGATTGTCCTCCAAATCTCCGTTAGCGAGCAGACCCCGGCTTCCCAAAGTGCTTCACCTAACCCACGGTCACCCTGGCCCCAGCCACATCACAGCTCTCCCCCTAACGTTCTAGGACACCTTCCTCAATTTGTCTGATTATTATTACTTTATCTGAACCATTTCCTGCCCTAAGTAGACATCTTCCCTAACGCAGAATTATGAACATATCATTTCACAAGATGTGCCGCGTTAGCCGCGTCTCGGTGACAGCACATGGTGTGTCAGTTTAGGGGGAGAGCAGCGATTCCATCCCACCCACCTTGTGCTCCCATGGAACTGCCAAGCCCGCAGAGCTCCGCCGAAGAGCGATTTACCATAATATTAGTTGTCAGTAAATTCAAAGACGGAACTCCTAAAGCTATAAAATGGATTAGAAGCAATTTAAAAAAGAATTAACAAACTAGAGTAAGAGTATACTGTCAACAAACAAATGCTTCATCATAGCACTGTAATTTGGAATTTTAATTACCCCTCTGCTTCTGTAACAAAACAATGTCTGAACTGGCAGCCATTTGAATCTCTCACAGGTCATTGAGCATTCTAGTTAATTACTCTATGAATAGCCTGTTTTTCTCCCCTCTGGAAACACGTTTCTAATGGCAGTCAAGGTCTGACAAATGTGTCATCTACATAATTAGCTAGGAAGCAACACAAAACATTAAACATGCTTTGTGCCGACAACTATCAAAACATTTCATTTGTTGTCAATTATTCATTACTTTGTAGGTTCTGAAGGGGTTGTTATTATGAAAATAAGTCCAGATGCTAACAAGGTTAGAGTTTTTTATTCAAATTAGTAATCAGAGGACTAACTTTAAAAAATGTGTCTTGTGTACGTTTATGGCAGCGTTCAATCAGCACTAAATTATAAACGAATTTAGCTAAGTTCAAGTTAAAATAGCCATGGCAGAGCACATACACTAATTTGTGGAGTTGCAGCTCTCTTTGAAGTTTTAGGATCTAAGCTGAAGTAGCAAACTTCCAGAACCTTTGGCAAGACTAATTTGTGCTTGGTAAATAGAGTAAAGATTTTCACAGCGTGAGATAATGTAAGATTGCAAAAAAAAAAAAAAAAAAAAAAAAAAAAAAAAGAAAGAAAAAAAATGGAGGTTTTTGAACCTTTTTTCTACCCTTCTGTCACACTGAGTAAAAGTCAAAATCAGCAATTCTGACTCATATAATATCTCGTCTGAACTTCAGTTTAGCTTAACAAGGAAGCCAAACCAGTTACATTCACCACTCCCTTAATAGAGCTGAAATGAATTTATCCTCGCTTTCAAGAAGAAATAGGTGCTGGTTATTTCCTTTTTCTATGATCTCATTATGATGCTGCCTATCAAGCTACGCAGCTGAAATGGTACAGTGAAACTGTGGGGAGGAAAAATAAATGGGGAGTTTAACAATAAAATTAACTTCTTCCTTTTTAGCCAGGATTATTTCAGCTGAAGTGCTGTGATGCAAATATGCAGCAAAGAATACCTTCTCACGTGGCATGTTTGGGAAAACAGAAATGAAAAATATATTATTCACAAAAGCAAAAGGCTTGTTCAGAGCCTGAAAGCACACCTGCACACAAAATACTGGTCCTGGAAAAAGGTTGGGAGGCAAACCTGAGAAAAATCACATATTGAAGATAAGCTGAGCCCTAAAATAGGCTCATGCATTGATATTCTACTTTCAGCCTTTAAGTCAGAGGACTTTATGGTATGGAGAATGTACATGAGCACGCAGGGGCACATCTGTGCAGGCTGAGAGCCTCTGCCCCGAGCCAGAGCAGCTCCTCAGGTGGGGAGCGAGGGACACAGGCTCTGAAATGGATGGAAAACTGGAGTCGGGGGCCGAAGGAGGCACTCTGGGAGCACGACACTCAGCAGAGAGCAGACCTGGGTTTTCAAAGCACAAAACTAGTCTGAATACAGTAAGGGGACATATGACACCCTTCATTTCTCATTTTCCTGCCGTGGAAAGGAGAATGACTAACGTTACTCAACAGATTTGTTTTCTTTTAGCAATATTCATGTCCAAGAAGTGAGACTGGACTGTGTTTATGGACCCACTGCTTTCATATCTACCCTGAAATACTTGGAGCAAGCAAGGTGTAAGCCTGCATTTGTTAACAATTCCCACACTTGTCATGGGAAGCCCATATATCTTTCTATATCTATCCCAGTGCTATTGCATGATTTGTGTAACACCTTGAAGGGAACACAGCTTTTTCCTTAACGTGGCCGCTTCTACAACAGACCAGTGTATGATGATAAAATTTGCAGAGAATAAAGCCTGGGCAGTCACTATTAGATCAAAGTAAAGAGAATATTTTTCAAAACTACATCAGGAGAAGGTTTTCTGCTTTTAGAAATATTTTGTCAAGATTTGTTTTTTCCTCCAAGGAAAAAAGTAAACTGGGGAAAGAAAAAAAAAGAGCTATCCTCAAAAACTTTCCCTAAATAAACTACACTATAAAAGAAGCTCTGATGATCTCGCAGAGATT
The DNA here is from genome assembly GCA_013397915.1 of Daphoenositta chrysoptera. NCBI lineage: Eukaryota > Metazoa > Chordata > Aves > Passeriformes > Daphoenositta > Daphoenositta chrysoptera. The sequence goes on from VZRO01004341.1 coordinate 715,485, forward strand.
GAAATAATCCCTTTTTCAACTAAACCTACCCATAGCAATGATACTGAAAATACTCTAAAAGAGGGCTGGAGACTGTCTTGCAATTAACATTAAACAGATAACATATTTACGAGGAAGTCAAAATATTTTGGAAGCCGATAATCCTGTAAGCCTTAACGTGGTATAAAAACAACAAATAAATGCAAAGTGTTACTGTTACACATGCCTGCCTGATCAATGGTTTTCACATATTGATCTATAAATGGAGTTGACAGTCTGTGTTGGCTGCACATTTTCCAAGCAGCTCTATTTTTGTACAAAACCAATACGGGCAATTACCTTTGTTTGAGATGCCAAGTCTTATCAATTCAATGTGATTTAGTGTCATTTTAATTAAATATCAGGATCTACTTCAGGACAATCTATACAAACAAAGCCTCAAACTTGACTATAAGCTTGATTTGAAGTAAACATGTACAAGCCCTGCAATTTCAAAATATGGCTCAAAAACTCTGCTAAACAGAAGGCTTATATTTTTAGCAAATTTATTTCTGTCTTTTTGGCTAGCCATAACTTTGGCAAGTGTTCTATGATCACAGGAGTAAGAAACAAAAGAAGATTGCTTCCCATTTCTCTGATAATGTATTAGGGAGATAAATAAACCTACCAGTTTGTTTAACCTAATCAGAGAAAGCTCTAATACATTACCATTTTGGAATGTCTAAATAGGTTCTAATTCTTAATATAGGCACCAATAAAAAAGACATTTCATTGTTTGAAGTTGTTCTGAATGAAGCAAAATGCACTTCCCTGGGGTTTAACAGATGAAAATAGCAAATATTCATTTACATTGCTAGTTCAGACGCTACCATTAAGCACAGAAAGAGCCCTCACTTGCCTCAGTCTGTGTCCAGCTTCATGATTTGTGCTCTTTAGACTCTACATTAATATCAATTTCAACCTTTGCACAAAGCTCAAGCATTTCCATTTAAATAAACAACGTAAATCCCCGATAATCTCTTGCGTGTTCAGCTCCTGCCTCCCCCATTTGCATCTGCACCACTATGAAATGCACAAGTGCATATGGCCCTACTGATGTGTGATGCACATCCTTCCCTGTCACACCACAGAAAATAATCTGTCCACCTTCAAAAGTATAGCCCCAGGTGTGTTTACAAGCACCACAGCAAATGCTTCAGAATGCAGCAAATCCCTCAGAGAAAATTAGGCATTTTTCTCCTCCATAAATCACCACTCATCTTTCTGCCTCTGTGCCTGGTTTACGCCCTTTATTGTCCAGAGTGGGCATTTCCTGTTTCCAAACAAGTTTTAGCAATCTATATTTGTATTGATTGTTCAAAATGTGCCAAATGCTGATTGCCTTAATCCACTAAAGTCAGTAGGTTTTGCACAAGTTGAGTGAAAAGGATTTGACCCATTTATTAATAGAACAGAGTACATTGCACACACCAAACGTGGACAGCAAAAGGGTAGTATGGATTCCTTTATTCAGCTGCTTCTAGTTTTTCAAAAGAAAAATCTCTCCAATAATAGGACAAAAATACTCAGTCAACATAAAATAGAAAATAAACATAATCAATGGATGCCTCATGGATTATATCCATCATCTAAACAGTGGCAGACTGTGAAAACAGAAAATTTCCAAGTAGAAAGAGGAGGATAAATCCTTTTTCTCTTCAAGCACAAAATAATTAGCTTTGATTAATATTCTGGTAATATGTGTCTTTTTAGCAGGGATCTGTGTGCCTTTAAATGCAAAAGTTAAGACTGTGTAGAACAGTGAAATGGGAGGAGTGTCTTGATTTTTAAAACAATATTATTAAATTTATATATATATACACATATACGTGTGTATCAGCTGGACCCTTTTTTTTTTTTTGAAGACTCTTGGATGGATAGAAGATACTCCCCTGAATTTATTCCCCCAAAATCCTTCCCAAGCCCCATGCCCAGATATGTCAGCACATGGCTGATACACACAATTGGTATTTCACTGTTCCTTTAACTCACTGCATTTAAAGCCCACAGTTGAAAGCATTTGCATCCTTAGGAATTTTGCTTTTACTTTGGGCGTTAGCGAACAACTTTAAGAGGCTTATTTAAGTAAATACGCCCAAACACTTTCAGCCTGTCAATATCTAGTCAGAAAATTCTGCATGGCAAAAAGAGATGAAAAGAATTGAAACAGAAAGGAAATTAGTAGCATGGCAAGCTTTCAATCTATTATGTTGGAGCCAAGTTTGCTTGGTAAAATGACATATACTCGGTAAAATTCCGCTTTTATGTAATTAGCTACTAAACAAATGTAACACAAAGCAACTTTCCAGCTCCCAGCCAATGAGCATATATTGTACCTGGTGTGGTTGTTGGGATACGGCAGTGAATATTTATGTCTAATTTAACTTTTTAGAGCCCTTGCTCTGTAACAGTCCAGCATACTATCCCCCAAACTAAAGTTATGTAACAAGGTAATATCAACAATGAGAAACTGCATGATAAAATCCTGCCCAAAAGTGAAAAATGCTAATTTTGTCTCATTTAGCAGCTGGATACAGAAATGCTCATTAGTTTTAAGAGGGTTAATCCTTTTAACTTTTGCATATTGATATGCCAATTATGCCTAATTGTACAAGAGGCATCAGTCAAGGTAATAGTGCATAAACACATGAAAGTTATTAAGTACATCCCAACATGTAATAAAGTAGGTGTTAATTGGTAGCTGAGTTCTGCAGGCTATTGAGGTGGATAATTCATTGAGAGATGGATCACTTGTAATTTCTCTACATAATTCCTTTTGCAGTCTCATGCTGTGATGTTTTCATGCTTGTCAAAAACAACTGCAGCCTAGTGCCTTTTGTTAAACACAGCCAATAAAGTGTTAGGCACCATTAAATATACTTAACTTTTAAACTTTTTCAAAGGTACAGTTCTTCCTGGTATTACATTACAGTATTCCCAGAAAATTATTATAAGCAGTGTTCCAAGTTTTTGGGGGAGGTACATTTCAAGTCAGATAAAAGAAGGAAACATATGCAGTGTGTCTGAGGCAAAGAATATAATTTAAATAAATCCTAAATGAGTATCTTATCAGCTGCTAAGATCTAAACAGATTTTTTCACTCTAGAAATATAAGGTGAAATGAGTTAAGTTATACCAGAGAAATTAATCACTAGAATAACATATTTAGAAATGTCTAAATTTTGAGTAAAAAGGAAGAGTCTTGTAGCTTTCCTCCATTTAATAACTTTGTTAAAATGCTGAATATTTCATAGGAATCCATTACATCAACAGCAAAAAAATAATGGTTGGCATGGTTGTGAGAAGTGGCTGAGACCTGGGACTCTGTCCCCAGCTAACAGAGTTTTCTCCCTCATTTGCATTCTCTGAGAACAAAATGGATCTGGAGTCCAAAAAGTGGCTAACATTGCATAAATAATTTTGTAACATCATATGGCCTCAGCTGCAAGTTGCCACCATTATGGAAGAAAATTAACCAGGGGAGACTCATACCAATCAGTTTGTTTAGTAGCTCACAAGGAGTACAGGGGCAGGGATGCAACTGGCAATAGAGTTCATCACTAACTATTTAATTTAAAAAACAAAGCTAATGGGTAAAAAAATGACTCGACTCCTTTGACTTTGTTAACTATTGAAATAATAACATAAGTTCAGTGTCTGATTTTTGTGCAATTCAGTCCCACAGCAAGACTTATTTTTGTTACAAAGTTGTTCTTTATTTGCAGAGTTTGAAATTTCCATTTGTTTTCTTTTGGCTGCTTTTAAAGTTTGCCTTTTGAGAAACTGTGACATGTATCTGAAACTGGAAGTGCTATTCTCTACTTACTTAAGCCTTACTTAAGTGCTGTTACAACTGAGATGCTGAGTAGATGTTATGATCACAGCCACCAAAGCCAAATTCTGTCTTTCATGAAGGGAAATTTTTATTCCAATGCCTAGTAATACTCCTAAAAATATACTAGTGACTTTAAATCCCTCCTTTCACAGGATGATAATGGAACCAGTATCTTAACACGCATAAAATAATTCAGTAGATTTTTTAAAAATTGGAAGACTCCGAAAATATTAGGATTGTTTTACTTACGGGCTCGGCGACTTTCACATTCTCAGAGAGAATCATGGATTTGCTTTGGCTCAGCCTGTCGTGGTGACTGTTGGCATTTTTGATCCTCATTTGAACAGCCCCCGTGCTATGGTGGGAAGGATTAGGCTTTTCAGAGGCTGTATCGGCAGTTGAAGACCTTTCCATGGTTGCTGGGTTGACCTGAAGAATGTAAAATAAGAGCATTAATCTAGGGACTCCTCATAAAAAAACACATCAATGCCAGGTCTGTGTCACTGTAGTCAGAAGAAGAAGCTGAGTTATCTTGGGGGCAAGATCTTGATCATCTTTGAACACCAGGATAACTATCAGCTGTGTCAGCCTGTAGTTTTATTATTGTCCTTATCACTCTCCCATCCAAACTGCCTTGGAAGAGTTAGTTTATGTAAAAGATTATCCTTATCTCAAAAGCCATTCTCCTCCATGGTGTAATCTCCCTGCAAGCCTCTGCCACGTCCAGCTGGCAGCCACTCCACTTTGTCTTTGGCCCTGCTCACACGACACATTTTAAATCTTGCAAAGGGAAAGGACACGCTGTGAAGCCAATTAACATATCTTACCTCCACAGTCCCACACGGGTGTGCTACAAGTGCATCCCAGGGCCACGCTGCAACCCTGCTAGTGTCCTAAATCCAAACCTGGGGCTGATAAAATATCCCTTACTTGTCACAATTCTACCAGCAGCACGGACAGGATTTTTGTTTCTCTGTCCATTTTTAAAATCTGAAGTTGAGAATTGGCTGAGCTCTCAAGCCCTTGGGTGGGGGGCGAACCTAGAGTGATCACAGCTCTGCTGTTCAACTTCCTGCTTTGGTGTTAGAACAACTCAAACAACTCCCTTCTAGCTATTCAAAGTCCCCAAACATTTTTTGTAGGCAAAATTTGCTTTATATTTCCTGTAGAAAACATCAAGAGAGTGATGTACAACACTTGCTGTGTTTTCCTCCCCCCTTGCTCACCCTCGTACTACTACATGTAGCTCGTGGGTGCAGTAATCTAGTGAGAGTCACAAGAAAACTGGCTCTTTATATTGCTGTGTAACCACATGAGAAAATGTGTAAGGAAGAGATACTACACAAGCTGAAATAGCTGGTTTCCCAACTATGGAGCCAGGGAAATGGAAAGCCATTTAAGTGCAGTTATAGTATAAACTGTTGAAAAATCAGCGTTTTCCAAATGGCTTGGAGAGCACGGCTATTTCTAGCAACATCCCCGCAGCTTCTGAAGGCTCTGAAAGATTAAATTCCTTGATTTCAAGAAAGCCCATTACTGTGCAGACATCAGAGCTGAGAACACATCGTCCTGGCATGAAGGTGGCAGAGGGAGATGGGGAGCTCTGCTGCTGATCTCTAGGCAGGACCACAGCCTGTGCAGGTGGGAGGACACAGCTCCCACAGCTTCAGCCTCTCCTGGCTCTGATGAAACCATTCCTCACAAGAAATAGCCCTAAATGTAGAGGACGATAACAACAGGTCATGCAGTCAGAATGGCTGAGGGTGGAAGAGACCTTGGCAGGTCATCTGGTCCAACCTGCTCAAGCAGGAACACCTAGAGGTGGTTGCCCCAGACCACGTCCAGAAGGCTTTTCATAGAATCACAGAATAGTTTGGGTTGGAAGAGACCTTAAAGATCAAACGTTTCCAACACCCCTGGCATGGGCTGGCTCTTATGCACTCATGACAGCACTCTCGACGACAGAAAGAAGAAGGAAGTGCTTTAACATTAGCCCATTACTCACTCAACACGATGTGCTATGATAGAAACATTGAATTTAATCATACCAAAAACAAAGCTTGTGCCCATTGGCTGTTTCCTGCGTTGACTCAGTTACTCAAGGATCCCCACAGAAGCTGAACCCCAGGTGATAAAAATTAGATTAAAGCTGTTTCCTGTTACTTAGAAGCAGGCCTGCCTATGACTGCTGCAGAGCTGGTGTACTGCACTGGAGAAAACTCTTTACACGGATCTTTGGTGGGCAGCACTGTGTGTTCTCCCTCCCCGAAACACCTCTCACCACCCTTCAGAGCAGTCAGCACCCAAATCCATGTCACAGGGACACTTTGCCATTTTGGCAGTAAGGACTGCAGCAGCTCCAAGTGGGAAATTATTTTTTCCCTGTTCTTAACTTGGAGAGTCAAATCATTTTGTATTTCATGTTGGTATCAAATCCAAATTGCTTCTCAACAGATTTTCAGTAGGCTCCAGGCTGGAGAGCGGATCAGACTCGAGAGACGAGAGCAACACTGGCTCTGTCACGGATCCAATATTTGGCTGGAGCACATCACTCAGATTTTCTTCTGAAATCTCCCACCTATACAACTCTGACATATCCCTTCTTGGGAGCATTATGTATTTCAGTTAGGTAGTCTCTGTCTGGTGTTGTCAGTACACGATGTGCTATAAAAAAAGTTTAATAGTGTGACAAAGTCATGCCCTGGATCACAAGTAAATGGCAAGGCTGAAAAGACTTCTGAAAATTTTAATTCTAATCTCATTGAACTGTAGTTAATTTTCCTGAAAATTTGAACTAATTTTTATACATCAGAGTGTTAGGAGGAGGTTTTCCAAGGTACCAAAATTACAAGAACTATTATAAAAAAAAACAACACCACAACCCCAGATGGAACACTTCCACCATCAGATTTGTCTTGGTGTAAAACACAGTGAGATCCTGCAGAGTATGAAGGAGGTCTTGCACAATATGGGAGAAAGGTACAAAAGTTGTGCCGTTAGGATTTTGGGGCAGGAATCCTTTGCTGTCCAAACTCCACTCAGGCTCCTGACAGCGTTACCAGCCCTACATGCCAGTAGATGGCACCCTGAATATGAGCTCCACAAATGCAACAGCACGACATTTGCAGTTGCGAGAAGGATTTGGTAATCCTCACACATTGCCCTGCCTCTTCTGTTTGTTTGTTTATTTTTGTTCTAACCTTTTTTTTTTTTTTTTTAAATAACAGAGGGGAAGACCACCAGGAAACAGATAAAATATTGTCAGAAAACATAAAAAGGATCCTATCTTCTGCATTTATGAGTTGGTGCTTCCAAATTGTTATTAGAAGCATCAGGGCCAAGTTTGGGCTGGTTTTGCAGGGGAATTTGTTTTGCTTCCTTTGGAAGGCAGAGCTGCCAAGCCCTGTGCAACTGCTTGTGTGGCACTCCATGTTCATTATATAATTAGCTAATTTGCCTTTTGGCAAACAGTTAGCATCTGGATATAAATTTTAGTTTTGAAACCTCCTATGGCTGATTTGCTAGAGAAAGGCATTAAACCAAGACAGACTTTCTCCTCCTCTCCACCCTGTTGTTTACAATGTTCCTGGAGTAAAGTGGAGAGGACAACTTTGAGACATTGACCTAAGAGAAGGGAAACAAGGGAACACACTCAAAATTCCTCTTGGAAGTACCTGCTTTGGAGCACTGTGGAACAGACGGAACAGGTTGGAAAAGGGTGAGGGAATAGTCAGGAACAAGAAAAGTCCTTGACATGAGGTTGGATGGATGATGCAGGAAGGGAAAACTGATTCATAGAGTGGGGAAAAGAGGTTAAAGTAGGTATGAGGAAGGAGAACTTTAATTTCTGGAGAGTGGGTAAGTCACTTACTTATGGGACAAGAAACACCACTGAGCTGAAGGAACAAAATCACCTTTTTGGCTGTGGTAGCAAAACCAATTCAGTCCTACACAACCAGTCACTTTCAGAGATATCTCAGGGAGGTCAAAAGCCTTCTTTGAAGGAAGAAGTGGTTCATCCTTTAATAAAATTTTCAGCCTCAATGGGTCAACTCTCGCAGTGACTGTTCCCACAAATGGGTCCATTTGTTTGGAATGCTCCAGGAGAATGTAAGTCTGCTCCAGCGAGTAGCATAACAACCTTGTAGTGAAGCAGATTGAGTTAAGCCAGAGCTCGGGTACCAACTACAGGGGTGAGCTGGCTGATAAACATTCAAGTGACATTTGACAGGTCCTAAAGAGCCTAAAGCCCCAATTTCTAAATGTACAGTTGACTTTCAAACATACCACATGGAAATAATGAGTGTTGCAGAGGTGAAAATAAAAAGGTTATTGTGGATGCAAATCCATAGACACAGCAAAGCCATCCCACTTCTGAGAATCCAGCCTGGGTTAAGAGAAGTGCACAACAAATGGTGAAGATCAGATTTCCTCCTTCCTCACAAAGTGCTGGGTCCTGCCAAAATTATTGTTTGGCTGTTTGTTTGTTTGTTTAAACAAGAAGATTTTCTGTAGAGCTTTCTAGAGCTTTCACAGAATCATGATGTTTGCTAACAGTGAAAATATGTCAATTAATTTTGTTTGATGGGGAAAATTTTCTGTCCTTTTGAAAAGAGAAAGGAGATCACAAAGGAAACAAAGTAACAATGAAAAACAAAACAAAACAAACCCTTCTGTTGCTCTTTAGAGTTTCTATCAAAAAGTAAAAATATACCTTTTAGCTTTATAAAAAAATGAAGATAGTGAATTGCTCTTATCCTTACCATTCTTACATCTTTTGTAGCTGAACTATACTGGAATGACAGTCAGTAAGTATTGCTGCTCCTACAGCACTTCATGGACCTGGAAAGAGTTTCATATTGAATTTATCAGTATTTTAATCCATTTTATACACGTTGCTTTGTTGAGAAAGTGATCCTACGAGTGGACTGATTGGTATTAGCCGAGAAATTTATTTCCTGAGTTTTGGTGCAGTACTCGTAGTCAGTATATAGATTTTCTAAGAATCAGAGTATTAATTCTTCAAGCAACCAGAGGATAGCAGTATTTCCAAATTTTGGCTTGAGCTATGCCTGCATTTCCTACAGCTGCATACAGTAGAAGACAGAATGCAAATGTTAATTCCTCAGCATCTTGTACCAGAGAAGCTGTGTCTGCCCCTGGATCCCTGGAATTGTCTGAGGCCAGGTTGGACAGGGCTTGGAGCAACCTGGGATAATGGAAGGTGTCTCTGTCCATGGCAAAATGGCTGGAACAAGATGGTCTTTAAAGTTCCCTCCAACCCACATCATTCTAGGATTTTATGATTAAAGAGTTGTAACAAGTACTTTTCTCCAAAAAAAGAAAAAAAAAAGCCTAATTAATATAACTTCTTGAATATTTTATTCAGGATTATGACTTTAAGATAATGTATATATTTTTCAGTATTTCTGAAAATAAGCTTTTCATCTCTCCCACCTCTTCTCCTTATGACTTGCACCACTATCAAGTCAGAAGCATAATGAACATGAAAGTGCTTGACATAGCAGAGTGCAAACACTGCAAAATTGAAGTGCATCTTGTTGTGTTGACTAATTTAAGTATTTTGCTCAAGAACACACAGTACTTGAAGAGCATCCATGAAACCTAATGCAACAATATCACAGAAGGATAAAAATCAGCAGTAGGTTCACCATCACACCAGAGCTCAGCCTGCAAAACCGTAAAAATGGAAGCGGAAGTTGCAGTTAACGACTGAGAAAAACAAGAGAATGCCAGACACGTGGTGAGTTGGAGCACTCCTGTTAAGGAGAACATATCACTGTGTCTGTGAAAGTGTTTATCACCAAAATCAACACACCTACATAAATATTGCTGCTGTTGGGTTTTGCCCTTGGCCTGTGCTGCACTGCTATCTCTGCCGAGGCACAGCTGGGGCAGCAAGAGATTAAACACACACAATGATGGAAATGAAGGGCCACAGATGAGAAAAAGATGTAAAGAGAGAGGATAACCATTAAATTGCTATATAGATTTTTTAAAAATTATTCCTATCTGCACTTTGCTGTGTCTATTTTTTTTCAGCCATCCCCCCCGTGCTGCTCTCGGAGCTGACACGTCACATCCCTGTGCCCAGGGCAGGGACACAAACAGCAAAGGCTGCTGAGGGATACAGGGTCCTGGGCTGGTGCCCAGGAGTGTCCTGAAGCCAGTTTATCTGAGTAATGGAAAACAGAAAAATCCATTGTAATGAAAATACAAGGCAGATGTAACCTTCCTATGCCTTTTCATCTGCAAAAAAATGTCAGGTACTTAGGAAGCAGCATTAATTTCAACCATCAGTTCTATCTTTAATGAAAGCAGGAGATCAGAAAGGACACAACATCACCACTGCCTGGGTCCTTACTCCAGTTTTGTCTGTATGTCAGATAGACAATAAAGCAGAATTTAGTGCTGGGTTCAGCCTGATGTAAAATGCTAAATGTCCTAAACTCAGCAGGTCAGATTCCCTTATCACCCAAAACTGCAATCTCATCACTAAGTTGATGCACCCAAAGTCCTACAAAGGCCACGTTCATCAGCATTAATTATCACACCCTCTTTTAATTTTTTTTAACCTGTTGCAGACATGTTAGACTTTTGGAGGTGTCTCAGAACAGACAACACACAGAGCAAAGATCATGGAGGTACTCTAAAAGCTGGCTTTGTAATTACTCTTTTCTAGTCCAGGATTTGTGGACTTTCTGCAAATAAAACCAGAAATGGTCCACTCTAATTTATATGTACAGTTACCCATCTCACTCCTGTGGTCAAAGAGAAGAGGAAATAATTTTTCTGCTTTGTTTGGAGCCATATCTCACTGTCCAGAATTTCTCTGTTACCATGTGTGGCATAAGCTGCCCGAACCATTATTCACAATTTTTTATGCTCTGAGGGATATCATTCAGTCTCTATGAAGGACCCACCTAAAGGCAAATTCCTCAACACAGCTTGACCCAAATTATAGAATCAGAGAATAACTGAGCTTGGAAAATAACTGTAACATCATCTGTTGACACATCCGTCACTAAACCATGTCCCTAAGCATCACATCTACATATTTTTGAACACTTCCAGGGACTGTGATTCCACCAGGAATCCCTGGGCAGCCTGTTCCAATGCTTGATCACCCTTTCAGTGAAGGAATTTTCCCTAAAACCCAATATAAACCTCCCCTGACACAACTTGAAGCCATTTCCTCTTGTCCTATCACTTAGCAGACCTCCTAGGTAGTAACTCAATACAAGAGTAAAGCATTAAACAAGCCTTTAGGCTGAAAAATCTTTTATCTTCAAGATTTTAACCTGATCCTTGGTGACAATTTCAACCTTTTTGATTTATTCTCTTGTATTAAGAGAGGGCTGTATTTTACAACAACACCTGGTTAACAACTACATCATTCTCACAACAGAAATCTCATGTACCAACTCAATATCCAGTAGGAACAAAATGTATTATCATATAACACAATTTCTTTCTGGCTTGTGCAATACAAAAAAAAAAAAAAAAGGGGTTCCAGGCAGGTCTTGAAGGCCTGATTCTTATCTTGAGTTCACAGTGAACCAGCTGAGGCTGATGGAATTACAGCTGAGCAATGGCAACATCAAGCAGCCCTGAGGAGGAGAGACAAAGCATTCATTGAGTTACGGAGCCAGGCAAGGAAATGCACTTTGTAACAAGAGGGAAGGGCACAGACTTGCCCCGTTTTACAGCAGCAATGATTTTGTTTAATTTTGTGTCTAAGAATATACTTAAAGTTCGTTTTGATGACTCACTTCCTAAGAATTAGAGTGGTGGTGCTTTATTTCTCATTCCTGAGGGTTTTCCACACATATTAGGGACTAATATCTACTTGCAGCAGGTCACAGACCCACATGAGTACAGTCTGCACCTCACAGTACCTTACAGACTGTTACATTTGGTGATTCAGTGATTTTCTGTCCATTGACAGATGGGCTAAAACTGTCAGTGGCTTATTGATATGAAGATCGACTGCAGGCTTTTTCTATTTTTTCAACAAGTAACACTTTTTTACACTATGAAGTAAAAAAGCTTAAAAAGATAAAATAAAATAATAAAAGTCCCACTTTCTAGCAAGTGGCAGCAAAATATCTCATCCAAATATATTCAGTGGAAATATTATTAGTCTTTACAAATTTTTGCTTGATTTGTCTCCAGGATTGGATGAAGAGAAACATGAAGAGAGAAAATTTATGTGCCTCTTCCAGACTGGCAGTGTTTATCAATGAGGATTTAAAAGGGCCCTAAAGTCCTCCTTTGTGTTATTCTGGAGTTTCATAGAAGATGTCAACCCCAGAGTCTGTTCCCTGCTATACATAGACAAATCCTTAAAAAGAGCAGGATAGATGGCAAAGGAAAATGGAGATATAGAAAAGCTGCTTGGTCTCTGCTCCCTCTGGAAATCCTTTCCTATCTGGATGGAAATGGATTGAGAATTAAAAAAGAGGAGAATAGGAGACAGTTACTATTCCAAAGTTTTGTGGATACAGTGACAAACTCTTCACATCCACATTTAATGACTACAGGTCCAATAACTCTAATCCTGTAATGCTCCATGACCAGGTATCTACAGGTCTTCCCTGCACAAACAACACTTGCTAGGAAATATCACTGGGATATTATTGAAAACAACAAAACCACTATAATAGGGTAAAAGAAAGTCAGCAAGTGACTTCATGTGGTCATGTCTCCTCTTGCACCTCTTACTTTCCTAATTATGTTACATGGGAAGGTCTCAGAAAAGGTAGCAGTTGTTTCAAAAGTTCTTCTGTCCCAATATATCATATGGGACAGCATAATGGAGTCTATTTTCACCATTCCCATGTCAATTCAATATCTCAGTTTCCAGTGGAACTTGAAGCTAAAAGTATCCTTTGTGTACAGTTTGGCCTGCATATGTTCTGGGAACAGTTGTCCATAGTAGAAATTCAGTTGAATATGTAAAAGAACATGCCTGGGGAAAAAAAGAAAAAAAATGCTACTTCTAGGTCTTCCTGCTGGCAGCACCTTTCAGTTCTTTCTGGAGTGCATCTGATCCACGACACCTGCCTCTGTTTTCCATGCTGTGCAAGCTAGACTGCAATCCTTCAGATGGAGAATATTGGTTATACACACACAGTATTAAAAAACAATCTGTGAATCCTATACACAGCACTTCTAATGCTTCCTATGACCCTCAACAGCAGGACTAGAATGGTTTGGACATCAGACCAATGGCATGAAGTAATTTACAGCAGCATGAAAGTTCATAACAATTTATAATTCATTAATTTAATTGGTTTAACACCAAATAAGACCTAATAAGTGCTAGAGGAGAATGCTTGGTTATTCCTGACCCATCCTACTCATGAGGAGAAAAAAAATTTCCTTCTACCTCCTTCCTTTCATCTAAAGGTTTAGATACTGCAGATAAGTACAGAGTAGAACCCTGGCTTTCCAAACACCTCAAGACTGACGAGTCTAAACTCATTTCACACCTGTACCTGGTGCTCATTGCATGGTAACTTTTTAGCTTAAAGCTGTCTAATTCGGAATAAAAAATTTAAAAAAAAAAAAAAAAAATCAATGTTTTCTCTAGGAAGATCACATAAGAATCACAAATTTTCCCCGGTGCTTGAAAGAAATCTGTTCCTATAGCCTAAATGTTCAGAAAAGTGTTGTTACTTTTAATGTTGCCAGATCTGAAGCGATGAGATACTATGGGAAAGGTTATTCTTGCAGTATTTACAGATACAAGCAGAAGCAGAAGTGACAGAAATTTCAAAGTAAGGCTGCTTGAAATACTTCCAGCTCAATTTTGCAGAACTTCTCCTCACAGAGATTTGGATATTCATCCAAGCTTTCCATGCTTACCTGAACCAGACATGTGGTGATGGTAATTTTGGAACAGCCCAAACTCTCTGGAGAAGTAGAAGAGTTTGTTCCACAAGACAAACTGATGTATTAGAAAAATATTTTTTAAACACCTGAAATCTTGCTGCAAATAGCCAAAGAAACAAACTTCCTGTAATCTCTAAATTTCAGAGCTTTGCCACCAGAAATTTTGGGCTTAATTTGACAGGGACAGGACTGTCACAAGGCCTGCTTGTGCAGGGAGTGACAGCCCTGTTGTGCCCTGCTCCACAAGCTCCACTGGCTGATTCATGGGAAGGAAGTATTTCACACTCATCACTGAGTAAAACTACACACAAGTTTCATCCCACTCTACCTCTAAATCAGTTGGGCACTACAGAACACGTGGAGCAGTTGTAAGTCATGCCTCAGTTTGCCCTCCAGTCCTCCGTTCCTGCAGCAGCACCATTCCCTTCACCAGCAAAAATGCCTTCTTGAGTTCTGTAAAGCCTTTGGTGAAGTAGCAACAGTAGTTTTAACCTCTTAGAGTGTCTCAGAGCTCCTCAGCTTAGTAGTTTCAATGCACATTTGCTATGTCTTAATCCTTTCTGCAGTTCCATATACCCATCATCCCACAGAAGACATCTGTCAAACTGAGATACTGAGATTATTGAATATCAAAGGCTTTCAATCTTCTCAGACTTTAAAAATAAATTCAAGAATAAAGTAAGTTTATGATAAAATTATTTCTCTTTTTGTTTAAAACTTACAACAAAACTCTTTTTTTTGCTGACCCTGCCTGCCTCCATAGTGTCTACAAAGAGGAGGTTTGTCCTTTATCCGGCCAGTGAGACGCCCTCCCTCCCACTCCCCCGGATGATGTTTGACTTCCCGTGCTGTGCACATGAAACGGTCCCTCCCACCCTCTCTCCATCTCCCAAATCTAAATCTGCAGCAGTTTTTGTGCTGTGATCCTGCAGCTGCTCCCTTACTTCTTCTCACTGCTCCCACTTCCCATCTGAGGGAGGAAAAAAAGCCTCCAGACACTTTTAATCTGTTCCCACACTCCATCTCCACTTTCCTTTGCAGAGCTCCTGGTGCTGCACTTCCAAGAGACGCTGCTGTGAAATGCAGAAGAGACGGCACCTACAGTTTTAGGAGAAAACTTTTAAGCTGTGGCAGGAACCAGAAGGGGAAATTCTTTGTGGTTTGCTTTGAGCAAGCCCCTCTTCTGCATTTCATGGGGCCCCCAGTTTGCTTTCTTCACCAGCCACGGCTGCCACAGAGCAGCAGGCACAGGAGCGCCTGCCCCACCACGCTGCTCCCCAGCACCACGCGGCCAAGAGGAGACAAAGGCACTTGTTCTGTGAGATAACATCTGACACCACATCATGGAGCTGAGATGTCTGCAGAAGGGAAATACCAAGGGTGCTGTGCTGCCAAAAAACTTAATTTCATTGACGCATAAAATGTTTGGGTGACAAGGGACCTTAAAGTTCATCTATTTCTAACTCTCCTGACATGAATGCTTTGATGATGCAAGTAGTTTGAGCATAGGCTCTGTTAATTATATTTAAATTTCTTTGCTGCAAGTGAAATTCTTTAGCAAGGAACCAGAAAACTTTATCTCACTAAGGTGGTTCAGGGTGATTCCAGGAAACTTTGTGCACGTTTTCTTGCAAGCCAGGAGGCCACAGCCACCTGTGTGTGCCCCCAGGGCCATCACAGATGTGCTACACACAGCCAAAATCAACACCAAGGGCAGCAGGACCACGGCAGAGCCAGATCTGCCTGCGAGCACCAACACTCAGTGAGACTCACAGCCATTCATCTGCCCCCTGCATTGTTCAGGGCAAAAATAAATAATGACTATTATGTTTTCCACTGGGTTTATGAGGTAGCATCCTCAAATCTCTTTTAGGAGGAAATAGTTGCACTCAGCTCAAATGAACCTCTGCAATCCTATGCACCTGAGTAAAAATGTCCTTAGAGTGCATCAACATCATTCCCTGAACATCTGAATCTTGGTGCAGGGTACAACTCTGGTAAGAAATATCTTCATTTAGCTTCTTTCAGTCTTTTATTTTATATAGTTTTTGCTCCACATCTTAATAGATTCCCTCTTTTCAGCTATCCCCACTCTAAGAAAGGTTTTACAAAAGACCCAAACTTTAAAAGAAAATTAAAAGTAGAAAAGAAGTTTTCAAATTCAGACTCTGTGCAGCAATTCTGAATGTCTCAGGTGTGTGTGACTGCATCCCACTCAACCCAGAGCCAGTGCTGGACTGTCCAAAGGAAATTCAAGAATGGGTTGAAGACACCAGTTCCTCCAAACCTCTGCTAAAACTTGGGGAACTCCTTGCCTTTTCCAGGGTTTAAGATTAATGAAGGAGGAGGAATTGATACGCTTTCACTTGGGCTGTTTCTGCTTTCTTTGTCACTCCAAGAGCAGATGGATTAATGGTGGATGGATTAATGCTAAATGGGTTAATCCTAAATCTAAAAATCAACACAAGAATTTGATTACTCATTACTATACTTTGTTGGGTTTTTTTCCTAGTAAATTACCAAGCATGCAATGTACTGCTGTAATGGAAACATTAATTTCTCTGGATCAAACCACAGCACTGCTCAGCCCAACACACAAATGGAAGCACATGCCAGAGCAGCCCTGACAGCTGGAAGGTCTAATGTGACACCTTCCCAGGTGGAAAATGTCAATTCATTCATAGCAAAACTATTTGCTAGAAATGCCTTTTTTGAGAGAGTGCAGGGAGGCTTCTGTTGGTGTTTGCTGTGTGTCCATGGTGTGGCCATCAGGCCCTCCTGTGGTGTGTGTGAGTTTGCTCTGGCCAGCACCACCATGTGGGGCATGTCCCCCAGCCAGTGGGACACCATTCCCCACCACGGACGGCTCGATTCCTCCAGCCCACCGTCCCAAGCAGACAGCTGGTGTCCCAGCAGCAGGTGCCTCCTGAGCCCCAGCTGCAGCAGAGACACCAGAAAGATGAGAGTTCCTGACACCCAGCAGGCTGGGGACAGACCCACCAGCCATGGAGGTGACAGAACTCTCCTGGACACAGAACTCCAGAGCTTCAACTGCTTTCATGAAATATTTCTGTCATTTCCTTCCTCACTCCGAAAGGAAGAGAGTTTGTAACATCCTGAGTAGCAAATAAACAAGTTCAGGTGCCAAGGGCTGTGTGCTGCCCTAGAGCACTTTCAGTAACTGGTGTCTGATTCAGCACCAAGTGCAGTGGTGGTTTTGCTCAGGGTGTGGCAGAAAAAGAAATCCAAAACAAAGAGCAAGCACATATTCAAAGCGCAGCTCTTCTGCCCTAAGCCACATTCACTTCTGTTTTCCCTTCCTCCTCATCTCCCTCCCCCCCATCAGGTTGCAGGTGTACTGAAAACTGATGGATGTCTTGGAGAAGGAACCAGAAGTCCCTTTAAGTTCATCTCTTCGAGGACTATGCCTGTTCAGTTTATCAGGCACAAGATTTAGAAGAAATATTAATGAAAACCACAGTACAAACCCACGATACCCAGCTTCACTGCAAGTGAATGGTTTAATACCTGTCAATCCCAAATGGCAGGAAGAGTTATATGGCTCTTAAACAACCTATCACCAACCATAGCACCATCAAACTCACTTTGTTAATTTATTGAATAAATACTTCAGTAAATGTCCAAGCACTGTCTTGTATCCAAGCACTTGTCTAATGCAACTTGCACATACACACAGTAGCTTAGTAGATAATTTGGAGAATACAAATATCTATTTAAATCTCTGTTACCTGTCCTAGTTAATTCTCAAAATATTTCTTTGTCATGCTAAATAAGCTGAGTGAAAATACAGACAAATTAAGAGAAAAAGGTCAATTTTTTAAGCATATATAAATTCTGGTTCTTGGTTTCTGCAAACAGAACTCACTTTTACATGTCCCAGACCTCACCATTTCCAGATTACTTTAACATGAACCAATAATGCTCTGAAAATCTTCTCCAGTGTGCCCTGGCTGCATCCACTGACAGCTCTTGCATGGGCTAGATTTGTCCCATTGTCAGTTTGCAAAATCTAAATATCTGTGCCCAGAAAATTATTTCCTAACCTTCTTAATGAAAATCCAAGTACTTTCCTTTTGCTCCTATTTCAGTCAGCCTGGAAGTTTGCAACCCAGGGAGCTTCAAGTTGTGACAAAGATGATGCAAGACTCAGTGACAAGAAGTCTCACTCTTAAAGCAAAAATAGCTCTGCATTGAGGAAGTCCCAGTGTAAATGAGGAGCTAGCAGTGTTTGTTTTGTAGTGAGTCTCCAAAACAACCTTTTTATAGTATTTCTCAAAGCAGGGAAGACTGACAAAGGCATGCTGAGTGCGTGAAGGCACGATCTTAACATCCGGCACAGCAAAGAAACAGCCATCTCTGTCCTTCAGGAGCTGGTAAGATTGTTGTCAGTGAAATTAAGATTCACTGAGACCACTGGTTGAAGCAGATCCACCTTAAGAGAAGGTTTCAGAGCAGGTAACACCAAAACTTCCTCACTTAGCCCAGGTTCCCAAACGCTGAAGGGCAGCAGGGCATTCAGCCTACCCTGAGCCTCAGAGGTCATGACATCGGTCTGATGGTGACAAAAGCTCTTGGAAGCCACCACAGGATGGAAAATGGGACAGTTTTGTGAGGGTTGTGTAACCAGGTGAGGAAATCTGCTGCAGTGCTCTGAATGGCACTTGAGTTATCAGGGAAAATCCAGGCTAAAATTGTATCCAATCTGCTTTCTTCAAGACTAATACTATCAAAAAATGAAATCAGGAAAACCATCTGCATATAAACAATATACATCAGCACCACTTTCTGCCTTTGTAGCACTGAGAAACAGGTTTCATGCATCCATAGGGAACTCTTAGGAGGTAAGTGAAATGTGGAGACTTTGGCTGGAGCTCAGGTGATGCTTTGCTTTGCCTTTAAAAGAGATCAGCCTAAACAGCACCAATAGAGGATTAGGACACGTTCTGTACAGCTGCCGTGCTTCAAGTTACAAGTTAAGAACACACTTAAGTATTGACAGACTTCTTCAACAACAAGAGATGGTTTTTAGCCACATGCAGGCTTTAACAGCTCATTAAATGGTTAACAACTCACACTGATTGAGCTGACACAGCATAGAGGCATCTAACAAAAAAAAATTCAAGACAAATAAGCAAGTATCAGAATTACACACAGTGAGCATCAAAAAATGCAGAAGACTCTGCCATAACTCACTACCCTTGATGTGATTCAGTAAAACAGGCCATAATACAGCAGTTCCCATGGCTCACAATCCATGGGATTCCTTAGCAGAGACCCCAGCTGAAGCCTTTGGGCAGCACAGCCAAAGCCATTCTCACTCTAGCACCAGAAATCACGAAGGGAAATCCATCCCACTGCTTCGGATGCTACTTTTTAAACCCTGTCCTGAAGCTCATCACTGCAAAGAAGTAATAATTTCTGGGACCAGAAACAGACAGGGAAATCCAAACCAGAGCTGTTGGAATTGACCAGCACCACATTGGAGGTTGTGGCGCTTTGCCACCCAAACACCAGGAGAAAAATTCAAATATGCCTCTCTCACCATTTTAGTTTCTGGTTCCTGTCTGGAACCAGGCAGGTTCCTCCAGGTAGGGAGGAACATGCCCCAGACCAGGATACAGGCCCCTGGTGACAGGGACTACCAAGGGTGTCACACACTCAAGCTTGGTTGGAAGAAGATGGATCATCTCTTCCAAGCCAGGATAACTTTGTGTCAAAGCAAAAAGAAGTTTCTACAACAAATGCTGTCAAAAAAACAAAAGTGTGTTGTTTTGTTTTTTTTTTCCTTGCAATTCAATAATAATGTATAGCAGGAGCTTTAAAATACAGAGTGCTTCAGCTGCTCACTCTATTTGGAAAAGAAAATGAACAAATGTACATCACAGATGCAACTGGATGGAGAGGTAAACTGAACAAGACATGCTGCTTTAAAATGAATTTGCTTTGGACACAAAGGGGTAAGTTGCAGAAAAAGGGAGAAAATAAAGACATAAAAGTCTGAGAATTCAAACTACTTCAACAAATCTCACAGCTCTTTGCAAAATGCATTTTAAATTACTCTAAGACTCTGCTGCAGAAACATAAAAATCACGACAAACACAGCCCAGGAAGAGAACATGTTCTTTTTATACAATTTCCCTGTCTGTGCTGATTTGTGTATGCAGGCAGGACAGCTTTTTTTTTCTCCAAAAAGTACAGAAAAGATGAAATGTGATCTTACAACATTACACTAAAATCTGTCTCCAATTAGTATGCACAATTCCAAAATGAGCTCTGAGGCACGTATGATATCTTTCAACTCTGACCCATATTTCCAAAAGAAACCCAAGTTGCCTGTCACGATAAGGCTATCAGTTACAAACAGGAGCACAAGGCACAAAGTTTGCAGCAAGCTACACGTTACTGGGATAAAAAAATCTTCAGCATAAAACAAGCCTTGCTAATTCTGTCTCTCCTTTATGTGGCCCATAATCAAAGTGCTTTATTGTGTTATTTGAGCATCTTCCTGAATAACTATTTCCTTGCCTTGTTTGCCCTCCAACAGCAAAGCAAGGCATCTTTGCTGAGGGAAAATTTTGAGCTGGGGGCTCAGGACATACGACCCTTTTCTGGCCAGCTCCAGAGCAGAGGAGGAATTAGTCTGGGTTTAAACAGGAAACACACAGCCATCACATCTCCACTGAAGAGCTCCACGAGGAACACCATTGACTGCCCAGGGTATTTGATGTGAAATGTCCTTTATGGCCCATGTTCTTTTCCTATCAGTAAAACTGATGAGTAATAGAGTGGTATCAAAATTATTGATACTCAGTAGGGCAAGAAATCCCTCTATCAACATCTTCAGACTGTAGAAATACCAAAACAACTAGATACCTACTCTTAGCACTCACTGACTTTTACAGCATTCACAGCTACTCACCACATCCCTCATGGTCACCACCACAGTTAATCAAAAAGTGCTAAACTGCACTCAGGAAAGGCAAATGCTGGAAAACGTGATCTAATCTCATTTCCCAGCCAGTGTCACAAACCTTTCTACATTTTGGGGAAAGCTAGTTAGTTCCAGCCAGGATATGAGAAGGGATTGGTGGTTTGGGGTACTAGACAAGGTCAGATAAATTTGCCTCCTGCACAGGATGCCACAGCTTTGCTAAATTCCGAGCACTTATTTAAAGGATCATTTCACATCTGTATCCTCTACATTTTACATTGCTTTCAAATTCACAAAGGCCTATAGAAATAAAGTAATTGTGCAATTAAAATAACCTGGTTTGGATGCCTACAAAATAAATGCAGCCATTATTATTTTAAAAACTTTTAGCAACAGGTTTCCCAAACTGCACTGAGATGGATCAGAGGCTCCTTACCTGCAGCCTCAGGGACGTTGTCGTCTCATCTCAAGCCACCATCAACGAGCAACAGTTCTGACTATTTCAAAAGAACGGAAAAGATCAAGGTCACATGTCTAGAGACAGCACTTGAGTTAGTCCCACAGCTCATACAGAGAGAAAGAAAGCAGGAAAAATAGTAAAATAAAACCACTTCCTGCAAGAGCAGAAGTGAACCATCTCACCAGCGAGCAACTTACATCTAGAGGTTAGTGCAAAATTCTTCTGGATTGGAGAAGAAATCAGATTTTAAAGTATGAAAGGAGCTTCTTGGTGAAAACTGCAGCAAACAGGGAAGGTTAGCTTTTGCAGAAGGTAAAGATGAGGTTTAAAAGGAAATGCTGAAAGGAATTACGATTCTAAGCCTTAAGACAACTTCCCTTTTCTTACCTTCAATGAAACCCTTTGAGTACTGAAATAAATAGCTTGCAACAAATCTGCTTTGCTATTTTGAAATATAGCTTTAGTAAACAGGACACTTACTGTACTGTTATCTAGATTAATAAAGCAGCAAGTTCTGGACAATCAGAGAGTTTGCTACTAAAAAAAAACCTGTAGTGGTTTGTACTATCTCCTGGTAGAGGTCAGACAGGCAAACACTTCTGTTTCTTTGATTTTCTGCTTTAAGACTTCTCCATGAAGCAGCCCTTGGAGAAGCAGGGGCACACATAGCTGCTGGCATGTGTCACTTCCTGCAGCATCTCACACCAAAATGGTCCCTCTCAGGCAGGGGATCCCAGAGAACCACCAGATTCAGGCACAGCTCCGTGCCTTCGGGGCTCTGGAAAAGCCCCTTCCTTGTAAGTGCCTTCATCAACATCTGCCACGTGGCCTTTTTTTCTTTCAGCAAGGAACAACAATATCTTTCTGGTATTTCTAGGTCAGCTTACAAACTGGAGCAGCGGGGATTCCCGTGCAGGGCAGGGCTGTGGTGCTGTGGGGACAATCACCATGCTGGTCAGGCTGCAGAGCTCTCTGGTAATGCTTTGGCAGAATAAGTGGAGGTTTTTTGGTTGTCTCCCCCCGAAAAATTCCAAACAACTGCCATATGATCTGAGAAAAGCACAGCCATCCTGATGTTTGGGGATTTGTCCTGACAGTGAGCTAAAATGACTTTTGTTGACAGGTGGAGCTCCTCAAGAAGCTCAGTCCCATCTGTACAACATTCAGCGACAAAGTCATTGTGTGCCCAAAAGGAGGATCCCACAGAACAGTCCATGGTTGTAATAGAGGGAAATAAAGATAATGGAGAGAGCAAAAATGTCCTAATAGAGATAGGCAACAAGGGGTGGGGCTGTGCCTGGACTGGAGCTCGGGTAGGCCTACAAGGGGATTGTGATGTATTTCACAAGGCTGCAAAGAAAAGACTGATTTGGAGGCGGGTCATTTCCTATTGCAGCAAGAAAAAAGGTGCAAGAAAGTTCCTGTAGAGAGGAGCTTTAGTACATCATGCACTTACTGAAGCCGTGGGGAAGCAAGCAAGACCTTCAGGGTCTCAAGAAACTCTCCGAGTCCAGCAATAAAAGAGAGGGACAGAGAACTGTTGAAGGAATGACAGAGCTCTTTGGCTACAGAGTGACCCTGTCATTATTATTATTATTCATTTTTTAGTAACTTCTACAAGATCCATTTCATGGCCAAAGATCCAATTATGCCAAAGCCTACATAAAGCCAGAACCAAGACAGTCCTTCTTTCCAAATGTGTGCCGAGAGGCAGCACACAGGGACAGGCAGGAGAGGGAGCTGAACAGCACAGCAGCTGCTCTTCGCTATTCTAAACTAAAATATCATTTATTTGTAGGCCCTGAAATTTCAGGGATGTATTTTAAAGTTGGACTTTTGGAATAAAAAAAGTGAATGATATCTATGAACAGTGATGAGGGGTTTCTCCCAGGTTTGAGGAGGTGAGAGAGCAATACAGTAATTTTCTCTAACCACTGTTAGTGCTTCAGGACCTGCAGCAGCACTAATTAACAGCTAACTCTTCTAAAATCAGTATCTATTCCAACTAATTTTATCATATGAAATAAATTTTAATTGAAAAATCAATTGTAGATGTGTGGATCTCAAGATTTTTCTCAAATAAAATCATTGGAAGCATATTTACAGCCACAAAGTATTTGTGAGCAGTGTGGACAACAGAACTTCACCACTAAAATATGAAAAGCCATCATCGAACCTGTAAAATGCTGCAGCAGAAGTTGCCTGTTTTACCTTGTCCAAACCCTTGATTACTGGGGACATGACATTTTTCATGAAAACGTCTTTGACTGCACACCTAACATTTCACTCGAGTTGCAGACTGCGTCTGAGCTCCTTCACATCCATTTGACAGTATGTCAGCAGTGACAAAATTCTATAAAAGGATGGCAGCTTTGCATACAGCTCAAACTTATGCAGCACAAGCTTCCTGTGTGATCTCTGCAAAGGCTGAAAATACTTCAGATGTGCAAAAAAAAAAAAAAAAAAGGCAGTTTTACAAAATCTAAGCGCTCATTTAACCTAAGTAAAACTAAGCAGGAAACAGAAGCTGCTTAGACACTACCTGGAGCAGATTGCTGTGCAATAGGTTGGCCCTCATGTTTGCTGTGCAAGTCAAAGATGGAGCATCCTTTCTGAAGAGCTGATTTCGTGTCCCTCTTTTAGTGGCTGGTGGCGTCATTGCCTATGAGATGTGTCACCAAGCTGGTGAACATCCAGATTGCCTCATCTCATACCTCAGAGTGCTGAGAATTAAAGCTAAAAAAGCAGTTTTAAAAAATCACTGTTGACTGAGGGTGTTGAATGCCCATCAAATGCTATCAACTCTGTTATAACAAATTCAAGAAGTATCATACGCTTGCTCAGGTGTTTAAACAGTGATTCCAACATTTATTCTGGACCAGCAGTCTCCTGAGGGGGAAAGAAAACTTGACTTTTTGTTGTTTTTGCCTAGTTCAGCCTTTACTCCCTGTTGTGATGACTGGCAGGCAGCCTGGTGTCTGGCTTGTACAGCAGACACCCAGCAGCAAAACTAATTCAGTGGTTAAATCAAGCCATAACAGACAATACAAACCTGACAGCACAGGCCTGGAAGATCAGTTATGGTTCATCAATGCCTGGTTGCAGAAGAAAATTTTTTTTTATTAATAAAAATGCCTAAAGAGCCAAAACTTTGCAATTCACTGGTAAAAACCAAAAGAAACTAGAAGATAATGTGATGATCATGGAATCATGGAATGGTTTTGTTTGGAAGGGCCCTTAAAGATCGTCAAGTTCCAACCTCTTGTCATGGGCAGGGACACCTTCAACTAACCCGTATTGCTCCAAGCCCCATCCAACCTGGCCTTGGATAGTGAAAAATAAGGACTTTTTTTCCCACATCTTTCACCAGAGAAATGGTATTTTTCATAATTTTAGAACATTTAAAAAGGAGAAAAACTATTTTTGTCTGCATGGCCAGTAATTTCTATTCTTATTCATAGCAATTGTTTGCTCAGAATACCGATGTCCATTCAGCAGCCTTTTTTCTTTCTTTTTTTTTT